>QXDM01000072.1:0-509135 GCA_003730235.1 Pythium guiyangense | reverse complement strand
GCACGCTCGTGTGCTTGGCATTGCGCATCGCAAGCTTCAGTAGATGCGGTTTCCCACGCCGAGGCGTCAGAATCTGACGCTTTCATCTCTACTAGGCACTGCAGGACGCACGTGCGGTTGAAAAGCACGGTGCAGCGCATGGCTTGTCGAACAGCGAGCTTCAGGTCGGCGCGATAGTGCGCAAGGCGCTTGCGCAGCGCCAACATCGTCATGATCGCGTCAACGCCGTCTGCTGCGATCACGAGGTGCACGAGCACGCCATCGCGTGAGAGCCAACAAGGTTCAAGCAAGCGGCGAGCTGTCCAGTCGCGCTCGATGCGCTCGAGCGCAGCGACGGCCTTTCGGTCGTGGACGAGCGTGGTGACTGAGAGTGGGTATCCTGCCATGCAATCGACGATCGCGTCCCAGAGCTCGCGGCTCGTCAGCACGGCAGTACTGGCAGATACAGACAGCACTGTGGCGTCCTTACGACCGCATCCCACTTGTCTAGCTGGACGCTCGTAGTCGTGACTGAAGGAACTCCACTACGTCGTGCCGATGCTCCAGATCTATCTCGACCATCGCGCGCGCGAGGTCGCCTTCTGAGCAGTGCTCGTACAAAAACCTGACGATCTCGAGATGTCCGTAGTGCGCTGCCATCTCAAGCGCCTGCGTTGTGCAGCCTTCGCGTCGATGCTCATGCAGGAATCTGACGATCTCGAGATGCCCCTTCGCCGCTGTCATGTCCATCGCCTTTGTCGAGCAGCCCGAAGCTGGAAACAGTGCGTGGAGGTACTGCACGAGCGCCAGGTTGCCACTCTCAGCAGCAAAGTCGAGCACTTGGGTCGTGTCCACTCGAGCACTGTGGTGCTCAATGAGGAACTGGACAATCGCCAAGTGGCCGTTCTGGGCGGCAAAGTTGACCGCTCTGGCGATCGATGCGTCGTCTTGCGCCGCTGCGAGGAACTGAATGACAGCGAGATGGCCATTGCGCGCCGCGTTGTTCACGCCCACGTCTGTGCAGCGCAGGCTCGTGTGACCAAAGAGGTACTCGAGCACACCGATGTGTCCGTTCTCGACAGCTTCATGCAGCGCTTTCTGCGTGATAGCACAGCCGTGGACGTGGAGCCACTGGACGAGGTCCAGACGCCCTTCGCGCGCGCAGCGGTTCATGTCTGCAGGCAATAGCCCGCGCGTCGCGTTCGGCACGTGTGTGTGGATCCACTCGAAGACGTTGACGCTTGTGGCGTTGGTGTTGCGCACAGCGAGCTCAAAGAGGCTTGGCTCGCATGGCCAGCTGTCTGGCTCTGCTGCTTGGAGCGCTGCGAACCACTCGAGGACGTTGATGCGGCTGAAGAGCACGGCGCAGCGCATGACTTGATCCATCGCGAGCTCGGCGCTGCGTCGGTAGTGAGCGAAACGTGTGCGCAGTGCGTAGAGGATCTTGAGCACCTTAAGGCTACCGCTGCGATTGCGAGGTGCACGAGCACGCCGCGCTCGACCAGCGTGTTGTCGGCAAGCAGCGAGTGGATCAGCCACTGGTCGCCAACGTCCAAGAGCGCGCGAGCACCTGCATCAGTGCAGACGCTGCGCACTGCGAGTGGATATCCGGTCATGCAGTCTGTGATCGCGCTCCACAGCACTGCGTTCGTGAGCACTGCGACGCCAGCGTGACCGTTGCTGCCAATTGGCGCTGGTGCATCCACTGACGCGGAGCCAACCTCGATGGATGAGGAGGTCATGTTCATGCTGTCGCTTGTTGAGCAATGAGGTGCTTGTTTAGAGCAAATGTTTTGACATGACATGATTGCCTTAAGTATACAAATACCAAGCTTAGCAATAGAGCCAAAATCTCTTGCCAAAATCACTTGCTATAACGACATAACCCTAGAGCCGATGAAGCACGATGCACTCCATGCACATCACGTCGCTCGTGGCGGTGCATCCATGAACGATTTGCAAATTCACTCGTTCATGAAGCATCAACCCAGTCCTCGCACACACGCACACTCGCAACTTGCAGGTTTAGAGTCGAATATATCAAAAGAGTATGTATTTGATATTTATCCGGGTTTGTAGGATGATTGAATTAGATGCTGTCGATTTGGGCTGAATGCTAAATGGTCACCATAACTAGGCAAACGTCATCATATTCTTGATCCAATACTAAAATTGTAAAATCTACCTATACGCAACGCTCGATACCTCTAAAAACAAACGTATACTCCATGCGTATCCACACCAAGCTTTGTTGAACAACCTCGTTGATGTAGATGGTAGAGCAGAACTCACAATCAAGTTCACCGACCAACAACCAAGCACGAGCCAAGAGAACCAAGGAGACATGACCTCCACGGACAAGGCTGTGCGGGCAGGCTTTGCTAAACACGAAGATTTGAGACGATGCAAGCGCTGAAGTATGCTGTTTCGCTGTACTTTGCGGAAGATTTCAACATACAGTCATAACAAGCAGCAGCAAACTCCTTGCTTTGACTAATAACCCTAGCCAAGGGTGCGTCTTAATTTGTGTGGTAATTTGTGTGGTTAGTTGTGTTGCCGTAACATGTTGATACGGCCATCAATCAGGCATGTCATCTTTTGCTTTGGGTCTGAGATACATCTCAGTCTGCTATCACGCTGCTACTCCTTGCGTCCACAGCTTGACGACTACTTGGCTTCACTCGTCAAATTACATGCAGGCAGCAGTTCTTAAAGGGAAATATCAAAGTCCATGACAAAATCAGTTGCTTGTGTTGCTCGCATTGAGGCTTACGCTGCCACGGGTCAACTTTTCGACTGAAGGCAACGTCATCGAGTTGTGGTGGAACGACCACAGCAAATTCTTGTCCTCAGTGTCAGACCCTTGCCGCTCCGTCGTATACCGGATCGCAGGGCGCGATCCGCTTTACCGGCGTGTTAGTGTCGACCGTGGAGGTGGAGAGAGACGGTCCTCGAGGAAGAGAGGGACTTGGGGTCGTGCGATCTCGCTGTTCCGGCGAGATGCACTGCGCGATCGTCGAGGGGTCTTCAACGATCGCGGGTCGTGATCGTAGTTGTGAGGCACGATCACGGACGCACGGCACGAAAAATGAGCCGTGAGGGCGCAGAGCTTCTTAGCGGACGGGTTGTGAGGCCTCCTTGATGCTCTGTTGGGGGTTCGCTGGTGCGTGCGGATGATCGTCGCCACGAAGCCGGCGGTGTTCGAAGATCGCAGTCGCGATCCCAACGGCGCACAAAGATCTGCAAGCGTAGACGCTGCAGACAGTAGCAGAGGACGATCTGGCCAAAGCTTCCAGGCTCGTCGCGTGCTCTGATCGTCGATGATCGCCAAGATCGCCAGACGATCGCCAATGCCAATGCCGATCGATGACCCACACGTCGGTCGATCGGAGCGGTTCTTCGGAGCTTTCAATTCCGGGCCTGCGCGTCGCAGTGCTGGGCGTGAGGGTGAGAACGGGCCCTGCGAGGCTGGTCACTTACGATCCCATATCGACTGGATCGGGCGTGTGTTGGACAAGCAGAATTCCGGACTGAATACTTCGCTAACTATCTACCGCTTTGACTTGATCTCACTATGCTCGACTAGCTTGCACTATCGCGGACCTCTGCTCACCTTGCGCTTCACCAGATCGTCGGGAGATGGGTCGATCCCCTGTCGCGCCGCGATCTTCCACATCGTGCTGATGGACGAGCACGCTTGCTGAGTCACTTGGTGTAGTCGCTGACGATGGTGTCGGCATTACACCTTCACGTTCGATGCCCTGCTCGACTCCGGACCGCACGGGATCGCCGGTGTAACCGCACAGGATCGCCGATGGCACCGCACAGGATCGCCGATGGCAGCCGTGCGCGATGATCGACGGCGATTGTGATCGAACGACGATCATGGAGACTTCGTGGCTCGTGCGCAACAACGCCGATGTCTCACAGCTTGAACTTCATCATGCTGAGTTGTCGCGATCGCTGCTGGCGTGCTCGATTGTCGAACTGCTTCTGCTCTCCACGACCTCGGGTTACTTGGACGATCGCCTGTCGTCCCTGTCCACTGGACACTGTTGTCGCGTTGCGCGTCCCTCTCGCGGTGTACGTGTCGCCGTCACGCGCTAGCTCGTGCTGACAGGATCGTCGGTCGCCACACTCGATCGCCAGTATGCCGTCTTGCTTCGCGATCCGCGTTGGCTTGGATGATCGCACGTTGTCTTGGACGATCGACCATCCCCCTCGCGTAGCGTGTTGCTTGGGTGGAGCGTCTAACGCTGTCGCACACTTGCACATGCCGATCTGATCGCTGATGTGATCGCTGTTTCCGGTTCTCGATCGCCGCTGCACGATCGTGGATCTAGCCGGATTTTTCTGACCGCGTTCTACCACAGCCGCCCCTTTCACACGTCGCAGGAACGCAATTGCGCAGGCGTGTGACCCGGATGTTCCGGATCGTCCCGTGCTCTTCGTTGATGGTCCAGGATCGCCGACACCCACTAACGCTCGCGCACGATCGCGGGTTTCCGATCGTTGGTCGCTCTCACTTCCGAACTTCGACGATCGCAGCCGCTCGCGATGTCACAGCCGCCGCCATTCGACGATCAAGGTACGTCGACACGTGTGCTCCGTTGTTGCTCCCGCTGCGGCGATCGTAGGCGTCGTTTGACGCGTTGCTTTGGCTTGTGGTGTTCACAGGCGGTTCGCGCCAGGCGTTTGCCGATTGTTTCGCTTGATCTGGAAGAGCGTCGGCGTCGATCGGCTCTGGAAACGCGCTTTCTCGACGCAGTGAACCGGTTCCTCGCGCGGCGCAACGACTACGACCAGGCGTCCTTCGACGCGATCGCTCCCGCTGCGGCCAGGTTCTGTGAGCTGATCGATGATCCCGCGCGTGGCGCTAGTGCCGCCGATGACTCTTCTGCGCCCGGATCCGCCATGTCGCCGTCAAGATCAGCTGTGCTCTCGCCACCAGTCGCTGCGCCAGCGCCGTCGACCACCGACCACCAAGACGAGCTCGCTCAGCGTGATGCTATGATCGCGTACTATCGTTCACGGGCCGAGCAGTTCCCAGCCATGGCGAAGTCGTTCTTGACGCTGTTCGAGGCCTTCACGCCGACTGCGTCCCTCCTTGCTGCGCGCGAGCAGCAGACGGCAGCAATGCGCGACCACTTTGGCTCACTGCTGATGATGGCGTCGACGTTCCACAACGATCTCACAGCTCTCCTCTCGCGCGCGGGCGCTGCGACTTCTGGCGATCTGGGCGTCGCGTTCGGTGGCTTGCCGCTGCTTCGTTCGCTCCACGCGGTCCTTCACATGCTCGAAGACTCTGGTGAGTTCCGCGACTTCACCAATCGCACTGACCAGCTGCGCTCTCAGCTGTTCGCGACGATCGACGATCTTGGTATCGCGTCGAGCGCTGGTCTGCCGGTGTCTGCGATCGGCGCTTCATCAGCAGCGTTCGATCCTTTGCGACCGTTCGACATGCTCGCGTCAGCGCCGCACACGATCCCAACGCTTGAAGCCGCTGCGGAGCGGTTCTACGAGGCGTCGACGTGGCTTGACGTGCCGTCCGTTCGCCAAGCTGTGAGCGAGGCGCTCGATCAGGCTGGTGCTGCAGGCGATCGCTCGAACGATATCGCTCCGAGCACGCCTCCTCCCGCACGCGCGATCGACTTTGACGAGACGTTGTCATCCAGCGACGAGCACGATCAGGCACAGGTGAAGACAGCAATCCGCAAGAGCATGCGATCGCCGGCTCCCTGGATCGACCTCACTGACTCCGATGGCACGATCGGTGGTCGCGTGGTCCGTTCGCGCCAAGGATCTCCGTCGCCAGCGCCGGCACAGCCACCTCCGCCTACAGCATCGACCAACAAGCGCCGCCGGATCTGGCGTGGCGGGAGCCTCTCGCCGGTCGCGCTTCTGCCTCGTGCTGCCGGATCCTTGACGGCAATCAATCGCTACGCCGGGCTCGATGAGAGCGCGTGGCCTTTCGCGAACCCGAGCGCCGAGCTAGTTCCGTCGACGGTGGCCGAGCTGCAAGCTTTGATTGCTCGTGTTCCGTACTTTGCGATCGCACCGATCCCAGTCGCGCGCCTGGCTGCTGTACGCGATCACCTTGGTCGCCCGAAGCTCGACGTGTCTGCTGCGATCCGTTTCTACGAGAGTGAACCCTGGGCGTCGCTCGTTTTCTCGTCTCCCTGACGGTCTCATGACGGCGTCTCGACCATCGCGCGGTCTCCAAGCGCTCCTTGACGCGGCGGTTGCGCACATCACGCGCCACGGCGCGACGTATTGGGAGCGTACGCACTACTTCGTCATGACGGAGTCGACGGCTGCGAATGCGACGCGGTACGCGGTTGCCCGGAAGCAACGCAACTCCCACGCGGCGGCGAGCTGGCGCGATTTGCTTGCGATCACGCTTCGCCTCATCCAGGACGGTACGGTGGACATCGACATCCTGCTTGAGCCGATCCTGCTGCCACTGCCTCAAGTCTCGCACGCGATCTTCCCGCCTGGTGGTGCCACGATCGAGGCGGCGGTTCGCGACGAGGACCAGCGCGATCCGGCGCGCCTCTTCTTCCTGCAGCGCCCCGAACTGCATTTCTCGCAGCTGCCGGTGGTGCACGCGCGACTTGTCGACAAGTTTTCGCGTCCGGGATCGCGCACGCACTCCCAGCACGTGTCACGACCTTCGTCTCCGGCACAGATGATCGCGACGCCAGCTGCGGCTGCAAGTGGTGCCGGTACGCCGGGCGCGCCTAGCTCCTCCACGTCTGCGCCGTCTGCCGTTGCTCCGGCCTCAAGATCGCCGGCTCCACTCGCAGATCCGGCGGCTCCAGATGACCCAGCGACGCCCGACAATGATCTGGCGACGATCGCCGACGGTCCGACGGCGCCTGTCAACGATCCGGCTGCGCCTGCCGACGAGCCAGTGGTTCCCGACGTCGAGCAAGCGACTGTCGACACACCACCGGCCGCTGAAACTCCGACTCTCCTCTGATCGTCTGCGTCCATGTGCGATCTCGCGCGTTGATCCCGTAGCGTAGCTTGCGTGTAGTCGAGCCTCACGGCGGTCGTTAAGCTCAATGTCTTCTTGACCTTGCCTTCTCCTTCTTTGTGTGTCCTTATGCAAACGCGCCGTACTCGTTGTCAGCCGTTCGCGCTTCACTTTTCAGCTGTGCGCCCGGTCATGACGCGCGCTAGCGCTCCCCAGCTGGTGACGTCTCCATCACCATGGCTTGGAACGGCCCGCGTGCTTTCGCCAATTGCTCGTAGTCGTAGATGAGACCACCGCAGGACAGGTCGTCCTCGGCGACCCAGCTCGGACGATCGTAGCCCTTCCACTGCACTTTGAACTCCCGGACCTTGCGGCCGAAGCGCGTGATCTTCTTGACGCGGTGGTCGAGGATCGCCTCGACCTCATATTCGTGAGTGCTCGCGTCTGGTACCCAGCTGTCTTCAGGCAGTAACGCCTCGTCGAAGTCAAAGCGTTCGCCCTCTTGGATCGTGAGCTCCATTTCTGGCCGTAGCGGCGACGATCGCCGTGGCTTTATTCTTGACACATACACGAGCGGGTAGAACAAGTAGTCGGTACCGGTGATCTCGAGACGCAACATGAAGTCACCGACCCGATCGCTCACTCGAAATGGACCGTGCCAGAGATGTGCGAGTTTTCGCGCGTATCCTGGCTTCACGCGATCGATGAACAGCCACACGTGCAATCTGACAGGGATCCTGTCGTCGTCTTCGGCCCGCTCGTTGTTGACTCGTGCTCGCGTAGCCACCGCGTCTTGCAGCAGCTTGTTGGCAGCTGATCGCGCGCGCGTGTAACCTCGCTGGATCTGGGCTCGCCACTTCGTCGCGTCGTCCGATCGTACGCCTGGGTTGACCTGTGGCAGTGTTGACTCGAGCGTGGTACGCGGGTCCCATCCATGTACGAGGTAGAACGGAGTCTCGCCGCGCGTCCGATCGTATGCGGTGTTGAGCGCGATCACCAAGCGTTCTGCATGATCGTCCCAGTCGCTTTGCTCCTCGTCTTGGACGTACATCTTGATCGCCCGCGTCATAGTCTGCACCATGCGCTCGATCATGCCGTTCGCCTGCGGTCGGTACGCGAGCGTCGCTTTACTGCGCTGTCCGATCAGCTTGTTTAACTGCTTGAACACGTCCGACATGAAGCCCGGCTCGCGATCGTGGCGGATCACCTCGCTTGCACCGAACCTACGGTAGACGCAGCGCTCGTAGCTCTCGGCGACGGTCATGGCCGATCGTGAAGCGTTCGCTGAGACGATGACAAAGCCAGAGTGCTGATCCACCCAGATCAGAAGCTCGGTGTTGCCGCGAATCGACTTTGGTAGTGACGGCACGTGATCCATGCCGATCACCTGAAACGGGTAGGTCGCCACCACGTTACCAGGCGATCTGCCGCGCAGACGAGGCTCCCCTTTGCCCGTCTGGCAGTCAACGCACGATCCAATGTACTCGGTGACCGATCGGTGCATGTTGCGCCAGTGACACTGCTTTCGGATCTTCTCGTACGTGCGCGCGATCCCCTGATGACCACCAGCAAGGCTCGTGTGGAAGTGATGTAAGATCTCGTCGTGGAGCGTCGTTGGGATCACGAGCCGGAAGTGCGCTTCAGGATCGTCGCTCGATCGCTTCTGCTTTGAGACGAACAGAAGTAGCCCGGACGCGTCAACGTCGTAGTCGCGCGCGATCTTCTGGCACTCTTCGGCTTCTGCAACCGAGAGATCTTGCACGTCCCCTTGAATGTACCGTTTGAGGTTCCACATCCATCGCTCTTCGTCTTGGGCACGGCGGACCCGATCACTGCGCACTTGCCCGATCGTCGCTGCAGTCGCGATCGTGGATCCTGCGGTCGAGCGCGTCGTCGCAAAGACACGAGCGACTTCGGCGACGGCCGCTGTCTCGTCACGGATCAGCACTTCACCCAGACGGTTCAATGATCGCAAATCGTCGTGCTCTTCCTCGCTCACACGTTCGCCCCTTTGTCGCTGGATCGCGCGGCCGGTGATCAGGTCGGCTGCTGCGTTGTACTCGCGCTTCACGTGCACGAGCCGAGTAGACTGCAGACGCTGCAGTTCGTTGCGCGCTTGGCTCCACAACAGCTTCAGACCCGATGCATGGCACTCGATCTCGCCGGTCAGCTGCTGGATCACGATCCTCGAGTCGCCACAGATGATCGCGTCTCGGACACCGTGCTTGACAGCCAGCTGAACCGCTCCGATCATGCCACGGTACTCAGCCTCGTTCACCGTAGCGTCGTCAAAGTACTCGGACATTGCTTCGATCACCTCCCACCCTGGCAGTCGCCAGAGGATCGCGCCATAGCTGCCGCCGATCCGCTTGGGCTTTGCCGATCCGTCAAACGACACGACGAAGGCTGGCTCGTCGGCGGCTAGAGTCGGCGGGATCATGACAATGCGACCCTTGTTCAGCATCTTGCGTGGTCGGATCTGCGTCAGTGCTTGGTCCACAAGCGATCGCGGCGTTACGGACGCGGCGATCAAGCCTGGTAACTCGGTCTCGCCCTTGAGCGCTTTTTCGATCGTGAGCTCCCACGGCGAGAGGATCGCGGCCCATTTTGCAGACGACCATCGAGGTGTTTTGATCGGAAGAGCCATGCGAGCGTCGAGTGACGTGTGATCACGCGGAGAGGTCGGCCAATCACGAGGTTGAGACTGGTGTGGATCACACGCAGCAGACCCAGGATCTCCTTCTCGACCATGCTGTACCGCAACTCGTTGTCCTTCAGCACGCGACTCGCGAAGCGTACTGGCATCCACACGCGATCGTACTCTTGCAGGAGCACACCGGAGACTGCCCAGTCGTTTGCATATACGGCGATCGTGATCGGACGATCGGGATCAAAGTGCTTGAGCACTGGTGCGGCGATCAGCTTCTGCTTCAGGGTCTCAAAACCATGGCGCGCTGCGCTCAGCAGGGCCGGATCGGATCGATAGCCACGCAAATCGTCCTCGGTCAGCTCGTACATCGCAGCGGCGTAGATCGCAAAGTCTTCGACGTGCTTGTGATAGTAGTTCAGCGATCCTAGGAACGACTGAACACCCTTGAGCGTCTGTGGGAACTCCAAGCTCGCCAGGTCCTTCATGTTCTTCGGCTTGGCCTTAACCCCGCGATCACTGATCTCGTGACCGAGGTAGTCGACGATCCGACGTCCGAACGCGCTCTTGGGCACGCTGATCGAGAGTCCCCATTCGTCGCAGGCGTCCATGAGACGCTCCGTGAGGTTACAGAGATCATCCCAGGTTGCAGCGCCGAAGAGGATATCATCGATGTACGATCGGCGACTGATCACCGAACTGCGGTCCACCGGCACGGGATTACCGTCGCGGAACACGTCTGCGTCGGGCGATCGACGGCCGTCAGGTGTCAGCTGCAAGAAGCCGTACAGCGCGTTGTCGAGGAGCCGTTGGTAGATCTGAGGCGCGTTCTTGAGGCCAAATGTCATCCGGGTCCACTGAAACAGACCGAACGGCGTGATGAACGCGGAGATCGCGTTCGCGCGATCCGTCATGCGTACGACCCAGAAGCCGCTCGCCATATCCAAAGAGCAGAACCAAAGCATCGAGTCGAGGTTCTCAAGCAGATCGCCGACGAGCGGCATCGGGTACACCATGAGCCTGGTCAAAGCGTTCACCGCGCGATAGTCGATGCACAGCCGAATGTCGACCCCGTTCTTTTTGACGATCACGACGATCGGTGATGCCCACGACGACGTCGACACCTCGATGATCCCGGCGTCGACGAGCCCTTTGAGCAACTTGAACACCTTCTCGAGCGTCTCGGGTGGAAGCTTGCGCACTCGCTGAGCGATCGGTGCCGCAGATCCAACGTCGATATCGCATACCGCCCCTTTGGCAGGCGGCGGCAACGCGTTACCCACGCCCTTACAGAGGTGCTTGCGGCGCCATACGATCTCGCGGAGGCGAGCGATCTCCTCTGGCGTGTTCACTTCAGGATCTCCGATGCACAGGTCGTCTGCAGTGACCGCGACATCATCCGGCTCTTGTTCGGGGATGACTGCGAACTCGCTTGACACGCTCTCGGCATGTAGATCGCTGCCCTCCTTCACGAACACCGTCTCATCCATGTCGTCTTGGTTGAGCTCGACATCCTTCAGCTGCACAGCCGCGATGAATCGCGCTCCTCGGCCGTGTGACGATGTTGCTAGTGTGCGGCATACCCGGGGAGCGCCGTGACGGTCTCCAATGTCTGTGGTGACGTCCGAGTTGTACGTGTCTCTGCTCGACGCCTCGAGCTCGATGATCGGGTTGAAGCTGTCGACGACCGGGTCTATCGGAACGTTCCGGGAACACTCATGTGGACCTCCTTGGTTATCTTCGAGGGCGTTTGCGCAGCCGGAAGCGATGGGTGGCAGTCGATCGTGGCTTCGATCGAGTTCGTTCACGATGTCGGCGTTCGGTTGCTCGTGCTCGCGCAGCGCGCGGAGATCAGCATCACTCATCGACACTCGGGCAGCACCGGTTGTCTTCTCTTCGCACGTCGTACGCTTCAAGACCACACGCGGCGTCGTGTACGTCGGTTTGAACGTCGCCGGCGGCAGCGCCTCGATGGCGCGCCGATGCTCGATCGCCTCGCGTCGTGCGATCTCTGGGTCAGGCGAGGCCTCGTACGCCAACACCTGCCAGTCGCGGTAGCGGCGCGACCTTGACGACACGAAGCCGGGCTTCCGTGGCACATGTCCGCGCGCGAGCCACAAGCCGATCGTCACCGTCGCCTGGATCGTCCGCGCCTCATCGCCGACGTTTGTGATCCGGAGCGTCCACGGGGATCCGTCCTTGCCGTACGTGATCGTGGGCACCCAGTCGTCTCCGCGCGTCACCCAGAGACGCTGCCGGTCGCGATTGGAGAGCTTGATCAACGTCGTATCGCCGGGGTCAAGTCGGGTCGCCTGCGGCAGGGCCACGTGACGTTCCATCGCATCGAAGATCTGGCGGCGACCGTCGAAGCGCAGACGCACCTCGTCGGGCAAGCACGCTGACCCGTCAGCGAGATCGAGCCGCACGCCTGCCGGAGCCATGAAGTCCATCCCAAGGATCGCGTCCATGCCGGAGCTTGCCGACCCAGAGCGAGAACTCGTACGCGAGCTCGCTGGCAAGCGTGATCTTCACGCGCGATCGGCCCTCGGTGGGATACGTCGCGTCGCCAACGCCGACGCACTGCAACGACTGTGAGGTGTCGATCTCGACTCCTAGCTCACGCGCAAAGCTTGGATCGAGGATCGAGACCTCGGCACCAGAGTCCAGGAGGATCCTGGCGCGTCGATCGTTGATCGCCGCATGGACAATCGTCTGGCGGTGCGACTTGCCAGCGTGGGATCGCCAGTAGCCGCGTCGTTCGCCCGGGAGCAGCGACAGTCGCTGGATCGCAGGTCATCGTTCAAAGTCTTGGTCGTCGGCGTTCTGTCGCGTAGGACTCAAGTCGTCTTGAAGTATACGTACGTGCGATTCATCTCGGTTATCGTTGCTCTTCTTGCCCGTCTGGATGAATGCGTAGATGCAGGTAGCAGTGGATGATCGCTCGGCGCGTACCGACTTCCCAGTCGGCGAGCGATCTAGTTTAACCACTGGACTACGTTCGGCGGCAAGATCGCCGCGTGTTCTTCGGGCTTGAACCAGCGCTTGAGATCCACGAGCAGCTTCTCGTACTCGCACTCGCCGCGATCGTGCACCTTGCCACACCCCTTGCACATGTGCAAGCAGCAATCGGTCGGATGCCCTTGACGTCCGCACATCTGGCACGTGAGACAGCGCCAGCAGTCGAGGGTCACGGTGCTTCGACGATCCGCAGTGTGTGCACGGCGGTGCGTCACGACGATCCGGTGTTGTTGGATCCCGCTTGGCGTCCTTCGTCTTGCTCATCGTGGCGAAGATCTTCATCAGCTCTTCGAACTGGTCGTTCGGCGCGCGGCGCGGTGGGCGATCCGACGACTCCGACTCGCTCGATCCACTCATGCAGAATGCCTCGGTCGGCTCGCGCTCGCGATCACTGCCGTCACTTTCCGTCGCCCAAGACTCGTTCGGTGGTGCGATGAACTGGATCCGGCGCGCGGACTCGCGCTTGACCGGCTTGGCGAACTTCGTCGGCGCGCCAGCAATCTTCTTGCGCGACTGCGATCGGCGAATCGAGACGAGCGTGTCCTTCAGAGCCGACACATTTGGCAAGCAGATCGGCACCAAGATCCTCGCCAGATCGTCGTCGCGCACCGTGTCGATGAAGTGATCGACGTGCTCCTTCGCCTCCTTGGATCCGGCCACGAGATACGGGATCTTCGCGCGTGCGGCCTGCACGTTCAGCCGGTGGAGGTAGTCGATCGGCCGTTCAGAGTCCCAGCGGCGCATCTCGTAGTACTTGCGCGAGCTCGAGATCGCTTCGCCGCAGTACTCAGCCTTGAACGCTTCGACGATCGCGTCCCAGTTGCCACGCGTCCGACGCGGGATCTGGCGGTACCAGTTGAGCGCGGGTCCAGCGAGCAGCTCAGAGAACGTCAAACACATCTCGTCGCGCGTCAGCTGATCGCGCCGGAACGCCATCCTCGCCTTCTTCAACCACGCGATCGCCTTCGACTCGTCATCGTCGCGACCGCTGAACTCCTTGAGCTCGGAGACCACCGACGACCGGATGGTCGTCGCTGCCACGGTACTGCTCGTCGGAGGTAGCTCGTCGTCGAAGACGCCGTGGTCATCATCAGAGATCGGCTCCAGCTTCACCTTCGCGTCGCGAATGCCGAGCGGCACTGCACGATCCGCGGCCAAGTGCGGCGGCTTCATCGCGTTCGCTTGCACCAGACGGTCCACTTGCTGTTGAAGCTCGCGGATGGTGTTTGACTGGCGCTGGTGATCGTCGCGGGTTGCGCGCATCTGCTCGATCGTCATCCCGGTTGCGGCGATCATCAGCTGCTGAACCTCTTCGAGCTTTTGCTTCTGTTGGTCGGCGCGGATCTTCTCGTCGCGCTTCGCCTGTTCTTCCGCTTCGGCTTGCGCGCGCTGGAGTTGCGTCGCCGAACGTCGCTGCGTCACGATCAGGCTGAGCAGACTGGTCGCGGTCTCGCCGATCACGCGAATCGTGGCCGGGTTGAACGCGATCAGCGGGGCCATGTCGACGATCCGGGTGACGTATCCGGCGGTCAGGAGCATCTTCACGATTGCTTCGACCATCGACTGAGCGTCCGTAAGCTCGGACCACCTCGGGACATGCACGCGGTCGGTCGTGGCGTAGAAGCGCGCGCCCATGAGTCGCATGAAGTGGTTGTACGCAATCAGGCGATCGAACTCGTCGACCGGCGGCTGCGCGTAGTCGATCCGAGGCGGCAGCGCGTTCATACGCTCCGTCATGACGTGGTTGTAGCTGAGCGCAGCAGCCACCGCCGCGTCGGGCGATCCGTCAGGGACTGTCGGAGCGATCGTCACGACCGAGATCATGTCGACATCCAGCTCGCCTGGCCGCGGGTTGTCGAGCGCGATCGACTCGTCCGTTCCTTAGCCGTCATCCTCGTCCCCGTTCGTGTTGTCGACAGTAGTCGGAGATCCTTCAACACGATCTTCTTCTTTCGTTTCATCGCCGCTCTCAGAGGATCTCGATCCGAGAACGTTGATGTGAGGCTTCAGAGGTCCAGCACCGCTCGCAGCCTTCACGGCGGGCGGGCTGTTGCCCTACTTCTTCGGGGGCGTCTTCTTCACCATGTTGGTCTTCACTGGATCAAGGAATCTGGGCATGCGCACCAGTTGTGGTGGAACGACCACAGCAAATTCTTGTCCTCAGTGTCAGACCCTTGCCGCTCCGTCGTATACCGGATCGCAGGGCGCGATCCGCTTTACCGGCGTGTAGTGTCGACCGTGGAGGTGGAGAAGACGGTCCTCGGAGGAAGAGAGGGACTTGGGGTCGTGCGATCTCGCTGTTCCGGCGAGATGCACTGCGCGATCGTCGAGGGGTCTTCAACGATCGCGGGTCGTGATCGTAGTTGTGAGGCACGATCACGGACGCACGGCACGATCAAATGAGCCGTGCGGGGCGCAGAGCTTCTTTAGCGGACGGGTTGTGAGGCCTCCTTGATGCTCTGTTGGGGGTTCGCTGGTGCGTGCGGATGATCGTCGCACGAAGCCGGCGGTGTTCGAAGATCGCAGTCGCGATCCCAAACGGCGCACAAAGATCTGCAAGCGTAGACGCTGCAGACAGTAGCAGAGGACGATCTGGCCAAAGCTTCCAGGCTCGTCGCGTGCTCTTGATCGTCGATGATCGCCAAGATCGCCAGACGATCGCCAATGCCAATGCCGATCCGATGACCCCACGTCGGTCGATCGGAGCGGTTCTTCGGAGCTTTCAATTCCGGGCCTGCGCGTCGCAGGTGCTGGGCGTGAGGGTGAGAACGGGCCCTGCGAGGCTGGTCACTTACGATCCCCTATCGACTGGATCGGGCGTGTGTTGGACAAGCAGAATTCCGGACTGAATTACTTCGCTTAACTATCTACCGCTTTGACTTGATCTCACTATGCTCGACTAGCTTGCACTATCGCGGACCTCTGCTCACCTTGCGCTTCACCAGATCGTCGGGAGATGGGTCGATCCCCTGTCGCGCCGCGATCTTCCAATCGTGCTGATGGGACGAGCACGCTTGCTGAGTCACTTGGTGTAGTCGCTGACGATGGTGTCGGCATACACCTTCACGTTCGATGCCCTGCTCGACTCCGGACCGCACGGGATCGCCGGTGTAACCGCACAGGATCGCCGATGGCACCGCACAGGATCGCCGATGGTAGCCGTGCGCGATGATCGACGGCGATTGTGATCGAACGACGATCATGGAGACTTCGTGGCTCGTGCGCAACAACGCCGATGTCTCACAGCTTGAACTTCATCATGCTGAGTTGTCGCGATCGCTGCTGGCGTGCTCGATTGTCGAACTGCTTCTGCTCTCCACGACCTCGGGTTACTTGGACGATCGCCTGTCGTCCCTGTCCACTGGACACTGTTGTCGCGTTGCGCGTCCCTCTCGCGGTGTACGTGTCGCCGTCACGCGCTAGCTCGTGCTGACAGGATCGTCGGTCGCCACACTCGATCGCCAGTATGCCGTCTTGCTTCGCGATCCGCGTTGGCTTGGATGATCGCACGTTGTCTTGGACGATCGACCATCCCCCTCGCGTAGCGTGTTGCTTGGGTGGAGCGTCTAACGCTGTCGCACACTTGCACATGCCGATCTGATCGCTGATGTGATCGCTGTTTCCGGTTCTCGATCGCCGCTGCACGATCGTGGATCTAGCCGGATTTTCTGACCGCGTTCTACCACACATTGTTGTTGCGTCGCGGCCGAGCGCGGTTGCACAAGTAGACTCTGTCGCACATACATACAAGCCTCAGTCCATCGCGCACGAACCAAGAAGCCACACAAGCACAACTGACCTCGCTGCGTAGTTGCCGCACGCTTGGCAGAAGTACTTGGTGCTCAACCGCTCGCCCATGCTCGTCTTAAGCAACGAGCACACTCTGCACTGGCGCGGGCGGCGGCGTTTCGTGTCACCGATCTGCTGGAAGTCTGGGCACTCCTCAAGCGCATGCTCTGCCGCTACAGGTCGAAGCTGTGTTGCGAGGTTCAGGTGCTGTAGTTGGTAGTGCAAGAACGAGCGCACAAGTGAGCCCTACAACATGCGAGCGAGCGCCCATGTTGTATATACAACGTACCGTTAGAGCGAAGTCGGTCGCGATGTTCGCGAGGAGCTGCACCTGCAGCACGAGGAACTTGGCGTGGTCCATTGGCTCCTCGCCGGCCGCTTTCTTCACCTCGCGATGGACGATGAAGGCGTTGGTGATCGTGACGTCTACGAGCCCGAGGAAGAGGCTCCGGTAATACTTCTTGAATACAATCGCTGTCTGGAGGGAGTAGCGCTGCAAGCGCAACTTGTCGTGGACGTCGACTCCCCCATCCAGCGGTGGTAGTCACGCACAAGTGCAGGGCACGGTACTGTGAGTCGCGCACCACCCGGGAGCTGACGCTCTGTTGAGCATTTTGCACATACAACATGGTGTCAGCCAGCATGTACGCATGTACAACACGTTGCAAACATAGAACAAGATCGTACCGCAAGACACGATCTCACGACTGCCGCAGGTTATGAGCATCTGGATCGGTTGGTTGTCGAACCAGACGCACGCGGTCATGCTCGGACACGCATTGGACACAGTAATGCGCGCTGTACTACGTTTGATCGACGCTGGTCGTGGGCGGTTCTTGTCCGTCACAGACGCTGGATACCCGAGTCGATTCGGCGCGATCGTGCCGACGATGTAGACGTTGCAGTGCAGGAGCTGGAGCTGGAGAGCGAGCTGGACGGAGGTGTAGAATATGTCCATCACGACCACCTGGAACACGCCATCTTGGCGCGCTGGCAGGATCTCGTCGAGTTTTCGGACGACTGCTGCTGCGATCGACACGTTCGAGTGCTGTGCTTTTCCGCAGTAGACCTCAAGTATAATATGCAGTAGATACAACAAGACCTCCAAACATGTTAGCATATACAACATGTTGAACTTGGCCAAAAAAATGGAGCTCCACGGCCTCCGAAGAGACCGCGGGGCAACATGCACATACACACAGATGCACACATGCAAACGAGCATAAACACGACGCACCAGATGTAGTATGACGACTCGGCACAGCAGGTCAGGAACAGCTTCATTCCCCACTTGTGAGGCTTGTCCTTGAGGTATTGACGCGTCGGGTTGTAGCGGCTGCGGCTCGGCAGCACAGCCTCGTCGAACGCCAACATGGACGGTTTGCGGAAGCCCTGGAGGAACGTGCATTGTAGAGTCTTCACGACTGACCGAATCTTCCAGGCTCGGTCGTGGTCGCTTCTTGGGTCCGCGTTGTTAGTGATGTGGATGTTCTGCACGATGTCGGCGAACCGATTCCGGCTCATAAAGCACCAGAACGTGCCGGCCAGGACTGCACCTGTCTGCGTCGTGCTCCAGTGGTCCCAGAATCGGCGCGTCTGTGGCGCCAAGGCGCGCGCCACGAACAAGCCTATGCACATGAGAAGATTGTGGGGTTCGATGTACTTCTTTCGTGTCTCTTGTAGCATGATCTCGTCTATCGTGCGGTTGTAGCCCTCGCCTTACTTCGCAAAGATGTCGTCCACGCGCTTGATCAGGTTCTGCGAGCTGTACCGGTTCGTCTCGCGTGCAATCTTCTTCCAAAGTGACTGCGGCATAAAGAACAAGAACAAGTCGAGCGGCGAGTCGCACAGAGACGCCACCGCGTGCGCTGGACCGCTGACGCCGCATTGAAACCCTGGATAGTGTTTGTCTGGAGGAAAGTCAAGTTCGTCTGACATGCACACACAAACGACCGACATGTCAGTCAGCATGTTGTACATACAACATCGACACAGGCGACATGTTGTATGTAGAACTTACCAGTATTCCAGCCATCCGTTCGCATGCGTCGAAGGCGGTCGGTGTTGTCAGCTAGGTTGAGTAAGTCTTCGCGCCGCAGACGCCGCCATGTGGTAGGATCCTGGTCGTCGGTAGCGCTTGTCGTATCGTCGTACTCGTCAATGGGCTCTTTCTCGTCGTAATCGTTGTCCTCGCTTGGTAGCACGTTATCATCTCCTACTTGCCACGCGTCTGGCCCGTCACCTTTCTCGTCGGACCCTAGCACCACATACTCGTCAGCCACGGGTTGTTGCGGTGCCGCCGCGGTCGACGTCGATTGTTAGCTCGGCGCGAGAGTGGCTGCACCTTGACGTTCTGTCTCTCTCTCAGCTGCGATCTCTGCTTGAAGCCGGGCTGACACGCGCCTCGACTCAGCAAAGTGTTGTGCTGCGGTTTGCCGCGCGTTAAGTCCAAGCGCCTCGGCGCTCTCGATCCGCTCTCGTTGTTGTGCTCTCGACTGCGTGCGAGCCGCAGCAGCGGCAGTGGCAGCAGCTTCACGCTCGATCTACATCTTCGTCTTCGCGCGTGGCTTGTGTGTACGATCATTGGACTCACCGCTGGCGTCACAACAGGCGCAGCAAGTGCCGGCGTCGCAGCGGCAGGAGTGGTGGCATCGCGCACCGGTGTCGCAGCAGCAGGAGTTGTGGTAACAGGCGTAACGGCAGTAGGCGCAGGCGTAGCAGCAACAGGAGTAGCGGCAGTCGGCGCAGGCGTAGCAGCAACAGGTGCTGGCGACGCAGCAGCGCGACTTGCAGCTCGTGTTCTCATGTCGTACTCTTTCGCTTCGCTTCTTGTCTCTCTTTTGCTTGTTCACGACCTCGAGCAATCAGGTATGCGGCATCTTTGCCGATTGGTATACGCGCATGCGTTGTTGATGTCGTGGCGACATCGTCTCGCTGCCACAGCATGCGCTGGGCTTTCTTGTTAGCCCTTGTGATGCGCTTAGACATCTCTCCTTTCGCATACACACATGCAACGAGCGCACAGGATCATTAGTCTACACCATATACGCACATACATGTATGCTCGCGCACGCACCGGTTGTCACGTGCCTGGGTTCTCTTGTCGATTTTGTGAGTGAATGGCGGAGAAGCGTGTCAGCGATTCAAACCGCCGCGAGTTCGCACCAATTTTCAAACGGCCAGACCTCTCAAAGCACTTCATTGCATCCCACTATGCCTTTTTGAGTCCATTTGGCCACCTAACCCTGTGCATTTGAGATTGACATGGCCGTTTTCGTGAGAATCGGTGTTGATCTTGATTTTTGTATCGAACACTTTTTTCGAGCCATTTCTAATAAAACATGTTGTACCTACAACATGTGATATTTTCAAACATGTTTACCAGTAAACATCGGGAGTTGGACGGTTAACGGACTTTCGCAGGACAGTGACCTTCTTCTACTCATTATTTATGAACGTGAGTTGGAATTGAATATACTGACTGGAGAGGTGCTCTCATTCACTTAAACACAAAATACTATACTGTTACTATGATGCTGATATTCTATGAACTAAAAATTTATGTTTATCAAAAAATACGTGTTTTCATGGAATTTACGAATTTGTGTTTACTCGTTGAGTTTCATCGCTTAATTTTTGACAATGAATTGTCACATACTCTGATTCACGAAGCCAAACAAACAACTTCGGATTGGTTTGATATATCCAATCAATTGTTTTTCGTTTGTGCTTTCCCCAATGGAACTTGTACGAAACATCTTCCTCAGTTAACCTTTTGCGCAAGAAATCAGCAATATCAGGATGAAATTCTTATTGAATCTTGTTTTGACTAATCCATTTACAACACGACTTGTCAATTTTATTTTCTTGCTCAACCTCCTTACCTTTGTCCAATCATGATTGTATTTTATGTGTTGCCTATATACTACATCACATTTATTTTTTTGAAACAAATATATTTAATCAGATTGTGAAATTTCAACCTTCCCCTTTTCTTCATTTTATACTCTCTCATTCGCTCAATCTTTTCTTATGATGTTTAAATCATATTCGCGCTGCTTTTCTAATAACCGTTCTCTATTCTTCTGGTAGTAACGCTTCTGGGCTTCAATAGCCTGTTCACGGCGCTCTAAAAATCTTTCTTTATTGTATGTCATTGTATATAGTTGATACAAAGTACCAGAACAAATAGATGTATCCTTATTTATGTTCTTACTGACCACAAAACATTTCTTCATCATCACACATAGACATTAGTTTTGAAGGACTAAACATGACTTCAGCATACTTCTCAGGGATATCGCATAGCACCGATTTGAGTTTCTCGTAATGAGTCAAACTCACTAACTCACTATACTCAAAGCAAAAGTAATCATCGCAAAATTGCTGACTCTCTAAGATCTGAACCTTCTCTTTATGAATCTCAGTATTGAGCTTTTCGCAATCGCAATGCTTAATAGCAAAGCAATAGTCACATTCAAACCACATCTCGCCGTTGCATTGGTGTTTCCACTGAATGTGCTCGCGATACTCTTGGATGCTTCCATTAAACGTAGCAGCAATTTGAAGACGACCGATCGTTTTTAGGTTGCTCATTGTTGTTGATGTTGCTGCTGAAGATGTTGATTACTGGAATCTGTTGTTATACTTATATATTATCTATTAGGTTCAAATCTGTATCACTCGCCTCTTTTTGTCGCATGATAGTGTCATAAAATGGTGTTTCGTTTCAAATGTTGCTTTGGGTGACACGGACAGACGATTGAAGGGCTAATCGTCCTCAAAATCCCGTTAGCCGACATATATTGCGTTCTATCCTGATACATAAATCCATTTGTATATAACACTCTCACATTGAGACATTTTGTTGCATTAGAGTGGTACGTTATAGCGTTTGATTGATTTGACCTTCTATTGTTACACAGTGTGGAGACGGGTGCTGCAAACGAGTTACAAAAAAATCAACCATATAATGTGCAATATCACTACTACTTAGCGGGGGTAATCGCCAGAACGTGAGCGTTGACAGAACATCGCCAAAACGTGGAATAATCGATGATCGTGGGTGTGTATTTTGACAAAAATGCAAAAGAAAAGAAACAAAACAGTGGCATCTCGTGAGCGGCGTATAGACGTATGCACAGCGCGCCTGAAAGAATACAAAGGTACGGGCGGCATCGGCAAGCTGGCACGTCTCTCGCTCCAGTAAGAAGTGGTATGCGAGGTCACCTATAGCGCGAGTTCCCCATGTGATCATCTCACTCAAGAGTGATAGCGACGACGATTCGACATCGCCATGACTAAACTGTATCTAGATCAGCTTGACCAACGTCGTCGGAACAAACAACACAATTGACACCGACAACGTTGAATTCGATATCAACAATAATGTCGAGATCGAAAACAACGTTGACATCGACGACAACAGCCCTACAAAGCGTCATAGCAAGCAGAGGTTGTGCTGATCAGCAAAACTGAAAACCCTGACGGAATCTGGTACCCAGACAATCGGTCAACCAACTGGTGTGTCTGCGAGGGAGTCAACTCACCATTGTCCAATCTCAACGCAGAGACTGACCATTACTGCACCAATAGCAACTGAAGTATCGAAAGCGATAATCGTCTATGCGACGCATCAGGCCTCCGTTTCCGACGCACACGCACCGGCTTTGCGTATACCACCGAGTTCATAGGTAAGGGTATGTATATTGTTGAGTACGGTGGACCACTCTCCTTTAACGATTTCAGCAGCGACGAGACCGGGCAAGCGACTAGTTTCTGGCGTTTCGGGAGAAAAACAACGTCCGGAGCAATTGCCAACATCGACTCGAAAGAGCGCGGCAGCATCACCAGGATTCTAAATCATTCGTGAGAGGCGAAGTCCCAGTTCTGCCAGCTCCAGTTCTGTTATTAGCACCACATTGTAGCTGTGGCTGCTCAAGGAACCTTCTCAGGACCTAGATCGTTGTCGGCTATGGTGAGACTTGAGTGCCTTTGCGAAGTGTCCAACTACCACAAATTTACTTAATTACATATGTGTTTTCAACAATATCTCACAATCAAGGACAGCTTGACGACATGCAAAAGTTGCACGGATGTGTTACGACAATCGTTTCCGAGTCATATGTCATTTGCGCTCGAATACTAAGTCCGCGTTCAAAAGTAATTCGATTTACGATACGTTCCATCCCCATCAAACGAATGTTTTTGTAATTCATTTTGAAAGGTATGTGTTTGGTGTGTTTGGTGTCATAATAGCTACCAGTCCGTTCCACATAGCAATATACCACTTTACTCTCCGCTCCACATCAAGTGCACCATGTTTGACTTGATTTTGGTATAAATTTCTGAGTCTTCCGCTTTTCTGACTTGAAATGGAGGTAAAACCACACTTTCCAGTTGAACAGTGACAGAAACTACTTGTTTAGCGCTCGATTAGCGCTTGTTTGGCTCGTTCAGAACGAATTGCACGTAAACAAGCACATCAGAATGAAGAAGTTAAATAATCAACTTTTGGCACCCAATCACACGCACTCAAGTTGTGTTCTTACTAATCAATCCTCATTAATCGAACATGTTGCTATTGTTGTGGAACGGAGTGGTGTACAACATTGCAGATTCTAATCAAGGCATATACCTCGTATCGTTACACGATTAATCTCTTGCCACATTTTTAGAGGTATTTCGGTAATTATTGAAATCCCACATATGATGTCATAGTGCTTTTAGTATGCGAAAAACTCGTGATTTACATGAGTTCGAAAGGGTGTGGATCATATAAGAATGTCAGAGGCTTGCCTATATGACTTTGTCAATTATTTTCTAGTAGCATTATCGATGAGAGTACTTATCACAATCGATAGGGAAACAAATTTCATCCGGACCCGAATTGATGTATACAATCTCGGATTTTCATTGTTTGATAGCGGAGCTGTGCTAAAGGTGCGTTGGGTTTCACACAGGTGAACTGCTCGCCGCAGACACTAGGGTCACACTGGCGTAGTCGCTGACCCGCCGCGGGCGCTAGGGTTTTCACGGGATGAAGGGTCGCGCGAAGCGGGGGTGGGATCAGCGGGGTATAGTTTTTACCAGGTTTACAATGAATTGGTTCAAATTATACGTATATACCTGGATTTTCTCGTAGCCCAATCGGTCGCAATATCAAGTGCCATTATCGATTGACATTTTCCACTACGTTTTTTAACTACGATAAGTCGCATTAGTTAATGAATAATATAGTTGTGTTGTGTTCGAACTAATAACAAACATAGTTTCGTCGAGCACGATCATACTTTTGCACATATGGCGATTATTGAAAATCGCTTTGTCAAGTTGCATGATATATTTATTTTTGTAGGATTTTTCCTTCATTCGGCAACCAGCGCGGTCCCTCGCGGTCTTAGACTTTGCGATACGATATTCTAGTCAAGATTCTATTTATGTCAACGCACACTCGTTTTGTCAGCTATTCAGTCGGACAATTGCGCAACACATTGCACGAAAGCTGTATTGGCAATACGTATGGTAATATTGTTCAAATCTTTTTGGATATCATAATTTGAGCATTATTTTACGACATTGTGATGCGTAATGTAAAGCGGTTCCCACTACCCGCACTTGACGTGCTCGCCCGAAGCGTTTGATCGCGCAGCGCAGGGCGGCCACCTCGACGTGGTCAAATTCCTGCACTCAAACCGGACGGAAGGCTGCACATCGTCGGCGCTGACGTGGGCCGCGCGCTCAGGCCACCTCGATGTCGTCCAGTTCCTGTGCGAGCATCGCTCTGAAGGCGACGTCGCTCTTGCGCTGCGAGAAGCAGAAGCGCGCAGACACGTCGACGTCGCAGCGTACCTCCGTACACAGCTTGTAGCACGCGGACTCGCGTCGATGGATGGTTAGCAAGACTGCATACGCTGTGTGTCTCAATCTCAATCCATGTGAGTGTCTCTCTCTACTGATCGTCGGAGTTGTGTGTTGTGTGAGCCAAGTGAGAGACGCATCTCGCATCGCACCGTCACACGGAAGTGCTTGATGTCCTCAACGAGTTCATTCACTGCCACCTCGACGTGCTGCAGTACTTGCACTTCAACAGCGACAGCGCGTGCTCGTCGCGGGCGATGGACTGCGCTGCAACGCGCGGCCACATCCGCGTCGTCGAGTTCTTGCACTTCAGCCGCACCGAGGGCTGCGCGGCTCAGGCACTCATTGCAGCAGCGAAGAACAGTCACTATGCTGTCGCCAAGTTTTTGTGCGAGCATCGGCCAGAAAGCGACGTCCGCGCTGCGCTCGCAAGCGTCAAGTGGTGTCCACGCAATGCACGGCGTATCGCGGCGCTTCTTGAACCGAGTCTCGAGTCAGGACTTCAGGCGTATCCGAGCCTCGAAGTCGTGTCGAAGATGTATCATCCCGAGATCGTGCAGCTCCTGTGCGATCATATCAAGGACCGCACCGAGTTGGCAGCATCAATGGAGCGCTCAGAGACACAAGTTGTGGCTGCGAGCATAACTGAAGTGCTGCGCGCAGTGTGCGAGTTCGCAAGTCTTGATGCGCTCGCTGCCGCACAGGCATTCGCGCTCAAGAAGAGCAACGACAACGTCGCGGCCCTCGCAGCGTACGCGATGCAAGCCATGCCGAGTGTGCATCCAAGTGGAGTGACATCGTGATCGCCTTAGCCAGTCGTTGGCGTAATTGACGCAGCAGTAGCAGGAGAGGGATGTAGGCAGGCAGTACTAGTACACCACGCAAGGTGGTCGACACAAGAGCATGCACGGACGCACACACGCAGACACACATGTCAGACACAAGACTCGATGATGCGTGTGAAAGCATGATCGAAGTGCGCGTTTGTGTGTGTTTTGTCTCGAAGTCAAACAACAATGTGTTCTTTGATTGGATCTGGACTCTTGCACAAACCAAGCAAACACAAACTCAAACACAAACACACAGCATCAAACGGGTCAAACGGGTCAAATGGGATGCATGCTCAACAATGCACTTTAGTGTGTCTCTTTTGTCCTGCAAACCACTTGCTAAACAAGACACTTTTTGCTTTTGATCAAGTGAACCCACATTGACACACACTCACCAATGTGACGTTGTCCAATCACGATCGAGCGATTCATTCAAACCCACTTTTTGCTCCTTCAGTCAGACAAGGTAAGAACACAACAGCAGCAAGCAAAACAAAAGCACCAGACAGCACTCGATAGCACTCGCGCACCGCCACGACAGCTCGGCACTCTCGAACCTGCTGCTGCTGCGTTCACGCGCGTGACCCGGCGCAGCGAAGCGAGTAAAGCAGTGAGGCACTGCAGACAGCGACCACGCACGTCGGTCGTCCAGCTCGACAGCATCCAGTCCACTGCCACAGCAGCAGTCGGACCAACAACAACAGCAGCAACAGCAGCAACAGCAACAACAATAACAATGACCTCCAGCAACTCCACTGCTCAAGCGCACGCTGGTGTCGACGTGCTCACGAACCGCATGCGCTGGGACGCTGTCACTGCTTGCCAGACCGGCTACCCGCGCGCTGTCGTCGACTTCCTCCACACAAGCAGAGCCTCTGCTCTCGCGAACAGGCTCGAGTCTGCCAAGCAGACGCTCGCGCCAGCGACTGCGCTCGTTGTCGGACACCTCGCACGACGCGGCGAGCTCGTGCACCTCGCAATTGCAGCAAATGACACCGCGATGCTCGACACGTCGCATCGCTTGGCCACACACGCGCAGTACCAGCACGACGCCAAGCTGTGTTTCAAGAAAGCCATGCGCTGCGCAGTCGTGTGCAACAGCGTGAGCATGCTCGAGCACATCGTGAAGCGCATGTGCAAGCGCGAGCTTGACAGCCATGGCAGTGGCGAGAGCAATAGCAGCGATGGCGACAGCAGTACCGTCGACTTTGGCCAAGTCGTCTGGGAGCCGAACCTCATGGCCATCGCTCTGATGCGTGACGACCCTGATCCTCGCATGCTCGACTGGCTCGTGGCACACCTGCCACGCACGAGCTACTCGCTCACGCACAAGTTCTTGGTCTTCCACGTCAAGCGCGGCGACCTCCAGACTGTCCAGTGGCTCCATGAACACGGACGCAAGATCACACGCGGAGCCTTGGACACCGCTGCTCGGAACAACCACCTCCAAGTGCTGCAGTACTTGTACGCGCACAGTGACAAGCGATGCAGCTACGACGGAGCAGACGTCACGGCAGAGCGTGGCTACACTGACATTGTGAAGCTTCTCCTTGCGAGGCAGAGGAGGCAAGTGAGTCCTCGCGCAATCGAGTACGCTGCGGTGTGCGGTCATGTGGACGTTGTCCAGCTCTTTGTCGAGCATCCCCAGTACGCAGAGTCGATGTCTTGGATGGATGCGATGCAGCTAGCTGCGCTCTACGGACACCTCAGTGTCGTCAAGTACCTCCACGAGAGCTGTCCCAGCCTCTGCTGCGCCATGGCACTCGACCAAGCTGCACGCAATGGCCACCTCGCTGTCGTTCAGTACCTCCACGAGAACAACCACGCGACGTGCAATCACGTCTGCGAGCCGTCTGCGTTCGTCGAAGCGGCAAAGAAAGGATGTCTCGACGTCGTCCAGTTCCTCGTCGAGCACCGGACAGAAGGCAAGATCGTCGACGCACTGGAGGTCGCAGCACTGCGCGGTCACTTGGCAATCGTCCAGCTCCTGCACGCGCGACTCGAGCATGACGAGTCGACGTTTGACGCTGTGTGCGCAGCAGTGCGCCAACAGCACTATGGTGTCGCAAGCTTCCTGTGCGAGCACGAAGCGCTTGTGTTTGATCACATCCTCTTGGAAGCAGTGAAGAACGACTTGTTGCACGTCGTGAAGACTGCTGCGCGGTTCGCGAGCACGAACGAGCTCATCGACGCAAAGGCGCTCGCAGACGAGCTCTCGCGACCGAGGATTGCGGCGTCACTCGGCTTTACGATCGAGAACCGAGGACGGCAACAGCGAGGGGGAGCGAGGTGCGAGACGCGATAGACGCAGCACAGTGCCTGCGATGTGTCCTACCACCACACTCACGCGCTTCCAACGAACACGATCGCCACCCTCTCCACTGCTCTCGTATGGTACTCAATCGCCTTGGACTATGGCGAGCCTGGCAGTCTCGATCGAAGGTACGCTGCCACATTGCCATGGCGATTCCGCTCTGCTTCTTCCAGCGCCGCTGCAACGTCGCCTTCTGAGCGGTGTTCACACAGGAACTGGACTACTTCGAAGTGGCCACGTCGCGCTGCCAACGTGAGCGCGTTCGGCGTGCAGCCTTCGCGTCGGTGCTCGTGTAGGAACTTGACGGCGTCGAGGTGACCGAACGTTGCTGCATCGTCGAATGCCGCCGGTGCTAGCGTGATGTCTGGGCAGTGCGTGTGCAGGAACGCCATGACATGGACGTGACCGTTCTTCGCCGCCCAGTGGAGTGCGTTGGGCGACGGCGAGGCATATGGGAAGTGCTCGTGGAGGTACTTGATGACGTCGAGGTGGCCACCTGCAGCTGCCATGTCGTACTCTTTCGGCGAGAACGTGAGACTCGGGTAGTGCTCGTGGAGGAACGCGACGATCGCCGCGTACCCATAGCGGATCGGCGACTCGAGCGCTTGGGACGAGTGGTCGTCGATGCCGTGCTCATGTAGGAACGTGAGCACCTCGAGATGGCCTTTTGCCGCCGCCTCATCGATGGGATACTGTGATCCCACCGTGTCAGGGTACAGTTCGTAGAGGTACCGCATGAGCGCCATGTTGCCGCTCTCGGCTGCGTTGTCGATCAAGCGCGTTGCGAACGTTAGGATCTTGCGCTCGATGTAGAACTGGACGATGTCCAAGTGGCCACTTCGTGCCGCGTACCGAAGACCCATCGCAGTGGACTCCACGTCCTGCGTCGCGACAACGAGCTTGGTCACGTCGAGGTGGCCGTTCCGCGCGGCGTTGTTCGCCGCCTTGTAGTCGCACCACAAGTCGGAGTAGCGATAGAGATACTCGAGCACGTCGGCGTGTCCATTCTCTGCAGCTTCATGGAGCGCCGTCTGCGTGATGGCGCAGTCGTGTGCAACGAGCCACTGGACCAAGTCGAGTCGACCTGTGTGTGCGCAGAGACGCAAGTATCCTGAACACAGCTTGCTCATTTCGTGAGGTGTGTGTCGTGCGATCCACTCGAGGACGTCGACGCTCGTGTCTCGCGCGTTGAACATCGCGAGCACGAGGAGGTTGGGCTCGCAAGGCCAGTTGGCTGGATCCGATGCCGTCAGCGCTGCGATCCACTCGAGGACGTCGACGCGATCGAAGAGCACGGCGCAGCGCATCGCTTGGTTCCACGCAAGTTCAGTGCTGCGTCGGTAGTGAGCGAAGCGCGTGCACAGTATGTGCAGAGTCTTGAGCACATCGAGTCTGCCGGCTGCGATCGCGAGGTGTACGAGCACGCCGCGCTTGAGCAGGCCGCCACTATTGGTAGCGAGTCGCGACCGGATCTCGGAGCGACCTTCAGCGTCCGAGAGCGCTTGTTTGTTTGTGTCGGTGCACACACTGCGCACTGCGAGTGGATACCCTGTCATACAGTCGATGATCGCGCTCCACAGCGCAGCGTTCGTGAGCACTGCGACACTAGCACGGATGCTGTCATCGCTACGAGCTGCTACTGCTGCTGCAAATGCAGGCGAGAGCGCCGGCATCTTGTTTGCTCCAGAGATCGAAGTCATTGCGAGCTCGTTGCATGCAGCGAGGTGCGAGGTCGTGAATGTGGAAGACGAAGTTGTCGCCGAGTTGCTTGTCGTGAGCAAACAAGTCAACCCATCGACTCGAGTATACGAGTTCTAGAGTACGAGTCCAGTATCAAACTAGAGAGAATCGAGAGTACTTTGCGTCAGCCTTCAACCAGCTCAAGTTGCCTCGAACAGACCAAAGCAAGCACGTCCTTGACAACTCGGGTCTTTCTTGCCTTGCCTTGCAACAACAACAACGCTGTCTCTTGCTCCGTCAAGCGACCAAACGCACAACTTGCTCTGCTTGTTCATACACTCGCACATGTGGACTACAACTACAACGCAACTACGCAACCACGACACATCTAGCAGCTAGCAGCTCAGCTCAGCTCGTGCACACATCACGCGACGCCTGCGATCCGCTCAAAGAAGCGGGTTGGCGCGTCGCTCGCAGACACAGCAGACTCGCACATCTCTTGCTTCCACTCGGCGTGTGCGACGAGCACCTTGAGTGCACGCGTGCTCATAAACATCTTGGCGTCCGAGAGCGCCGCTTGCACGTCGAGCCCTGGCGCGTGCTCGCACAGGAACGTGACGATCTCACTGCGGTCCATGCGAGCAGCGCACCGCAGCGCGCGCTCGATGCTCCCTTCGGACCGGTGCTGGCACAGAAACTCAACGACGTCGAGGTGTCCGCTCTCGGCGGCCCACTCGAGCGTCTCGGGTCGACAGCCTTCGGTCCGGTGCTCATGCAAGAACCGAACCGTGTCGATGTGTCCGCACACGGCGGCCTTTGTCATGGCGTTCACGGTGCAACTGCTTGCGACGCGACTCGCATGGAGGTACTTGACGATCTCGAGGTGGCCGCAGTACGCAGCGTAGTCCAAGAGGTGGTGTGCGTCCAGCGGCACTCGCTGCTCGATGAGGAACTGCAGCGTTGCGAGGCGGTGGCGCTGGATCACTGCATGCACTGCGCGCCGTCCGATCTTGACTTGCTGGGTCGCGACGACGAGCTCCACGACTGCGACGTGGTCGTGCTCGACCGCCGCGTCAATGGCGTCAGCGCGGCACCGCAGCGACGTGTGCTCGAGCAGGAACTGGAGCACGTGCGCATGTCCGCGCTGCGCTGCGTCGTCGAGCGCAGTCTGCGAGACACCGCATCCGCGCGCTCGCACGAGCCACTGGACGACAGCGAGATTCCCGCGGCGGCTGTGGAGCACCACGTCGTGTGCGTCGACTGCCGCCGCGCGCTGCGGCAGATGCGTCGCGAGCCACTCGAGGACGCGCAAGTGCGGCGTCTCGCAGCGGAGCGCTGTGCGCAGTAGCAACGGGTCCCAGTGCCACGCGGAGTCGGCTGCAGTCAGCTCGGCGATGCACTGGAGCATCTCGACGCGGTCGTGGAGCACGGCGCAGCGCGCGGCCGAAGCAAAGTCGAGGCGCGGGTCGCGTGCGTACTGCGGGTGCTTGGAGAGCGCGTAGAGCGTCCGGAGCATCGATGCGTCGTTGACTGTGACTGCGAGACGCGGGAGCTCGCCTGTTGTCTCGCAGTGGCTGCTGCTTGTAGCAGTGGCGGTCGTGTGCATGTGCTGCACGCGGTGGCGCTGGTCATGCTTGCTCATCGCTGCAGTCGAGGTGCTGTGGTCGCGCAGGAATTGGCACACGACGCGCGGGTAGCCGCTCATGAAGCTCGTGACGACGTGCCATAGTGCCGGACTGCCGAGCACTCGGACGCCTGCGTCGGTTGTGTGTGTGGCGCTCGCAGGCATCGCTGCTGCTGCTGCTGCTTCTGGTGATGTAGCGCGCAGTGGGTCGTGTTGTGTCGGCGACGCTGGCGATTCGGGAATGGCACGCACGCACCCGCTGCACTCGCGTCCGTGATCTTCAAGCGCTCGCTCATTCACTTCGCGGCGGCTGCTGCTGCTGGATCCTCCATCCTTCACGACACCCGAGCCGCGTCTGTCGCGAGTGTGTCCCTCGGTCTTTTCGAGTCGCGCCAGCACACCATGTGGCGCTTTGAGATGCGGTCCTCGAGCGGGAGCGGCGGCGAGCGTCGTCGCGAATGGTTTGTCTTGTCTTGGACCACGCGAGCAGCAGATCCGCGTCGACCGATCTCTTGCCATGAGCTGGCTTGTCATCGCTACAAGCCATCGCTACGAGCCATCTCTAAGAGCCCATGCAAGCGACACTCGCACACGAATCTCGATGGCGCCTCGGGCGCAGTCTGCAAGCGCGCGAGACGCATGCTCGTCGTCGTTGTGTTAAACGATACGATGGCGCTTCGTGTTCACAGCAAGCGAGCGAGCGAGCGAGAGGTTGATCCAGCGCTTGCACTCGTGTCAGCTCAATGCATCTATGAAGAGGTTGATCATTGAGCGAGCTCTTGAGTGGATCGACGCACTCCTACATAACGAAGCAATCCTCGTCCTCATGTTCATGTTCGCGTGGACCGAGTCGTCCATCGTCCAGCAATGTGCGGAGGCTCTGTCCAGCAGTCGCCGCCGGCGCGACCACCGCCACGACTCGTCCATTTACCGATTGCTGATCGCGATCGCCACGAATGGAGTGGGACCGATGTAGTATGTGTCCGTCTTGTCTGCCTCCTCACCATAAGCGAGCGCTTCTTCTCGAGCAAGCTCTCTCAACCTCGAGCCTCGAGCAAGTAAGCTCTTGAGAGAGACTCTCGCATTCGCAAGAGACTTCACGTACGATGTCTCCAAGCCTTCATGTCTTGTTGAGATCGAGGTGCTCAAGCGACCAAAGGAGCACCAAACAACAACAATGAGAGAGAGAGAGAGAGAGAGAGAGACTCGGTTCTCAACACACCGAGCTGGACGCATCGAGACCAAAGAGATAGAGAGCTCTCGCCATGTGGTGACGATCGCTGCCTTGATTTTGATCGCTCGATATGCGCAAGGCGCGCGGTGTCCTTGTGAACAACGCGCACAGACACACCTCTCACTCACTCGTTGGTCCAACCATGGGAGCGAGAGACAGCTCGAGGTCGAGTTCGAGACTCGACAAGTGAGAGACAGCGTCACTCTCTTTTGAAAGACGTGACCCGATCGATATCGGGTGATCTTCACACTGCGAGACGCAGCGTGTGCACGAGAAGCAAGTCACAACGATCAACAAGAGCCAAACAAGTCGGCTCTCTCGCTCGCATTGAGTTGAGTTGCCTCGCATCGAGGACTTGAGAGGACTTGAGAGTCCTCGAGTCGTGAAGACTTGATGTCATGTTGCTGCCAACCGGACGCTGACTTGTGTTTTGTATGCGCTGGCGTTTTCTGCGCGCCGGTCAATTAACGAGTCCACTTTTGAACGTTGAATGGCTCAAACAGCGTGCGATTCGATTGTGCGCAGCACATCAGCACCACACAAGCCAGCCACGCTCGCTCGATACGCAAGCAAGCGTCTGTGTGGCTCTGCTGACTGTATACAGACAGCGCTGGTCCGTACGTCGCTCGCTCGCTCCTGTTGTTGTTCATGGAAATGTTCTACTCCTTGTGTCTTGTGTCTGGCGGAGTGAGTGTCGAGATTGCTCGACTGTGCGCATGCTGTCTGTGTCGTCGCTCATTTGTGTGTGTGTGTGTGTGTGTGTGGCTGATACACTCCATCGCGTAGACACCGAGTCGAGAGTCGAGAGCGTTGTGTGTGGGTGCGTTCAGCGACAGCATCGTCAGCGCACACGTGCCAACAACATCGCCAGCAGCAGCAGCACCTGCGTCGACACACACAACAACAACAACAACAACAACAACAACAGCAGTACAACCACCTCACTTGGTCTGCTAAGCAAAGCAAAGCCTGCCATCGCCAAGGCGTCCATCGAGCTCGTCGACTTGGCTTCGCGCGCCATCGAGTGCGTGTCTATTCGCGCGCCAGCTGTCTGGCTCTGCGCGACCTGCATCGCCGCACTCCATTTTGCACAGCGCCCAACGTCGGACGCGCGCGCGCAGCAGTCGACCGATAAGCGGCGGTACGCCATCAGCGCGAAGACGTCAACGCAGCGCAACGCGGACGAGCTCGTCGTGAGCACGCGCAACGACAGCAGCAGCAACACCACACAGCGAACCGATAGCAGCAGCAACAACAACAGCAGCAAAAGCAGCGATGCCGTCGTTCATCTCGCAACTCATCACGTCGAAAGCCGTGCCCGGCAGCGGCGACCACCTCCACGGTCCCGCCGGCGCGCACTCGCCGATCGCATCGACGGCCACAGCGACCGCAGCAGCGTCCGCGACACCGAATGGCAACAGCACAACAACAACAACTGGTCTGCCCGCTGGCTTTGGCGGCGCTGGCTTTGGCGGTCTCGGTGGACTCGGCGCCACGGGCTTTGGCGGTCTCGGCGGCATTGGCGCAAGCCCTGCTGGCGGTCTCACGGGCGCCACGCGCTTGCCGATGCGCTCGAACCTCGGACTACCGATGGGGCTGCAGATGCCGCTCACGTTCCCATCGAATGCGCCAATGAGCTCGAACGGCGCGGCGCCAGGCGTGACGCCGATCATCCCGATGATCCCAAACATGAAGCGCGCCGCGTCGACGCGAGAGCTCAAGCCGCGTAGTAGCGGCGCCACAGTCGTCGACACGCGCAGCACCGTCAGCAGTAGCAACCACAACAACAACAACAACAGCAGTAGCAGTAGCGCAGCGACGATAGCAGCAGCGCCGTCGCCACCGCCGTCATCGACAGCAAAGACAACAGCGCCAGTCGCATCAGCACCAGTCACAACAGCACCAAAGCCTACAGCAGCCGCAGATCCAGCGCCAGACCCGGCGGCACCGGCAGATGACAACGGCCGCATGAGCTGGAACGACACGCAGAAGATGCAGGACTTCTTCTTGCACATCAAGGACCCGGAGAACTTTGTCCAGGCCGAGAACAAGCTCATCAACATCCGCGAGCTGATGGCGAAGAACGCGAGTCCGCTCGAGCGCTTTGAAGCCGTGCAGCACGCGAAAGACTTCAGCAAGAAGCCGTCGAGTGGCGATGGCGATGACGACGATGTGAGCAGCAGCGCAAGCACTAGCGCGAGCACAAGCGCGAGTGCGTCGCCAGTGCCAGCGCCATCGCCGATGCAAGACGATCGGAGCGCCAGCTCGTCGCACAGCGCGCTTGCAAACATGCTCGCAGCTCGCAGTGGCCGCGCGGCGACGCCTGTCAAGCCAGAGCGATCGAACCAGGACGACAACGACCGCAGTCCAGCGGCCGACCGCAGTCGCAGCAAGAACGCACTCGCCGAGATGCTCGCAAAGCGCAACGGCGACGCTCCGCCGCAGAAAGAGCCGCCGCAGACGCCAAAGAAGTCGCCGCCAGCAGGTGATGCACGTGGCAACATGCTCGCAGAGATGCTGGCAAAGCGTGGCGGTGGGGGACCGCAGCAGCCAGCGCCGTCGACGCTAGTGACCAAGCCAAAAGCTGCTGCACCAGCAGGCGGCGACGCTCGCGGCAACATGTTGGCGGAGATGCTGGCAAAGCGTGGTGGCGGTGGCGGCGAGCAACCATCGCCAAAGCCGAAGCCGTCGGGTGACGCTCGCGGCAACATGCTCGCCGAGATGCTGGCGAAGCGCGGTGGTGAGGAGCCGCAGCAGGAGACATCCAAGCCGAAGCCTTCAGGGGATGCCCGTGGCAACATGCTTGCCGAGATGTTGGCAAAGCACGGCGGCGGCGAACAACCATCACCAAAGCCCAAGCCGTCGGGGGATGTTCGTGGCAATATGCTTGCTGAAATGCTGGCGAAGCGCGGTGGTGGCGCGCCGTCAGCGCCAGCAACACCAGAGAAGCCGACGCAGTCGTCGTCGTCGTCGCCATCACCGCTCAGGAAGAGCGAGAAGAGCAACCCGCTCTTGGCGATGATCGCGAAGCGCAAGGCGTCGCAGCCGTCGCCGCAGTCGAAAGGCGAGAGCGCCGCTGCGAACCCGCTCGCTGCGATGCTCCAGCGCCGTATGCCGCCGCCTGGTGCTGGGAACCCGCAAGAGTCGGAGCACCAGGCACCGACGCCGTCATCGCACCCGCCACTGCCGCCGTCTCCCGCCAAGAGCGAGGCGACCGACGCCGTTGCGCTCAAGGATGACCCCAAGTACGCGCAGTACTTCAAGATGCTCAAGATCGGGCACCCACCGCCAGTCGTGAAGCACCGGATGCAGCGCGACGGCGTGGACCCTGCGGTCCTCGACTTTGATCCGACCAAGCCGCTGCCGTCAGCGCTTCCAGGTCAGTCGCCAGAGGACGCCGCGGCCGAGCGCGAGTACCAAGCGCAGCTCGCCGAGTACAACGAAAAGGTCGGAAAGTACACGCAGATGCTCAAAGTTGGTCTCCCGCGGCCAGTCGTGGAGCACAAGATGCGCATGGAGGGCGTCGACGCCGCGTGGCTCGACGGTCCGCCAAAGAAGAAGGCGCCGGTCGCGGCGCCGCGCCAGCCGACAGAGGCCCAGATCGCACTACATCGCGAGAAGTACGGCAAGTACTTTGCGATGCTGCGCGTCGGACTCCCGCGCGGCGCAGTCGAGCACAAGATGCAGATGGCAGGGATCGACCCGAAGGAGCTCGACGGGCCGCACCCAGTGGCAGCGCCAGGTGCGAGCACACCAGGCGCGTCGCCCGCAACGAGCGACGCCAAGTCGCTCAAGCGCACGAACTCGATCCGGAAGAAGATCCACTGGGAGGTGAAGAACCACCCGGCGCACAAGCGCACGGGCAGTCGCGACAGTCTCTGGAACTTCCCGATGGTCGACGACTCGCTCATGGGCGAGATCCAAGTCTCGCGCGAGAGCAAAGAGATGCTCGAGAAGCTCTTCGTGAAGGACTTGACCGAGGAGAAGGCGCGCGCGAAGAAGCTCAGCGGCGCGAAGAAGCCCGGGAGCGCGAGCCCAGGCGACGACGCAAAGAAGAAGCAGCAGCTGATCGTCTTGATCGACATGAAGAAGTCGCAGAACATTGCGATCACGCTCGCGCGCGTCAAGCTGAGCTTCCCAGAGCTCAAGCGCGAGATCCTCGCGATGAACCCAACCGTGCTCTCGACGGCGCAGCTCCAGTCGCTTATGGACATGTGGCCCGACCGAACGGAGCAGCAAGCGATCGACAACTTTCGCGGCGACATGAACCTCCTCGGCTCGGTGCGTTGTGCTCATGGCTCTCTCTCTCTGTCTTTGCACATGTGACTGACTCGCGCCTCTCTCGCTCTTGCGCTTGGACGTGACAGACCGAGAAGTTCCTGGTCGAGACGCGCAACGTCCCTCGGTTCAAAGAGAAGCTCGCGTGCCTCGTGTTCAAGCAGGAGTTCCCCACGCGCGTGCACGAGCTCCGGTGCGTCTCGTATGATACTGTTCTCGCTGCCTAGGACTGACTGACTGACCATTGCCGCCTGTGATCCATGCAGCGAGTCGATCAAGCTCATCATCCGCGGCGTGAACCAAGTGTGCGAGAGCCACGCGCTGCGCCAGCTCTTCATCTACATCCTGCAGATCGGCAACTTGCTCAACTTTGGGACCGAGGGCGTGCAGACGACGTCCGTCGGTGGCTTCTCGCTCAACTCGCTCGTGAAGCTCTCGCAGACCAAGGCGTTCGTCGGCGGCATCACGTTCCTCCACTACGTCGTCCAGTCGATCGAAGTGCGTCTCTCTCTCTCGCTATCAAACATGGTGTGTCTGCGCTCGTACTGACGCTAAGACGATTGCTACTTGACTCGCAGCGCGACGTCCCGCACCTCGCGCGGTTCTACGACCAGATCAGCTTGAGCGCCAAGTGCAGCAAAGTGTCGCTGAGTGTGCTCCAGTCCGAGAAGAAGTCGCTCGACGACGGTCTCAAGATGCTCCAGGCCGAAGCGAACGCCGAAGTCCCAGCGGACGTCGCAGACGCAGCGCTCGCGACGTCGATCGTCAAGCACTTTGCGACCGAAGTCGAGCACGAGCTCGAGGCGCTCGACGAGCTCTTGAACGAGATGGAAGCGAGCGTACGTCCATTGCCTCGTGACGCCGTGGCACGCCGCTCTGGGCAATGACTGACGTGACTGTGTGTGTGGTGCTGCAGAAAGCGCACTTCCTCGAGTACTTTGAAGAGGAGGAGACTGGCGAAGAGCTCGACGTGCTCTTTGGGCACATTGCGAACTTCACGGACGAGTACCAGCGCGAGCACAAGAAGTTCCTCGAAGCGCAGCGGCAGGAGCGCCTGAAAGAGCTCAAGAAGCAAGCGCAGGCGATGCGCCACAGCATGTCGTCGCCGCAGATGCCGCCGATGCACTCGCGCCAGGCGCGGCACTCGCACCACGGCCACTCGCACCGCGAGCGGTCTCAGTCGCGCTCGCACCACGAGCACACATCGACGTCACGACCGGCAGCGAGTGAGAGCAGCGAGAGTGGCACTGGAGCGTCGCGACGCGAGCGGCACTCGCACAATGGCCAGACAGAGCGGCGGCACCACGGTCTCGTCGAGCTCCGTCCGCAGCCTGGCGAGAGCAGCAGCAGCGACGCGCGGCCACGGACTCGATCGTCGTCGTCGTCGTCGCAGCGGAGCAAGCCGTCCGAGAGCGCAGCAGTGCCAGCATCTCAGCCGACGTCGCCGCGTGCATCTGCAATTTTGAACAGCACGTCGCCGTGTGCGTAGTCGTCAATGTCCCTCTCCTCCACTGTAACTTAGACGCCTCCTCGCCTCCTATCCTCGCCACGTATGAATACACACACACAGCTAGTTGCTTCACACACACTCAGTCGTGTTCTCTCGCTCAATCGATCAAAGGCCCTCAAAGGATGAGCTCTTGCTCGTGGTCGCCATGCTTGTCAATCAGTCGTCACAAGTCGCATGTGGCAGACAATCACTCCTGCAATGAACCATTTCAAAGCTCCTCAATCGATTCACACGATGATCCGCAGCGTCTCCGGCGACGTCGCGCCAGACGTCGTCGCGCTCGCGCTGCCGCACACGCACGTGCTGCACCGCATCGCAGGCGCTCCGAGCGTTGCGTCTGCGATTGCAAGTGCACCTACGAGCAGCAGCCGCAGAGTCGCGGGCATCTGCAATGAAGATCTTGTCGAGCTCCGCAGCGCACCAGCTGCGCTCGGCGGACAGAACCTCGTGCTCGAAAAAGAGGACGAAGCGCTCCGCGAGCTCGAGGTGCTCGATGCGCTGTCCCAAAGCACAGACAGCGCGACTGCTCGACCGCTTGTCGTTGATGTGACGCTGCCGATCGAAGGTCGCGACGAGTTCATGACGAAGCGCGTGCGACTCGCAGAGAAGCTCCGCATGCACATTGTGAGCGTGACGACGTGTGACCTCGCGCGCACTGCGCTTCCTGTTGGTCTGCCTGTGCAAGACCAGAGCGAGCGACTCGCAAAGACGCTAGAGACCGACTTGTTCTTTGGCTTGCACGCCGACTCCTCATCGACATCAGCAGCGATAGGAGCAGCAGGGACGTCAGCGTCTCGCGTCTGCGCCGGTGCAATCTACCAGCAAGTGCACATCCCAGCTGACGGCAGCATGCAAGCGAACGACATGATCGTAGCACACGCGATCGCGTTGGTACGCGCTGGTCGTCTCGAGGGGTTGCTTGACCAGATCCAATGTCAATGGCGTCTGACCAGCATTGCTCGCTGTCTCTATGTCTGTGTCTGATAGGCGCAGCAGCGCACGCACGCGCCAGTGTACCTCTCGTTCTCACATGACGTCTCGACAACGGCGAGCTCGGCTACTGACGCTCAGCAACGCGACGCAGCGCATCGCGAAGCGATCTGCAAGTGGCTCCAAGTGCTGCTCGAGCGTGGCGCCGAGTGTTCCAAGCTCGTCGTGTGCCACGCTGACCAGTGGTGCGACGAGTCCGTCGTTGACGCCAGCTCTGCTCCAGCGACGACCAGCTACAGCTTCTTGAAGCGTCTGCTTGGGCTTGGCGTGCAGCTGCTGTTCTCGATGATCGGCTTGGCGGCTGTGAGCGACGCGATCGTGATCAATCCGTGCGTCGCTGGCGTGTGCGACGCGAATGCAGCGCTCGCGCCTTTGACTCGTGAGCCGCCACGAGACAGCGCCATCGCCAAGTGCATCGCCCAGTTGATACAGACGAACCCAGCGCACGCCTCGCAGTTGCTGCTATCGTCGAGCGTGCAGCAGCGCATCCAGTACGCGCGCTACGGCGGCAGCGGATATGCGCACATGTTCACGCGCTTTCGCGAGCGTCTGCGGCTCCGCGGCGTATCGGCAGTGCAGATTGCGCAGCTCACGCAGTTGAACGCGGCGCAGCTCTTGAGCTGGTACGTCCCGCCTGCAGCCGCCGCCGTGCCAAAGGACTACCTCACGTGCAGCATCTGCAGCAGCGCGTTCGAGCCGATCGTGGGCGAGTACTTTACCAAGTTTACGTTCACGTACTGCGGCACGAAGTGTCTCCGCAAGCACGCGCGCCAGAGCTTTGCGCCGCTGTCCACGTAGGCGCTGGTAGTAGGCATCAGCAGACACGAACGCGCGCGCTTGAACGACGTCGCGCATCGGCGCGAGCGCGCTGTTCGTGCGTCATACGGCGCTGTTTGGACGGACGCGACTGGCGTTTTGGATGATGAGCGACGGATGACACGCAAGCGCGCATCGAATTGAATGTGAGAAAACCGAGGGACGCTTTCACTTGAGTTGAGTATGAAAGCGCAGGAGCTTGGACAATCACAGACGCAACACTCGCATTCGACGATCTTCGCTGGCCGACGCACTCGAGGACGCTGCGCTCGACTCGGCTCGCTCACACGATGGCGTCTGCGCTTCTCCTCCGTCGCCGCGTGATGCGCTCGACCGCAACAACGAGCAGCAGTTTGCTCCAGCGCGCGCGCTTCCACATCGGTCTCCGCGAAGCAGCATCGGGGTCTGCGCTCGAGACGCAGCGCGACAACCTCCGCACGGAGCGCGTGCTGCCGCTCGGACTGCGCACGCCGGTGTTCCAGGTCTTTGGGAGCAACACAGACATTGGCAAGACGCTCGTGTCGGCTGGTATTGTCCGCAGCGCAGTCCAGCGTGGCGCAGCAGCTGGCCGCGTCGGGTACATCAAGCCACTACAGACTGGCACGGACGACGATGCGCCAGACGGCTTCCAAGGCGACGCGGCGTTTGTGCAGCAGCACGCGCTGCGCAATAGCGGCAGTGGCGCTGCGACGCTCGACTGCTCGACGCTCTTTTCGTGGAAGACGCCCGTGTCGCCGCACCTCGCCGCAACGCTCGAGGGCCACACGATCTCGGACGAAGCGCTCGTCGACCTCTTGACGCGCAAGCTCGCGGCAATGAACGACGCAACTGCAGACCCGTACTCGCTCGTGCTCGTCGAGACTGCCGGCGGCGTCTGCAGTCCGTCAGCGAGCATGCAGTTCCAAGCTGACGTGTACCGCGGCCTGCGCTTGCCAGTTGTGCTCATTGGCGACGGCAAGCTCGGCGGCATTTCGTCGACGATGTCGGCGCTCGAGAGCCTCCTTCTCCGCGGCTACGACGTCGCCGCCGTGTGTCTGATCGAGCAAGAGGGTCTCGGGAACGCCAAAGCTCTCGCGCCGCGTCTGAACGAGCTCAACATCCCGATCTTCACGATGGCGCCGGTGCCACCGCAGCCCGAGCCGCTCGACGCGTGGTTCGCAGAGCACACGGAGGCGTTCAACGCCGTCGCAGACGCGCTCGAGGCGTTCCACACGCACCGCCTCGAGCGCTTTGAGCACGTCTACGAGCGCGCAGAGCAGGTCTTCTGGTGGCCGTTCACGCAGCACAAGAAGTACGGCAAGCTCTCGATCATCGACTCGGCCCACGGCGACGACTTTAGCGTCCTCGACCGCGCCAACAAGACGCTCGCACCGATGTTTGACGCCTGCGCAAGCTGGTGGACGCAAGGCATCGGCCACGGCAACGCCAAGATGGCGACGGCGATCGCGTACACCGCGGCGCGGTACGGCCACGTGATGTTCCCAGAGAACGCGCACGAGCCGGCGCTGCAGCTGAGCGAGAAGCTCTTGGCGACCGTCGGCAAGCACTGGGCCTCGCGCGTCTACTTCTCGGACGACGGCTCGACGGCGGTCGAGGTCGGTCTCAAGATGGCGTTCCGCAAGTTCGTGACCGACCACGCGCTCGACTACCGCGCGTTCCTCGCCGGCGCGAGCGCCTCAAGCGACGCCGCAGTGCCGCAGAAGAAGCTCGTGGTGCTCGCACAGGCCAACTGCTACCACGGCGACACGCTCGGCGTCATGAACATTGCCGAGCCAAGCGTGTACAACGAGAAGCAGCACCCGTGGTACCGCCCCGAGGGCATCTTCCTCAAGACGCCGTCGCTCGCGACGCGCAACGGCGACGTCGTGATTGCGCTCGACGACGCGTTCGGCGCTGGCGTGAGCACCGGCGAGACGTTCGAGAGCATGGACGCCGCGTTCGACCTCACGCGCCGGAGCGCCGACGTCGCTGCGATGTACCGCGCGTACGTCGCGCGCGAGATCGACGCTGCGCAGCAGCAGCAGCGCCAGAACGCCGACAGTCCCGACGTCCTTGTCGGTGCCGTGCTGCTCGAGCCTGTGCTCATTGGCGCTGGCGGCATGGTGCTCGTGGACCCGCTCTTCCAGCGCGCAGTCGTCGACGAGTGCCGCGCGCGCAAGATCCCCGTGATCTTTGACGAAGTCTTCTCTGGCTGGTGGCGCCTCGGCGTCGAGTCCGGTCGCGACTTGCTCGGCGTTGACCCGGACATTGCGTGCTACGCCAAGCTCCTCACCGGCGGCGTCGCGCCGCTCGCCGTGACGCTCGCGAGCGAAGACGTCTTTGCGACGTTCTACGACGACGGCAAAGGCGACGCGCTGCTGCACGGCCACTCGTTCACGGCGCATCCGATCGGCTGCGCCGCGGCGCTCACGGCGCTCGACATGTACGCGATCCTCGACAAGAGCCGTAGCGCCAGTGTGGCCAAGACGCAGACGTACTGGGACACGGACGCAGTGACGGCGCTCTCGCGTCTGCCCGGCGTCGCGCGGACGTTTGCGATCGGGACAGTCGTCGGCGTCGAGCTCGCGACTGCGAACGCCGGGTACGCGTCGAGCGCCGCGCAGGCGCTGATCGCCGACTTGCGGCAGCACGGCGTCTACGCGCGCGCGCTCGGGAACGTCGTGTACATGATGTGCTCGCCGCTCACGACTGCTGCGGACTGCGAGCGGCACCTCGCGACGCTCACGCGCCACCTCACGTCGCACGCGCAGTAAGCGAGAGAGAGAGGCTTGTAGTGTTGATACATAGAGACTGCGCTGCTTGGCATTGCTATGCGAGCGCTTGATCGATCGACTTGCTGCTACGCTACGACTGCTGCTAAGGCCGTGGCTCACATGATGCGGCACGCGTCGGTGGAGCGACTCGCAGTACTGCGCTTGGCGTCGAGCTGGCGCTTGGCGAGCACGACGTGGATCTCTTCGAGCGCCGACTCGACTTTGAGCACAAACAGCGCGCGGTTCTCGAGCCGCGCGACGCTGTAGTCGTGCACGAGCGCATTGCGCACGCTCGCGACGTACCGCAGCGCTTTCACCGTCGGCGGTGCGAGCTGCGGCGTCGCAGTCGAGATCTTTTCGTGGAGCCCTTTGCCTGTCGCGGCGAACTCGCGCTCGAGGAGGTGCTCGAGCTCTTTCGACGCCTCGATCACGAGCTGGAAGTCGTTCGCAGCGCACACAAAGCGCGCGTTGCTGCTCGATGTCGTGTTGCCCATGGCGCTTCAACGTGTTCTGGTAGTTGTTGTCGTTGTGATGCGAGAAGCCCAGCGCATACATACTTTGATCAAGTGACTATCGCTCACTATGACCAGGAGGCTCGATGCCTCAACGCGAGTCGCTCTCGCGCTCGAGCTCGAGCTCGCGCTGCTCACCACTCGCTACAGACGCAGGCGGATGTCGTTTAGACACACGCATGTGCTCTTGCTTGTGCTGTTCGACAACGAGCACCTTGACGTGCTCGCGGACCACGTTCAGGACAACGTCGAGCTGAAGTGACAGTGTTGATATGAGCTCGTATGTCGAGCACACTCGTGGTAATCGACTTACAAGACGATGAACTACTCAATGAGGAGCTCGTACAGGCGCATGCAAGCGTAGTGAGCGAGCACTTGCACATGGCGACGGCGTTCCTGTCGAGGTCATCATCATGAACCACCTCGCTGTTTGAATGTGCGATAGTGACAAAACCCAGACAACCTGAGCTGAACTCAGCATGAATTAGCGCATTCCGATACATTTGCGGCAATTGTTTTGCTCATAAAGAAGACGACCCATCGTCGTGCGCAAGAGGTCGAGCAGCTCGACGACGACGATGACATCGAGCGCAACGAGAGCGCTGGCGCAGACCATGGGCGACGGCGACCCACTCAGTCACTCGCAGCACGATGCGCTGTCAACGAAGGACACAGCGTCTGTCACGCAGCTCCTGCAGCTCGTAGCGTCGCACTGCTACGACATGTTTGAAGCGCAAGTCATGTGCGAGCAGATCCGTCGCCGTCTCGATGCGATTGTAGTCGCACTGCGCGCCGCACCAGCCTCTAGCGCTATCGACAGCGACGCAACACAAGCGCTGGATGCAATGAACATGCGCTTCGCCTCGATCGTAGCGCAGTTCCATGCCTTTCTCGCGCGCAGCGCATCGCAAGACACAGTGGGCCGGATCGTCAGCAGTTGCGTCGTCGTGCAGCAGTGCCGGCGCTTCCACGAAGACATTGACGCACTACTCACGCAGGACGCACCGCCCTCGTCTCTAGTGCCCATACTCGCAGACGAAGCGCAGCACGAGGTGCACGCGTGGACGAACCGGTTCGAGAACGCGCGCGAGAACCTCCAGATCGCGCTCACGAAGCTCAGTCGCGACCGCATGGCGATGATGCGCGACCTCTTGGACCGCGCAGCGCAAGAAGACGCACTCACGCGCATCATGTACGAGTACAAGCGCCCGGACAGCGGCTGCAGCCCTGCGGAGCGGCAAGTGATCCAGCACGCGTTCAACACGATCACGCGCATGTCGCGCGCGAAAGCGCCGGTCGTGCCCGCGTGGTTCCTCGCGCTCTACGACATTGATGCGCTCGAGCGCGAGCCGCGCGGCGTGACAGACATACTCGATCACGGCAACAGCGCCGTGGTCGCTGTGCGTCGTGGCTCGTACCTCGGTGCCGCGGTGCTCGTGACGTTCTTGCAACTCGACCCAGCGCAGCTCGCAGCGTTCGTACGCGCCGTGACGACCTGGAGCAGTGCGTCGCCGAGTCCGCACGTCGTGCGGATCGTCGGCGCGAGCCACGTCAGCGAGCCGTTCGTTGTCGTTGACGACGTGCGGAGCGTCGGATCACTCGCAGCAGTCGTTGGGACAGATCCACAGCGTCTCTGGCCACTGCTGCACGGCGCGGCGCTGGGACTCGAAGCGCTGCATGGCCAGAGCGTTGTGCACGGCGCCTTGACGCCGAGCCACCTCGTCGTAACGGACGACGGCACAGCCATGATCACCGACAACGTCGTGAGTGCGTTGTGCACCAGCGGCGCTCGTGACGAGGACACAAAGCAAAAGGCGCCGGAGCTCCGGCGCTTTGACAGCAGCAAAGTCGTGACGACAGCAGTCGACGTGTACGCGTTTGGGCGGTGCATACTCGATGCGATGGCGAGCCGCAGCGCCGATGCGACGACACTCGCTACAGCAGACGCGACTGTGGCGATGGCAAAGCCAGCGAGCGTGACAACCGAGCAGTGGGAGTTCGTGCAGCGCATGTGCGCAGTGGAGCCCGAGCAGCGGCCAGAGATGGCGGAAGTCGTGGCAGCGCTCGCGTTGTTTGCAGCTCAAGAGGCAGCAGATGAAGCGATGAAACGCAGCGCGGACGCTCGTGAGAGCACGTCGCACGAGACGCAAGACGCTGCTGATGTCGACACGAAGAAGGAGCCGATGGCTGCGTCTGCATCGATGGCAATGACGACACTGTCAGCGCGACCTGCAGCCGACGCGAGGAAGCGCGAGAAAGAGTCCAAGAGAGAGGCGAAGCGGCGCGAGAAAGCGGCGAAGAAGCGCGCGAAAGCAGCAGAGAAAGCGGCCGAGAACGAGGCAAAGCGTGGTCAGCAGGACGAGGGCAAGGCGCACTGCATTGTGATGTGACGAGTGTCCGCCGCAGGCGTGTGCGGCGCCTTGGAGCAGCACGTTTTGATTGGTGTGTATGGCGTTAGCAAGAGCAGTAGGAAGGACGCAGTAGTAGTAGGAGTACGGAGCAGTAGGAGTAGGAAGCAGCAGCAGTGACGTCGTACCGCTCGTGGAGCGCCTCGTGCGCTCGGTTCGTCTTTGACAGCTCTCTGAGCGACTTTGCTAGTACCATTTGAGTATGGCGATACGAGTTGGAGCAGCACGAGTCGGAAGATGTAGGAGTAGGAAGATGTACGAGTAGGAAGATGTACGAGTAGGAAGAGGCAGCAGCAGCAGTAGTAGTGATGTCGTACGAGCAGACTAGTTTGCTTCGCCTTTGATAGCTCTCTGAGTGACTTTGGCGCCACAAGCAGGAGCAGGACGATCGCCGCGGACATCGTGCTGAGCGCCGAGAGTCACCACTCGCAAGCACTTGCTGGCGCAACTCGTGAACGAAGTGCCGCCCCTTCTCAGCACATCATCACGTCGCTCATTGCGATTGGTGCGAGTCACGCGCGACTACTGAAGGACGCGCGGATGCACGCGACTCGAACGATGGGAGTTTGCGAGTGGTCCTCTGCGGCGATCACGACGCCGTCACGGCAGTGCGAGGATCGGGTGTGCATGTCAGTCAGCTTGGTCACTCAGCTCAGTCGCTCGCTTCGCAACGCGCTCGATCGAGTGTGACGGCAATGTGAGCGAAGGCACAGTCATGATGCGCGAAGTGCGAGCTCCCGACTGCAGCCAACTGCACTGCCGTGTGCGTGCGTGTGCTGTCTCCACCAGTCGATGCCTCGTTTGCTCTATCGCTCTTATTTGCTCGCTGCGCCAACTGGAAGCGACGAGCACCAACGCGCTCGCAGCGACGCGAGAGCGGCGCACAGACTCGCTTGTCGACTCGGTCAGTCATTCACTTTTGAATCCGCGATGAACGCCGCGGGTCTCCTCGAGCGGCTCTCGAGCCCGAGCCATGCCAAGACGCTCCTCGACGACAAGTACACTGAAGCCAAGACGCCAGACATCGAAGGCGGCGCGATTCGACCCGGCGGTGCACCGAACCTCTTTAGTCGCGCCAACATCGGTGTGATCGCACAGTACGCTGCCACTGGCGTCGTCTACGGCTCGCTCCTCGGCGTCGTGTACCCGTTCCTGAACAACTACTTGCACATGACGGGCACGGAGACCGCGTCCGCAAACGCGCTGCTCTCGATCCCGTGGACCTGGCGCATGTTCTTTGGCGGCATCTCGGACTGCTACCCGATCTTCGGCTACCGCCGGCGTCCGTACATCGTCCTCGGCTGGCTCATTGCCTTTGTCGCGTGCTTCGCCATGGCGGTGGTCCCGATCGGCGACCCGTACTACCCAGACCCGAGTCTGAGCTACACGCCCGAGTCCGAGCTCACGCCCGAGCAGCTCAATGCACTCAACCGCGACGCACCGAGCGCTGGTGTCAAGTACATCCTCCTACTCGTGCTCGCAAACATAGGCGTCGTGCTCGCCGGCAGCGTCTCGGACGGCATTCTCGCCGAGCTAGCGCAGCGCGAGCCCGAGCGCGTCCGCGGCAGTGCACAGACGCTGTCGTACGCCGCGCAGCAGCTCTTCAGCTGCTTCTCGTCGGCGATGGTTGGCTTTGGCATGAATGACGCACACTACGGCGGCTCGTTCTCGTCGTCCATGGGCTTCAACGCGGTCATGGGCGTCAGCGCGTGCTTCGCGCTCGCGATCACCCCCGTGTCGTGGTGGTGCATCACCGAGGACAAGTGCGCGACAGTGCAGTCGGGCAAGGCATACGTCGCCGCGATGTACGACCTCGTGCAGCACCGCGTGGTGTACCAGATCATCGCGTTCCGGTTCTTCCGCAACATGTTTGGCTGGGTGGCGTCGACGGCGTCGTACCCGGTGCAGAGCGTGTGGGCGAAAGTGACGCCTGTGAACAGCAGCACGGCGTCGGTGGTCGGCTACCTCGTCTCGGCGTTGGCGCTGTATGGCGCGAAGAAGTACAGTCTCGGCTGGAACTGGCGCCGCATGGTCGTGCTCACGCAGTTCTCGGTCGTCGTGATCGACTGCTTCCCGAGCTTCTTCACGATCTGGGACGTGTACCGGAGCCAGTGGTTCTGGCTCGGCGTGCCGATCGTCGAGTACCTCCCGTACTTTGCGGGCTACACGATCTCGACGCTCGCGGTGGTCGAGATCATTGACATTGGGAACGAAGGCGGCGTGTACGGCCTGCTCATGACGGTCGAGAACGTGGCGTACCCGTTCGCGACGGTCGTGTCGAAGAACCTGTGCGCGCACTTTGACATCGGGTACGAGTTCATCCAGACGGACGACAGCTACGCGCGCAGCCAAGTGTCGTACACGTACGTGCTCGCGTACGCGTTCAAGCTCTTTTCGCTCGTCTTTGTGCTCTTGCTGCCGCGCCAGAAGGCCGAGACGCAGGAGCTCAAGCGCACGGGCGGCAAGAGCAAGGTCCTCGGGAACCTCACGATCGCCTACATCGCGTTCGCGTTCTGCTGGTCGCTCATGACGAACCTCATGACGTTCTCGAGCCGCACGGCGTGCCTCAAGATCGCAGGCGGCGACGGCTGCTAGTCCTCGTCGTCACGAGTGTGAGTGCGAGTGAGTGCGAGCAAGTGCGAGTGAGTGAGTGACTCGTGTTTGTCCGTCGTGCGTGCTGAGCGAGCGTGGCAGCACAGGCAAAGACGTCGGCGTCAGAGCGAGTACGAGAGTTAGGGGGTGTGAGAGTGTGTGAGAGAGGCTAGAGACCGAAGCGAGGCTACTTGACTGACAGACAGACCGAAGAGAGGCTAGTTGCCAAACCGACCAACACATTGATTGACTGACAGTCCTTCCGTCAACCGAGCAGAGGTGTTGCTGCCTGTTGTGCGCCTCGCCTTGGCCAGCATCCAGTCAAGTTGGCGCCCTGCGCAATCGTGTGCTGCCTGCTCGATGCGTATGCCGCTCACTCTGAGCGAGTCGGATGCTGTCGACGACCAAACCAACAGACTCCAGCCAGGCACCCACGGCAGCCATGGCCATTTGCGTGAGCGAGTAGCGTTCCTGTGCGAGCACGCGCCAGGGCTCGACGTGCAAGCGGCGCTCTCGGACGCCAAGATGTTTATGAGCACGCGTGCACTCAAGGTGCTCGTCGCACACGCCGAGTGGAAGCAAGAGATGTGCGAGTCTGCTGTGTCTGCGAGCGACGCGCCAACCCGCTTCTTTGAGCGGATCGCAGGCGTCGCGTGATGTGTGCACGAGCTGAGCTGAGCTGCTAGCTGCTAGATGTGTCGTGGTTGCGTAGTTGCGTTGTAGTTGTAGTCCACATGTGCGAGTGTATGAACAAGCAGAGCAAGTTGTGCGTTTGGTCGCTTGACGGAGCAAGAGACAGCGTTGTTGTTGTTGCAAGGCAAGGCAAGAAAGACCCGAGTTGTCAAGGACGTGCTTGCTTTGGTCTGTTCGAGGCAACTTGAGCTGGTTGAAGGCTGACGCAAAGTACTCTCGATTCTCTCTAGTTTGATACTGGACTCGTACTCTAGAACTCGTATACTCGAGTCGATGGGTTGACTTGTTTGCTCACGACAAGCAACTCGGCGACAACTTCGTCTTCCACATTCACGACCTCGCACCTCGCTGCATGCAACGAGCTCGCAATGACTTCGATCTCTGGAGCAAACAAGATGCCGGCGCTCTCGCCTGCATTTGCAGCAGCAGTAGCAGCTCGTAGCGATGACAGCATCCGTGCTAGTGTCGCAGTGCTCACGAACGCTGCGCTGTGGAGCGCGATCATCGACTGTATGACAGGGTATCCACTCGCAGTGCGCAGTGTGTGCACCGACACAAACAAACAAGCGCTCTCGGACGCTGAAGGTCGCTCCGAGATCCGGTCGCGACTCGCTACCAATAGTGGCGGCCTGCTCAAGCGCGGCGTGCTCGTGCACCTCGCGATCGCAGCCGGCAGACTCGATGTGCTCAAGATTCTGCACACACTGTGCACGCGCTTCGCTCACTACCGACGCAGCACTGAACTTGCGTGGAACCAAGCGATGCGCTGCGCCGTGCTCTTCGATCGCGTCGACGTCCTCGAGTGGATCGCAGCGCTGACGGCATCGGATCCAGCCAACTGGCCTTGCGAGCCCAACCTCCTCGTGCTCGCGATGTTCAACGCGCGAGACACGAGCGTCGACGTCCTCGAGTGGATCGCACGACACACACCTCACGAAATGAGCAAGCTGTGTTCAGGATACTTGCGTCTCTGCGCACACACAGGTCGACTCGACTTGGTCCAGTGGCTCGTTGCACACGACTGCGCCATCACGCAGACGGCGCTCCATGAAGCTGCAGAGAATGGACACGCCGACGTGCTCGAGTATCTCTATCGCTACTCCGACTTGTGGTGCGACTACAAGGCGGCGAACAACGCCGCGCGGAACGGCCACCTCGACGTGACCAAGCTCGTTGTCGCGACGCAGGACGTGGAGTCCACTGCGATGGGTCTTCGGTACGCGGCACGAAGTGGCCACTTGGACATCGTCCAGTTCTACATCGAGCGCAAGATCCTAACGTTCGCAACGCGCTTGATCGACAACGCAGCCGAGAGCGGCAACATGGCGCTCATGCGGTACCTCTACGAACTGTACCCTGACACGGTGGGATCACAGTATCCCATCGATGAGGCGGCGGCAAAAGGCCATCTCGAGGTGCTCACGTTCCTACATGAGCACGGCATCGACGACCACTCGTCCCAAGCGCTCGAGTCGCCGATCCGCTATGGGTACGCGGCGATCGTCGCGTTCCTCCACGAGCACTACCCGAGTCTCACGTTCTCGCCGAAAGAGTACGACATGGCAGCTGCAGGTGGCCACCTCGACGTCATCAAGTACCTCCACGAGCACTTCCCATATGCCTCGCCGTCGCCCAACGCACTCCACTGGGCGGCGAAGAACGGTCACGTCCATGTCATGGCGTTCCTGCACACGCACTGCCCAGACATCACGCTAGCACCGGCGGCATTCGACGATGCAGCAACGTTCGGTCACCTCGACGCCGTCAAGTTCCTACACGAGCACCGACGCGAAGGCTGCACGCCGAACGCGCTCACGTTGGCAGCGCGACGTGGCCACTTCGAAGTAGTCCAGTTCCTGTGTGAACACCGCTCAGAAGGCGACGTTGCAGCGGCGCTGGAAGAAGCAGAGCGGAATCGCCATGGCAATGTGGCAGCGTACCTTCGATCGAGACTGCCAGGCTCGCCATAGTCCAAGGCGATTGAGTACCATACGAGAGCAGTGGAGAGGGTGGCGATCGTGTTCGTTGGAAGCGCGTGAGTGTGGTGGTAGGACACATCGCAGGCACTGTGCTGCGTCTATCGCGTCTCGCACCTCGCTCCCCCTCGCTGTTGCCGTCCTCGGTTCTCGATCGTAAAGCCGAGTGACGCCGCAATCCTCGGTCGCGAGAGCTCGTCTGCGAGCGCCTTTGCGTCGATGAGCTCGTTCGTGCTCGCGAACCGCGCAGCAGTCTTCACGACGTGCAACAAGTCGTTCTTCACTGCTTCCAAGAGGATGTGATCAAACACAAGCGCTTCGTGCTCGCACAGGAAGCTTGCGACACCATAGTGCTGTTGGCGCACTGCTGCGCACACAGCGTCAAACGTCGACTCGTCATGCTCGAGTCGCGCGTGCAGGAGCTGGACGATTGCCAAGTGACCGCGCAGTGCTGCGACCTCCAGTGCGTCGACGATCTTGCCTTCTGTCCGGTGCTCGACGAGGAACTGGACGACGTCGAGACATCCTTTCTTTGCCGCTTCGACGAACGCAGACGGCTCGCAGACGTGATTGCACGTCGCGTGGTTGTTCTCGTGGAGGTACTGAACGACAGCGAGGTGGCCATTGCGTGCAGCTTGGTCGAGTGCCATGGCGCAGCAGAGGCTGGGACAGCTCTCGTGGAGGTACTTGACGACACTGAGGTGTCCGTAGAGCGCAGCTAGCTGCATCGCATCCATCCAAGACATCGACTCTGCGTACTGGGGATGCTCGACAAAGAGCTGGACAACGTCCACATGACCGCACACCGCAGCGTACTCGATTGCGCGAGGACTCACTTGCCTCCTCTGCCTCGCAAGGAGAAGCTTCACAATGTCAGTGTAGCCACGCTCTGCCGTGACGTCTGCTCCGTCGTAGCTGCATCGCTTGTCACTGTGCGCGTACAAGTACTGCAGCACTTGGAGGTGGTTGTTCCGAGCAGCGGTGTCCAAGGCTCCGCGTGTGATCTTGCGTCCGTGTTCATGGAGCCACTGGACAGTCTGGAGGTCGCCGCGCTTGACGTGGAAGACCAAGAACTTGTGCGTGAGCGAGTAGCTCGTGCGTGGCAGGTGTGCCACGAGCCAGTCGAGCATGCGAGGATCAGGGTCGTCACGCATCAGAGCGATGGCCATGAGGTTCGGCTCCCAGACGACTTGGCCAAAGTCGACGGTACTGCTGTCGCCATCGCTGCTATTGCTCTCGCCACTGCCATGGCTGTCAAGCTCGCGCTTGCACATGCGCTTCACGATGTGCTCGAGCATGCTCACGCTGTTGCACACGACTGCGCAGCGCATGGCTTTCTTGAAACACAGCTTGGCGTCGTGCTGGTACTGCGCGTGTGTGGCCAAGCGATGCAGCGTGTCGAGCATCGCGGTATTGTTTGCTGCGATTGCGAGGTGCACGAGCTCGCCGCGTCGTGCGAGGTGTCCGACAACGAGCGCAGTCGCTGGCGCGAGCGTCTGCTTGGCAGACTCGAGCTTGTTCGCGAGAGCAGAGGCTCTGCTTGTGTGGAGGAAGTCGACGACAGCGCGCGGGTAGCCGGTCTGGCAAGCAGTGACAGCGTCCCAGAGCACGCGGTTCGTGAGCACGTCGACACCAGCGTGCGCTTGAGCAGTGGAGTTGCTGGAGGTCATTGTTGTTGCTGTTGCTGCTGTTGCTGCTGTTGTTGTTGGTCCGACTGCTGCTGTGGCAGTGCACTGGATGCTGTCGAGCTGGACGACCGACGTGCGTGGTCGCTGTCTGCAGTGCCTCACTGCTTTACTCGCTTCGCTGCGCCGGGTCACGTGCGTGAACGCAGCAGCAGCAGGTTCGAGAGTGCCGAGCTGTCGTGGCGGTGCGCGAGTGCTATCGAGTGCTGTCTGGTGCTTTTGTTTTGCTTGCTGCTGTTGTGTTCTTACCTTGTCTGACTGAAGGAGCAAAAAGTGAGTTTGAATGAATCGCTCGATCGTGATTATCCCAAAGGATAATCAAAAGTGATGAGTGTGGGTCAATGTGGGTTCACTTGATCAAAAGCAAAAAGTGTCTTGTTTAGCAAGTGGTTTGCAGGACAAAAGAGACACACTAAAGTGCATTGTTGAGCATGCATCCCATTTGACCCGTTTGACCCGTTTGATGCTGTGTGTTTGTGTTTGAGTTTGCTTGGTTTGTGCAAGAGTCCAGATCCAATCAAAGAACACATTGTTGTTTGACTTCGAGACAAAACACACACAAACGCGCACTTCGATCATGCTTTCACACGCATCATCGAGTCTTGTGTCTGACATGTGTGTCTGCGTGTGTGCGTCCGTGCATGCTCTTGTGTCGACCACCTTGCGTGGTGTACTAGTACTGCCTGCCTACATCCCTCTCCTGCTACTGCTGCGTCAATTACGCCAACGACTGGCTAAGGCGATCACGATGTCACTCCACTTGGATGCACACTCGGCATGGCTTGCATCGCGTACGCTGCGAGGGCCGCGACGTTGTCGTTGCTCTTCTTGAGCGCGAATGCCTGTGCGGCAGCGAGCGCATCAAGACTTGCGAACTCGCACACTGCGCGCAGCACTTCAGTTATGCTCGCAGCCACAACTTGTGTCTCTGAGCGCTCCATTGATGCTGCCAACTCGGTGCGGTCCTTGATATGATCGCACAGGAGCTGCACGATCTCGGGATGATACATCTTCGACACGACTTCGAGGCTCGGATACGCCTGAAGTCCTGACTCGAGACTCGGTTCAAGAAGCGCCGCGATACGCCGTGCATTGCGTGGACACCACTTGACGCTTGCGAGCGCAGCGCGGACGTCGCTTTCTGGCCGATGCTCGCACAAAAACTTGGCGACAGCATAGTGACTGTTCTTCGCTGCTGCAATGAGTGCCTGAGCCGCGCAGCCCTCGGTGCGGCTGAAGTGCAAGAACTCGACGACGCGGATGTGGCCGCGCGTTGCAGCGCAGTCCATCGCCCGCGACGAGCACGCGCTGTCGCTGTTGAAGTGCAAGTACTGCAGCACGTCGAGGTGGCAGTGAATGAACTCGTTGAGGACATCAAGCACTTCCGTGTGACGGTGCGATGCGAGATGCGTCTCTCACTTGGCTCACACAACACACAACTCCGACGATCAGTAGAGAGAGACACTCACATGGATTGAGATTGAGACACACAGCGTATGCAGTCTTGCTAACCATCCATCGACGCGAGTCCGCGTGCTACAAGCTGTGTACGGAGGTACGCTGCGACGTCGACGTGTCTGCGCGCTTCTGCTTCTCGCAGCGCAAGAGCGACGTCGCCTTCAGAGCGATGCTCGCACAGGAACTGGACGACATCGAGGTGGCCTGAGCGCGCGGCCCACGTCAGCGCCGACGATGTGCAGCCTTCCGTCCGGTTTGAGTGCAGGAACTTGACCACGTCGAGGTGGCCGCCCTGCGCTGCGCGATCAAACGCTTCGGGCGAGCACGTCAAGTGCGGGTAGTGCGCATGGAGAACTGCGACGATGTCCGCGTGTCCTTGCTGAGTCGCGACGATCAGCGCATTGGCAGAGCAGCCTTCGCGCCGATGCGTACAGAGGAACTCGACGATGCTCAAGTACCCGTTTCCCACAGCGCCGTCCATGGCAGCGACTGTACAGCCTGCTACTGGACAGTGTTCATGCAAGTACGTGACGATGTCGATGTACCCTCTAGTAGCAGCGTAGTTGATCGCATAAGGTGCGTTGTGCTGGATTGGACTTGCCACGAGGACCTTGACGACCTCGAGGCAACCCCATTGTGCTGCCGCGTTGAGCGCATTTCGAAAGTCCACGTCGCCATCGCGGTCGTTGTCTGAGCGCTGATGCGCGAGAAGGACGCGCATCGCGTCTGCATGGCCGAGCGCCGCAGAAGTGTTGATCGCTGGCTCTGCACATCGAAGACGTGTGCGCGAGAGCAAGAGCGCGAGTACATGGTCGTGTCCATTGGTCGCAGCGTGGTCGATCGCGTCCTGACCGATGGGACACCCGCGGTCGAGAAGCCACTGCACAGGAGCTAACTTGCCATCTCTAGCGCATATGCGCATGTGCTCTGGTGAGATTGGATTCATCTCGCGCGGCGCGTGCGTATCGATCCAGTTGAGCGCGTCGACGCTCGTTTGCTTTGCGTACTGGAACGCAATCTTCAGAAGGTGGGGCTCCCACTGCCACGCTGGATCTTGTGCGTTGAGCTCGGCGATGCACGCGAGCATATCAATACGGCCAAACAGCACGGCGCAGCGCATGGCTCGGTCGAAGTCGAGTCGAGGATCGCACTTGTAGTGCAACGAGCGCTGTGTGAGCGCGTGGAGGGTCTCGAGCGCGTGCACGTTGTCGGTTGCGATTGCGAGGTGCACGAGCACGCCGCGTGTGTGCAGCGTCTCCGAGTCCAGCGCTTGTGCGACGGACCTGCGGCGGCTGACCTGTATGAGCTCCGTGACGTCGCTGGGCTTGTACATCGTACGCACTGCGAGTGGGAAGCCGCTCATGCAGTCGGTGATCGTGCTCCACAGTACGCTGTTTGTCAGCACTGCAATGCTGGCGCGCGCATTCGAGCTACAACGAGTGCTTGTATCTGTTGTTGCATGGTCGTCGACGCGAGAAGAGCGCAGGCTCATGACGGACGACGAGGCTCGAGCAGCGCGCGTCGAGCTTCTCGTCTGTGTCTTCTTGCTTGCTTGGCTTGGCTTGTGTGTCAAAATGTGCTATGGACGTGGGTTGACTCTCGTGTCATCAATAGAATCCAAGTTTGACTTGGTTCGAGTATGCTCGTAGCGATTTGCACCGCTCTTGAGCAGCAGTAGCAACAGCAGCAACAGAGCACTGAACGACAGTATCGCACACGTTGTCTATTGTCTGTACAAGCCACTGCAGTCGGCTTGCTCTATCGACTCGCTCGTGCGCGTAGCAGTAACAACAAAGCGCCAGACAACACAACGCACCCGCTGTCGATTGTCAATGCTTGGGTGCGTGCCGTGCTGGAGGACAACAACAGCAAAACACATTGGTAAGCACATCAGTAGCAATAGACAGAGCGTTCGCTAGAACACATCAAGTTGGCCAAAGTCGCGTGTTCATTGCCACTGAGAGTCCCGCTCTCGATCGACACTACCAGCGAATCGACGAAGTCTGGTTGAGTGCCGACGACTCTGGCAACTTTGTGCGCAGGTACTCGACCACCTTGCGACGCCGACGCACGTCAGCTGCTCTCAGTGCTACGACCACGTCTTCGCCCGAGCAGTACTCGCGCAGGAACTTGACGACACTTACGTGACCTTGTCGCGCCGCCGACACGAATGCATCCGAGACGTTTGCGCCTGGGAACGTATAGAGCAAGTACGCGACCATGTTGATGAGTCCGTTCGCTGCAGCAGCGCTAAACGCCGCAGGCATGGAGCGCCGAAGCTGCGAGTCGCGCGCATACAGGAACGTGACGACGTCAAAGTGGCCAAGCGACACTGCTGCGTGGAGCGCAGCGGACGCGACTTCGAGGTGCGGGTAGTGCTCGCGCAAGAACGCAACGACCGCAAAGTGTCCCTGTCGCACTGCCCAGTTGAGTGCGCTCGACGAACAGCACTCGCTGTGGTGCTCGTGCAGGTACTCGATGACGCTGAGGTGGCCGTTCGCAGCTGCGAGATCGAACGCGATTGGCGAGAGCTCCATGCGCGGGAAGTTCTTGCGCAGGAACGTGACGACATCGGCACGACCAGATCGCACGGCCCACGTGAGTGGATTTGCTGCACAGCTTTGCGTGCGGTGACGATGCAGGAACGCGACGACATGGCGAATCGGAGAGTACGCTGATGCATTGAGCACGTGTGGCGAGACCTCGAGGTGCGGGTATCGTTCATGGAGGTACTCGACAATCGGCAAGTAGCCGCGTCGGATCGGCAGCTCGAGTGCTCGAGCCGAGCAGCCTTCTGTGCGGTGCTCATGCAGGAACTTGACAACCTCAAGATGGTTGTGCGCTGCGGCGTTGTCGATCGCAGACAGCGTGCAGTTTGAGTCTGGAAACAGCGTGTGCAAGTACTCGACGAGCGCCAGGTTGCCGCTCTTGGCTGCATAGTCGATCACGCGCGATGTGTCCTGGCGAATCTTGCTCTCAACGAGGAACTGGACGACCGCCAAGTGTCCATTCTTCGCAGCCGAGTTGATCGCGTACTGACTCTCGTGCTTGGCGTCGTTCGCAACGAGGAACTTGATCAGATCCAAGTCGCCCAAGGCTGCTGCGCGATTGATTGCTTTCGCTTTGCAGCGCGCTCGCGTGCGAGCGTACAAGTACTTGAGCACAGGCAAGTGTCCATGGACGGCTGCAACACGCAATGCGCTCGGCGGCAGCTTACAATCGTGCTCGTAGAGCCACTGCACCAAGTCGAGGCGGCCTGCGCGAACGCACTGCCGCATATGAGCCCGCAGCAACGGATTGCGTTCGCGAGGCGTGTGTGTGAAGATCCAGTTGAACACCTCGACGCTCGTGTGCTCGACGTTGCGTAGAGCAAGTGTGAGCAGATGCGGCTCCCGCGGCCAGGCATCTGGATCCGCTGCCTTGAGCTCTGCGATGTGCTGCAAGATGCTAAAGCGGTTGAAGAGCACTGCGCAGCACATGGCTTGATCGACGACGAGCTTCGGGTCGAGTCGGTAGTGCGCACAACGCTTGCGCAGAGCGCATATGACCTGGAATGCGTGAAGATCATCAGCTGCGATCGCGCGGTGCACGAGAACGCCATCTCGCGAGAGTCGGTCTGGCTTAAGTAGCGCCTGGATCGATTCTTCAACCAAGGCTTCACGCGATTCCGAGTCCTCTTCTTCATCATCGTCCACATCGCCGTCGTCGTCCTCATCGTCATCGTCATCGCCATCTTCATCGCTGTCACTGTCGTCATCGACACCGTCGTCGCGCTTGCCAAGGTACTTGTACACTGCGTGCGGGTATCCAGGCATGCAATCAGCGATCGCGCCCCAGAGCGGCCGATTCGTGAGCACCTTGACGCTCGCGCACACGTCGTCCGTCACAAGCGCATGCACTGCGTCTGCTAGCGCATTGACGGAGACGTGCGCCGTAGTTTCACACGCAGAGCAAGTGTCTTGGGGCATGCTTCTTTGTGCTGCGATCATCGTGCGTCTGAGCGTGTCGATCGAGGTGTGCGTGCGAGACGTCGAATTGAATTGTGCGAGCGTGTGAGTCAAATCGTGACCAATGGGTTCATCGATGGGAATCGTAAATAATGGCAAATAGAAATAGCCAGGTATCTGGCTCTCTTGTGCAAAGAGTGAAGGTCACTCTGCTTCACAGAGTGAAGGACACTGCAACAATCACGAAAAGGGCAAGTAGCTGAAGTAACACCTCAAAGAAACAAGCTTGGTCGAGTGCCATGGCGCAGCAGAGGCTGGGACAGCTCTCGTGGAGGTACTTGACGACACTGAGGTGTCCGTAGAGCGCAGCTAGCTGCATCGCATCCATCCAAGACATCGACTCTGCGTACTGGGGATGCTCGACAAAGAGCTGGACAACGTCCACATGACCGCACACCGCAGCGTACTCGATTGCGCGAGGACTCACTTGCCTCCTCTGCCTCGCAAGGAGAAGCTTCACAATGTCAGTGTAGCCACGCTCTGCCGTGACGTCTGCTCCGTCGTAGCTGCATCGCTTGTCACTGTGCGCGTACAAGTACTGCAGCACTTGAAGGCGATTGTTACAAGCTGCGGTGTCCAAGGCTCCGCGTGTGATCTTGCGTCCGTGCTCATGGAGGACGGAGCCGGCGCGAGTTGGTTGACACGACATCGCACAGCACTTGATCGAGCGCCGAGGCGAAGCTGACAGCGCTCGCTCGCTCTACTTTCGCCGTCTTGTGCTCTTGCCTTGCTCATGCGCGCACCGCGACACCACACGAACAACCAAAGCAATCGCTCGCCTCGATATCTGCGACTCGCGAGTCCGTTCAGTCGCCGCTGCCTGCCTGCTCCATGCACGAAGGCACGAAGGAGCAGCAGCAGCAGCATGTAGCAACCTCCATTCAGTTCGTCCAAACAGCAGCGAGTGGTAAACTGCGACTGCTGTCTGTCCGTCTGTCCGTCTGTCCGTCCTCTTTCGCTTGCATCGCCAGGCGTGTACTAGTACGTATCCATTCACTTGCTCACTACCGTCGGACGACTCGAACTCAAACGGCGCCGGAACACTTGCCTCGGATCGACCCTGTCATATCCGCATCTTGCTCCAGCGCAAGCCTCGCTTGTTCGCCGCGCGCTTGTTGGCGCTCTTTGCTCTCGCGTACAAGCGCATACCGGTGCTCTCTTGTGATCGGTCGTCGTCGTTGTTGACGGCGTCCTCTCCACGGACTCTCTCGGCGCTCAGGTGCGCATCGCACTCGCGAGATCAAGTGGCGACACCATCTCCCTCTCTCGCATTCCCATACACACAAGCAGTCCCACATGGAGCTCGCGACAACCAAGCAGCTGGCGATGGCAGCGAGCTCGCAGCTTGCAGCTCGCAGTAGCGGAAATGGCAGGCGATCCGCAAGTCGCCGCGCACACCACTTGCATTCGCGATACAGCTCACCTCGCTGACGATCGGCCGCTCCATGACTTGCCGCTCAGGGACTCGCACTCACATTCATCTCGTGCGGCAAAAGCTACATCCTGCTGCTTGTGCTCGCAAACGTCGGTGTCGTGCTCGCCGACAGCGTCTCGGACGGCATTCTCGCCGAGCTGGCGCAGCGCGAACCCGAGCGCGTCCGTGGCAGTGCGTAGACGCTTTCGTACGCCGCGCAGCAGCTCTCCAGCTGCTTCTCGTCAGCGATGGTTGGCTTTGGCATGAACGACACGCACTACGGCGGCTTGTCCTCGTCGTCCATGGGCTTCAACGCGGTCATGGGCGTCAGCGCGTGCTTCGCGCTCGCGATCACCCCCGTGTCGTGGTGGTGCATCACCGAGGACAAGTGCGCGACAGTGCAGTCGGGCAAGGCATACGTCGCCGCGATGTACGACCTCGTGCAGCACCGCGTGGTGTACCAGATCATCGCGTTCCGGTTCTTCCGCAACATGTTTGGCTGGGTGGCGTCGACGGCGTCGTACCCGGTGCAGAGCGTGTGGGCGAAAGTGACGCCTGTGAACAGCAGCACGGCGTCGGTGGTCGGCTACCTCGTCTCGGCGTTGGCGCTGTATGGCGCGAAGAAGTACAGTCTCGGCTGGAACTGGCGCCGCATGGTCGTGCTCACGCAGTTCTCGGTCGTCGTGATCGACTGCTTCCCGAGCTTCTTCACGATCTGGGACGTGTACCGGAGCCAGTGGTTCTGGCTCGGCGTGCCGATCGTCGAGTACCTCCCGTACTTTGCGGGCTACACGATCTCGACGCTCGCGGTGGTCGAGATCATTGACATTGGGAACGAAGGCGGCGTGTACGGCCTGCTCATGACGGTCGAGAACGTGGCGTACCCGTTCGCGACGGTCGTGTCGAAGAACCTGTGCGCGCACTTTGACATCGGGTACGAGTTCATCCAGACGGACGACAGCTACGCGCGCAGCCAAGTGTCGTACACGTACGTGCTCGCGTACGCGTTCAAGCTCTTTTCGCTCGTCTTTGTGCTCTTGCTGCCGCGCCAGAAGGCCGAGACGCAGGAGCTCAAGCGCACGGGCGGCAAGAGCAAGGTCCTCGGGAACCTCACGATCGCCTACATCGCGTTCGCGTTCTGCTGGTCGCTCATGACGAACCTCATGACGTTCTCGAGCCGCACGGCGTGCCTCAAGATCGCAGGCGGCGACGGCTGCTAGTCCTCGTCGTCACGAGTGTGAGTGCGAGTGAGTGCGAGCAAGTGCGAGTGAGTGAGTGACTCGTGTTTGTCCGTCGTGCGTGCTGAGCGAGCGTGGCAGCACAGGCAAAGACGTCGGCGTCAGAGCGAGTACGAGAGTTAGGGGGTGTGAGAGTGTGTGAGAGAGGCTAGAGACCGAAGCGAGGCTACTTGACTGACAGACAGACCGAAGAGAGGCTAGTTGCCAAACCGACCAACACATTGATTGACTGACAGTCCTTCCGTCAACCGAGCAGAGGTGTTGCTGCCTGTTGTGCGCCTCGCCTTGGCCAGCATCCAGTCAAGTTGGCGCCCTGCGCAATCGTGTGCTGCCTGCTCGATGCGTATGCCGCTCACTCTGAGCGAGTCGGATGCTGTCGACGACCAAACCAACAGACTCCAGCCAGGCACACGACAGCCAAACAAGAAGTACCGGCAATGCGCTAACTGACGTCTATTGAACACACTCGAGACGTGCTCGGGCTCTAGCAGCACGTCTGGCGATCTGCCGAGCCTGTCAAGTCGAGTCGAGAGCCGAGTCGAGACAGCTGGACTAGTCCAGTCGAACGGACCTGGTCGATCGAACCGGAACCATCCAGCCAAGAGCTTACACGGACGACACCTGCGGCGTCTCGACTTCGACGTACTTGGGCGACGCCTGCGCGTTCTTGGCGTGCTGGTGCGCGTAGCGGCCGTCGCTGTGGAAGAGCGACTCGATGTCCTCGAGCAGCAACCCCTTCGTCTCGGGACACAAGAAGTAGACAAAGACGCCCGAGACGATGCACGTGGCGCAGAAGAGGAAGAAGACGCCGTTGATGTTGAGCGACGGGAAGAGCTTGACGACCCACGTCATGCACGTGCCCATGATCCAGTTCGACATGGTCGAGAGCGACACGGCCTTGGCGCGCACGTTGAGCGGGAAGATCTCGGCCGGGTAGATCCAGCACACGGGACCCCACGAAATGGCAAAGTTGAAGATGAAGAACGCCGTGCCGACGATGATGACGTAGCCCGCACCCTTGGAGCAGCCCGAGTCGTCCGTGTTGCCGTCGCAGCCGATCGTGAACGTGATCCCCGAGAGTACGTGGCCGAGCACCATGCCGACGGCGCCAATGAGCAGGAGCTGTCGACGCCCGAACGTGTCCACCCACCGCATGGCCGGGATCGTGCTCGCAAAGTTCACGATCGAGAGAATGAGCACCGAGAGGATGCCGTCGCCCACGACGTCCTTGAAGATGAGACCGCCGTACGAGAACATCGGGTTGATGCCCGTGGCTTGCTGCAGCACCTGCATCGCCGTGGCGATGAGCACGCGCTTGAGGATCGACGGCTGCAGCAGCTCGGTCCAGCCCGCCGGCTCGCCCTCCTCGGCGATCTGGTCGCCGATCGCAGCCAGCTCGCGGCCGACGTTCTGGGTCTGGCGCAGCTTCTTGAGCACAGCCTCGGCTGCGTCCTTGCCCTTGTGCAAGTACGTCCAGCGCGGCGACTCGGGCACGAAGAAGATGCCGAGCATGACGATGATCGGCGCCGCCATGGCCACGCCGTTCGTGATGCGCCAGCCGCGCGCGTGGTCCTCGACGATCAAGTTCACGATGTTCGCGAGCAGGAGACCCGTGACAATCGTCATCTGCATGAAGCCGGAGAGGAAGCCGCGGAGCTCCTTCGGTGCCATCTCGGCGCCAAAGATCGGCAGCGAGAACGACGAGTTGCCCACGCCCATGCCTTGGATCACGCGCGCCACGAGAAGCGACGCGTGCGCACCCGCCGGCGAGAAGCACACCCACGACGTGCCGATGCAGAAGAGCAAGCCGGCGTTGAAGATCGTCACGCGACGACCAAACTTGTCCGCGACCCAGCCGCCGATGAGCGCGCCGAAGATGCACCCGATGTTGTACGTCATGTTGTACCAGAGCGTGTAGTCGATCCAGCGGTCCGGCAGCGATGTCGACTTGGCCACGCACTCGTCGTACGTCTGGCCGTGCCAGCCGACGCACCAGTCGTTGATGAACGAGTCCATCACGAGCACGCCGCCCGTCACGCCTTGGTCATAGCCGAAGAACAGACCGCCGAGCGACGCAAACACGCACACGATAATCGCGTACGTGCGCGTGCCCTCGGTGGGCATGTCGTCCGCGCCGCCGCGGTGGTCCGGCGCGTTGATCGCGATGCCGCCAGCCATGCTTGCTTCTTGGCTTCTGGCTTCTGGCTCCTGGCTCTTGTTGCTCCTTGAGACAGCGGACGAGAGGAGATTGACGTATGTGTCGGCTGGAGCACTGCTGCACGAGTGAGTTGTGGGAGTGTCAACAACGACGGCTTCAGCAACAATGTCAGTAGTGGTGGTGGTACTGCTGCTGGTGCTGGTGCCAGAGGAGCATGCTCTGCCGTACTACGATAAACCTCGCACAAGCGAAGCAAATCTGTTAGTCGCAGAGATCTACGAGGATGGAAGGTATCAAACTTCAACACCATGCGCGCGCAATGCAAAGCTGTAAGGGTGCAAGTCGTGGAGGACGCAAAAGACAGATGGGCGACAAATGCTGCCAGAAATGAGCTGGAATCCTGATTGCTACAGCCGACTTGTTTTGGTGTTTTCATCCACAATGAGATATTTCTGTACGGCAAATAACAAGCAAAAGTAGAGTTTAGTTTGTACTTTTGCGGTTATGCTATTGTTTACAGATATTGTAGCGTGTCGTGTACAAGTCGACTGAATAGTTTTTGATCAAGCATCGGAAATATTGATACTTTTCATTGCTTTCGGTTACACTACAAAAGAACAGTGACAACAATACTTCCGCCATTTGTGTTTCTGTTGTTCTGTTGTTCATAACTCAACAACACTTGACAAATGTAGGACACAAATGACACACTCTCAAACGCCAATGTTGTCAGCGAAACACATACGTTTAATACACACGCAATCGTCACAACACACTCAACTGTCTCCCAGGAACAAGAGCAGTTAAAGGATTCAAGAGTCTTCCAGTAGTGTTACTACTGCGGAGAGCAGTGAGCAAAAGGTCTCAGCTGTCTCGTAGCAAAAACCGTGAAAGCGCAGCGAAAGGACTACGGTGTCTTTCAGAATCGTATTTATCCGTTTGATACTCCCACTGCATATAAATGCTTAGTTGTGCTAGCGAATCAAATAGGCGGTACTGACAACATCAGAATTCGCTGCCTATTTATCGAAGCGTGCGAGAGCGAAAACGAAGCACTCGGACATCACTCATTTGCACAGAGAGAGAGAGAATACAATGCTATGACCAAGCGCCAAGCGTTCACGTTGAGCGAGAACCTGTTGTAGCTTCTGTCGCGCACTTTTATCCGCCGCAATCTCCATCGCCATCTAGTGTTCGCTGCAAGATCGTCCGCGCTTGGGTTTGAGACGAGCACCGACTCCGCATGAGCTACACGATCAAGGATCAAGGCAACGCAAGATGACTCGGCCGCTTGGTGCTGCTGCCGTACTCTGTACAGACGCGGAAGCGGGTGACATCACATGGATCAACGACGTACGCTCAAAAGGAGTTTCTGTACTCCGACGAATTGTTGGGATCGCGACGCTCGAGCTGCTTATGCGAGTTTGACAGCGAGCATGCGCGAAGATGTCTTGTCAGCTGCATGTCCGTGCCACTTTGGCTGGCTGCAACACCGAGGTCACGCTGCTCGGCACGCGCATTAGTGTACGTTTGATGACGCGGCGTTGGAGACGGCTTCGCCGGTCGGACGGCCAGCGAAGTCGTCCCGTTGCAGGATCACTGATGTGTCTAGATCGTCGCGTTTACCGAAATGATAGTGAAGGAGTTCAATTGACAGAGAGGCGTCCCACCGCCCTGTCAGTGCTAGTTAGGCACACATACGTTCCAGGACGCAAACGGCAAATGCGAGCAATACGCGCGTCACACACATTTGGCATTTCTGTGTACTTGCAAGAGCGAGCCAACTTCACGCCTAATCGCACGACCGAATCCGTGCCGATCGTTCTCCTCTTGTGTGTGAGCGTTAGCAGATCTTGATGCTTTGATCACCAGAAACGGAGCCGCTTTTTCGTCCGCAGCGATTTCTAAGAGCATGTATGCTGCTCGCTCTTTGCTGCACCCGCTGACGAGCTTACACCGCCCTCGCACCCTTGCTTTTCACAGTGGTCTTGGGCAGAAAGTATAAAAAGACCGCTGTACACAAACACACACCCAATGTATGTGTGCCTAACTAGCACTGACAGGGCGGTGGGACGCCTCTCTGTCAATTGAACTCCTTCACTATCATTTCGGTAAACGCGACGATCTAGACACATCAGTGATCCTGCAACGGGACGACTTCGCTGGCCGTCCGACCGGCGAAGCCGTCTCCAACGCCGCGTCATCAAACGTACACTAATGCGCGTGCCGAGCAGCGTGACCTCGGTGTTGCAGCCAGCCAAAGTGGCACGGACATGCAGCTGACAAGACATCTTCGCGCATGCTCGCTGTCAAACTCGCATAAGCAGCTCGAGCGTCGCGATCCCAACAATTCGTCGGAGTACAGAAACTCCTTTTGAGCGTACGTCGTTGATCCATGTGATGTCACCCGCTTCCGCGTCTGTACAGAGTACGGCAGCAGCACCAAGCGGCCGAGTCATCTTGCGTTGCCTTGATCCTTGATCGTGTAGCTCATGCGGAGTCGGTGCTCGTCTCAAACCCAAGCGCGGACGATCTTGCAGCGAACACTAGATGGCGATGGAGATTGCGGCGGATAAAAGTGCGCGACAGAAGCTACAACAGGTTCTCGCTCAACGTGAACGCTTGGCGCTTGGTCATAGCATTGTATTCTCTCTCTCTCTGTGCAAATGAGTGATGTCCGAGTGCTTCGTTTTCGCTCTCGCACGCTTCGATAAATAGGCAGCGAATTCTGATGTTGTCAGTACCGCCTATTTGATTCGCTAGCACAACTAAGCATTTATATGCAGTGGGAGTATCAAACGGATAAATACGATTCTGAAAGACACCGTAGTCCTTTCGCTGCGCTTTCACGGTTTTTGCTACGAGACAGCTGAGACCTTTTGCTCACTGCTCTCCGCAGTAGTAACACTACTGGAAGACTCTTGAATCCTTTAACTGCTCTTGTTCCTGGGAGACAGTTGAGTGTGTTGTGACGATTGCGTGTGTATTAAACGTATGTGTTTCGCTGACAACATTGGCGTTTGAGAGTGTGTCATTTGTGTCCTACATTTGTCAAGTGTTGTTGAGTTATGAACAACAGAACAACAGAAACACAAATGGCGGAAGTATTGTTGTCACTGTTCTTTTGTAGTGTAACCGAAAGCAATGAAAAGTATCAATATTTCCGATGCTTGATCAAAAACTATTCAGTCGACTTGTACACGACACGCTACAATATCTGTAAACAATAGCATAACCGCAAAAGTACAAACTAAACTCTACTTTTGCTTGTTATTTGCCGTACAGAAATATCTCATTGTGGATGAAAACACCAAAACAAGTCGGCTGTAGCAATCAGGATTCCAGCTCATTTCTGGCAGCATTTGTCGCCCATCTGTCTTTTGCGTCCTCCACGACTTGCACCCTTACAGCTTTGCATTGCGCGCGCATGGTGTTGAAGTTTGATACCTTCCATCCTCGTAGATCTCTGCGACTAACAGATTTGCTTCGCTTGTGCGAGGTTTATCGTAGTACGGCAGAGCATGCTCCTCTGGCACCAGCACCAGCAGCAGTACCACCACCACTACTGACATTGTTGCTGAAGCCGTCGTTGTTGACACTCCCACAACTCACTCGTGCAGCAGTGCTCCAGCCGACACATACGTCAATCTCCTCTCGTCCGCTGTCTCAAGGAGCAACAAGAGCCAGGAGCCAGAAGCCAGAAGCCAAGAAGCAAGCATGGCTGGCGGCATCGCGATCAACGCGCCGGACCACCGCGGCGGCGCGGACGACATGCCCACCGAGGGCACGCGCACGTACGCGATTATCGTGTGCGTGTTTGCGTCGCTCGGCGGTCTGTTCTTCGGCTATGACCAAGGCGTGACGGGCGGCGTGCTCGTGATGGACTCGTTCATCAACGACTGGTGCGTCGGCTGGCACGGCCAGACGTACGACGAGTGCGTGGCCAAGTCGACATCGCTGCCGGACCGCTGGATCGACTACACGCTCTGGTACAACATGACGTACAACATCGGGTGCATCTTCGGCGCGCTCATCGGCGGCTGGGTCGCGGACAAGTTTGGTCGTCGCGTGACGATCTTCAACGCCGGCTTGCTCTTCTGCATCGGCACGTCGTGGGTGTGCTTCTCGCCGGCGGGTGCGCACGCGTCGCTTCTCGTGGCGCGCGTGATCCAAGGCATGGGCGTGGGCAACTCGTCGTTCTCGCTGCCGATCTTTGGCGCCGAGATGGCACCGAAGGAGCTCCGCGGCTTCCTCTCCGGCTTCATGCAGATGACGATTGTCACGGGTCTCCTGCTCGCGAACATCGTGAACTTGATCGTCGAGGACCACGCGCGCGGCTGGCGCATCACGAACGGCGTGGCCATGGCGGCGCCGATCATCGTCATGCTCGGCATCTTCTTCGTGCCCGAGTCGCCGCGCTGGACGTACTTGCACAAGGGCAAGGACGCAGCCGAGGCTGTGCTCAAGAAGCTGCGCCAGACCCAGAACGTCGGCCGCGAGCTGGCTGCGATCGGCGACCAGATCGCCGAGGAGGGCGAGCCGGCGGGCTGGACCGAGCTGCTGCAGCCGTCGATCCTCAAGCGCGTGCTCATCGCCACGGCGATGCAGGTGCTGCAGCAAGCCACGGGCATCAACCCGATGTTCTCGTACGGCGGTCTCATCTTCAAGGACGTCGTGGGCGACGGCATCCTCTCGGTGCTCATTCTCTCGATCGTGAACTTTGCGAGCACGATCCCGGCCATGCGGTGGGTGGACACGTTCGGGCGTCGACAGCTCCTGCTCATTGGCGCCGTCGGCATGGTGCTCGGCCACGTACTCTCGGGGATCACGTTCACGATCGGCTGCGACGGCAACACGGACGACTCGGGCTGCTCCAAGGGTGCGGGCTACGTCATCATCGTCGGCACGGCGTTCTTCATCTTCAACTTTGCCATTTCGTGGGGTCCCGTGTGCTGGATCTACCCGGCCGAGATCTTCCCGCTCAACGTGCGCGCCAAGGCCGTGTCGCTCTCGACCATGTCGAACTGGATCATGGGCACGTGCATGACGTGGGTCGTCAAGCTCTTCCCGTCGCTCAACATCAACGGCGTCTTCTTCCTCTTCTGCGCCACGTGCATCGTCTCGGGCGTCTTTGTCTACTTCTTGTGTCCCGAGACGAAGGGGTTGCTGCTCGAGGACATCGAGTCGCTCTTCCACAGCGACGGCCGCTACGCGCACCAGCACGCCAAGAACGCGCAGGCGTCGCCCAAGTACGTCGAAGTCGAGACGCCGCAGGTGTCGTCCGTGTAAGCTCTTGGCTGGATGGTTCCGGTTCGATCGACCAGGTCCGTTCGACTGGACTAGTCCAGCTGTCTCGACTCGGCTCTCGACTCGACTTGACAGGCTCGGCAGATCGCCAGACGTGCTGCTAGAGCCCGAGCACGTCTCGAGTGTGTTCAATAGACGTCAGTTAGCGCATTGCCGGTACTTCTTGTTTGGCTGTCGTGTGCCTGGCTGGAGTCTGTTGGTTTGGTCGTCGACAGCATCCGACTCGCTCAGAGTGAGCGGCATACGCATCGAGCAGGCAGCACACGATTGCGCAGGGCGCCAACTTGACTGGATGCTGGCCAAGGCGAGGCGCACAACAGGCAGCAACACCTCTGCTCGGTTGACGGAAGGACTGTCAGTCAATCAATGTGTTGGTCGGTTTGGCAACTAGCCTCTCTTCGGTCTGTCTGTCAGTCAAGTAGCCTCGCTTCGGTCTCTAGCCTCTCTCACACACTCTCACACCCCCTAACTCTCGTACTCGCTCTGACGCCGACGTCTTTGCCTGTGCTGCCACGCTCGCTCAGCACGCACGACGGACAAACACGAGTCACTCACTCACTCGCACTTGCTCGCACTCACTCGCACTCACACTCGTGACGACGAGGACTAGCAGCCGTCGCCGCCTGCGATCTTGAGGCACGCCGTGCGGCTCGAGAACGTCATGAGGTTCGTCATGAGCGACCAGCAGAACGCGAACGCGATGTAGGCGATCGTGAGGTTCCCGAGGACCTTGCTCTTGCCGCCCGTGCGCTTGAGCTCCTGCGTCTCGGCCTTCTGGCGCGGCAGCAAGAGCACAAAGACGAGCGAAAAGAGCTTGAACGCGTACGCGAGCACGTACGTGTACGACACTTGGCTGCGCGCGTAGCTGTCGTCCGTCTGGATGAACTCGTACCCGATGTCAAAGTGCGCGCACAGGTTCTTCGACACGACCGTCGCGAACGGGTACGCCACGTTCTCGACCGTCATGAGCAGGCCGTACACGCCGCCTTCGTTCCCAATGTCAATGATCTCGACCACCGCGAGCGTCGAGATCGTGTAGCCCGCAAAGTACGGGAGGTACTCGACGATCGGCACGCCGAGCCAGAACCACTGGCTCCGGTACACGTCCCAGATCGTGAAGAAGCTCGGGAAGCAGTCGATCACGACGACCGAGAACTGCGTGAGCACGACCATGCGGCGCCAGTTCCAGCCGAGACTGTACTTCTTCGCGCCATACAGCGCCAACGCCGAGACGAGGTAGCCGACCACCGACGCCGTGCTGCTGTTCACAGGCGTCACTTTCGCCCACACGCTCTGCACCGGGTACGACGCCGTCGACGCCACCCAGCCAAACATGTTGCGGAAGAACCGGAACGCGATGATCTGGTACACCACGCGGTGCTGCACGAGGTCGTACATCGCGGCGACGTATGCCTTGCCCGACTGCACTGTCGCGCACTTGTCCTCGGTGATGCACCACCACGACACGGGGTGATCGCGAGCGCGAAGCACGCGCTGACGCCCATGACCGCGTTGAAGCCCATGGACGACGAGGACAAGCCGCCGTAGTGCGTGTCGTTCATGCCAAAGCCAACCATCGCTGACGAGAAGCAGCTGGAGAGCTGCTGCGCGGCGTACGAAAGCGTCTACGCACTGCCACGGACGCGCTCGGGTTCGCGCTGCGCCAGCTCGGCGAGAATGCCGTCCGAGACGCTGTCGGCGAGCACGACACCGACGTTTGCGAGCACAAGCAGCAGGATGTAGCTTTTGCCGCACGAGATGAATGTGAGTGCGAGTCCCTGAGCGGCAAGTCATGGAGCGGCCGATCGTCAGCGAGGTGAGCTGTATCGCGAATGCAAGTGGTGTGCGCGGCGACTTGCGGATCGCCTGCCATTTCCGCTACTGCGAGCTGCAAGCTGCGAGCTCGCTGCCATCGCCAGCTGCTTGGTTGTCGCGAGCTCCATGTGGGACTGCTTGTGTGTATGGGAATGCGAGAGAGGGAGATGGTGTCGCCACTTGATCTCGCGAGTGCGATGCGCACCTGAGCGCCGAGAGAGTCCGTGGAGAGGACGCCGTCAACAACGACGACGACCGATCACAAGAGAGCACCGGTATGCGCTTGTACGCGAGAGCAAAGAGCGCCAACAAGCGCGCGGCGAACAAGCGAGGCTTGCGCTGGAGCAAGATGCGGATATGACAGGGTCGATCCGAGGCAAGTGTTCCGGCGCCGTTTGAGTTCGAGTCGTCCGACGGTAGTGAGCAAGTGAATGGATACGTACTAGTACACGCCTGGCGATGCAAGCGAAAGAGGACGGACAGACGGACAGACGGACAGACAGCAGTCGCAGTTTACCACTCGCTGCTGTTTGGACGAACTGAATGGAGGTTGCTACATGCTGCTGCTGCTGCTCCTTCGTGCCTTCGTGCATGGAGCAGGCAGGCAGCGGCGACTGAACGGACTCGCGAGTCGCAGATATCGAGGCGAGCGATTGCTTTGGTTGTTCGTGTGGTGTCGCGGTGCGCGCATGAGCAAGGCAAGAGCACAAGACGGCGAAAGTAGAGCGAGCGAGCGCTGTCAGCTTCGCCTCGGCGCTCGATCAAGTGCTGTGCGATGTCGTGTCAACCAACTCGCGCCGGCTCTGTCCTCAGTTGGTGCTTGGTTCCAAGCGCGTAGAGACGAGTCGGTGGAGAGCGATGTGATGTGTAGCGCGAGTCGGTGGTGAGTCACTGGCAATTGTCTGCGACGTGTGTTCATTTGCTACTTTTATCGCGATCTATGTGGTTTTACGACTCTGCTAGCGATATAACAAAGGAAAAGATCAACTCAAAACTTCAACTTTCTATGCCAAGTGTTCGCTCAAGCGTGACAAATGCGAGGTTCCGCCTGCTGTGACGGATGCTCGTCGGCGCACTCGGTTTCGCGGTCACGAGCACGACCGCTGCGCAGGCGCTCATTAGCAGCTCGAACACGGCTTCTTCAACGAGCGGCACTGACGTTCATACATGACGGAAGTGGTGACGATGAAAGTGGTGGCGGTGCGAGCATGATCGGACTGTTTGCTTGGTTGGTTGCTTTGAGTGGCAGCGCGACGATCGATCGCAGCCAGTCGTTCCGCTACGTTGGAGACGCAATGTGCTGTGATGCGCGCGCACTCGCCACCGAGACGACACCTCGCGCCACGTACGCAGTCAACGAATGCGAGTGCGAATCGCGACTTCCGACTTGCCTCGTTGTAACTCGAGTCTCGAGTCGATTCGCGCTCGACGTTGGAACCGATCCAAGCAGATCAACTCGCTGCTTTTCAGACGCGCGAGTGGCTACTGCGCACAACCGCTTTTGATTTGTGCATGACGCGCGCCATGTCATGCGGTGCATTAAATCCACATAAAACCTCGCTAGAGACACTTTGAAAAAGCATTCAACCTCGGTTGTGTCACTGCACAAACGCATAAAACCTCGTCAGAAAAACCTGTTTGTGCAAATCGACCCTATTTATGTACGAGCACACCAACCAAACCAAAACCAAACGATCTTGCGCGGCTGCCTCGACGACACCAACAGGACCAAGAACAGCACCAACGACCGCTTCGGCTCCCGTCGCGTTCGCATCTCGTCATTTCCAAACTCGCGCACCCGGCGGCAAGCTCAGTTCTCAGCACCAGCAGCAGCTTCGCCTCGCCTCGTCGTCGTCGTTGTCGCCCCCTCTCGCCACTTTCATTGTCGTCGTCTCTGCGCACGTTGTTCTCAGTCAGTAGCATGCTCCGCGCTCAGACGTTTGGCGGCCGTGGCGCGCGCCTCGCGCAGCACCGTCAAGCACTGGCGCTGCAGCAGTCGCGCGACATGGGCACGATCAAGAAGCTCATGGCAGCGAACCGCGGCGAAATCGCGACGCGTATCATGCGCGCAGGCAACGAGCTTGGGATCCGCACGGTCGGCATCTTCTCGAAAGAGGACCGCTTCACGCAGCACCGGTACAAAGCGGACGAGAGCTTTCTTGTCGGCGCGGACAAGACTCCCGTTGGTGCGTACCTCGACATTGAGTCGATCATCAAGATCGCGAAGGAGAATCACATCGACGCGATTCACCCTGGCTACGGTTTCCTGTCCGAGAACGTCGGCTTTGCGGAGCAGTGCGCGAAGAACGGCATCACGTTCGTCGGCCCGACGCCGGAGAACCTCCGTCGCTTCGGTGACAAGACCGCGGCGCGTGAGATCGCGATTGAGAACAACGTCCCGGTCGTGCCGGGCACGGACGGTCCCGTGCACACGGTCGAGCAAGCGCGTGCGTTCATTGACAATGGCGTGGGGTACCCTGTGATCATCAAGGCGAGCATGGGCGGCGGCGGTCGCGGCATGCGCGTCGTGAACTCGGCCGAGGAGCTCGACGAGAACTTTGAGCGCGCGTCGTCGGAGGCACTCGCGGCGTTCGGCGACGGCACGGTCTTCATCGAGCGCTACGTGAACAAGCCGCGCCACATTGAGGTGCAGATCTTGGGCGACGGTCGCGGCAACGTCGTGCACTTGTTCCACCGCGACTGCTCTGTGCAGCGTCGCCACCAAAAGGTCTTGGAGACTGCGCCGGCGGTCGGTCTTCCGCCTGCGACGGAGCAAGCGATGATTGACGACGCCGTGCGGCTCACGAAGGCGGCAAACTACCTGAACGCCGGTACGGTCGAGTTCCTCGTGGATCAGCAGGGGCGCCACTACTTCATCGAGGTGAACCCGCGCATTCAGGTCGAGCACACGATCACGGAGGAGATCACGGGCGTCGACCTCGTGCAGAGCCAGATCCGTCTCGCAGGTGGCGAGACGTTCGACGACTTGGGCTTGAGCCAGGACAAGATCGTTGTCCGCGGCCACGCGATGCAGTGCCGCGTGACAACGGAGAACCCGTCGACGGGCTTCCAGCCGGACTCGGGCGTGATTGAGGTGTTCCGGTCGCCGGGTGGCATGGGCATTCGCTTGGACGACGGCCCTGGCTTCGTTGGCGCGCACATCACACCGCACTACGACTCGCTCTTGGTGAAGCTCACGGCGCGTGCGCTCGACCGCGGCGACACGGCGCACAAGCTCAAGCGTGCGCTGTCGGAGTTCCGCGTGCGTGGCGTGACGACGAACAAGAGCTTCTTGGCGAACGTGCTGAACCACCCGGACTTCATTCGCGGCGTCGTCGACACGAGCTTCATTGCGGAGAACCCGCAGCTCCTGAGCCCGTCGACGTCGACGAACCGCGGGCAGAAGCTGCTCAAGTACATTGGTAACACGATCGTGAACGGTCCGGAGAAGGCGCTTGGTGCGACTGGCCCGGCACCGTCGAAGGTCGACCCGATTGTCCCGACGCTCGTGCGTCCGAGCGGCGAGGCGCAGCAGGCGTCGCTCCGCCAGATCTACGTTGAGCAGGGCCCTGCTGCGTTTGCGAAAGCCGTGCGCGCGAGCAAGGGCTTGCTCTTGACCGACACGACGTGGCGCGACGCACACCAGTCGCTCCTCGCGACGCGCGTGCGCACGCGTGACATGCTTGCGATTGCGCCGGCGACGTCTGTCGCGATGCGCAACGCGTACTCGCTCGAGATGTGGGGCGGCGCGACGTTCGACGTGGCGATGCGCTTCTTGCGCGAAGACCCGTGGGACCGCCTCGCGATGCTCCGTGAGGCCGTGCCGGACATTCCGTTCCAGATGCTCCTGCGCGGTGCGAACGCCGTGGGGTACACGAGCTACCCGGACAACGTCGTGTACAAGTTCTGCGAGAAGGCGCAGCAGACGGGCATGGACGTCTTCCGCGTCTTTGACTCGCTCAACTACGTCGACAACATGCGCCTCGGCATTGACGCCGTTGGCGCTGCCGGCGGTATCATCGAAGCCGCGGTGTGCTACACGGGCGACGTCTCGGATCCGAAGCGCGGTCCGTACAACCTTGAGTACTATTTGAACTTCACGCGCGAGCTCGTGGGTCTCGGCATCCACGTGCTCTGCATCAAGGACATGGCCGGTTTGCTCAAGCCGCAGGCCGCCAAGCTCTTGATCTCGTCGATCCGGAAGGAGTTCCCGGACTTGCCGATCCACGTGCACACGCACGACACAGCGGGCACGGGCGTGAGCTCGATGCTCGAGTGCGCGTACGCTGGCGCGGACGCAGTCGACGTGGCGTCGGACGCGATGTCGGGCACGACGTCGCAGCCATCGATGGGTGCGGTCGTCGGCGCGCTCAAGGGTACGAGCTTCGACACGGGCGTGAACCCGGACGAGATCATCCCGATCAACGACTACTGGGAGGGCATGCGCGGCGTGTACGGTCCGTTCGAGTCGGGGCAGAAGTCGGGCTCAGCCGATGTGTACTTGCACGAGATGCCGGGCGGTCAGTACACGAACCTGCTCTTCCAGTCGACGCAGCTCGGTCTCGCAGGCGAGTGGCCGTCGATCAAGAAGGCGTACGCGACGGCGAACCGCTTGCTCGGCGACATCATCAAGGTGACGCCGTCGTCCAAAGTCGTGGGTGACTTTGCGCAGTTCATTGTCCAGAACAACCTCACGGAGCAGCAGGTGATTGACGAAGCCGAGACGCTGTCGTTCCCCAAGTCGGTCGTCGAGTACTTCCAGGGCTACTTGGGCATTCCGCACCACGGCTTCCCAGAGCCGCTGCGCTCGCGCGTGCTCAAGGGCAAGGTCCTGCCGAACGGCAAGTCGATGTTCGAGGCGCGTCCAGGCGCAGAGATGGCGCCGTACGACTTTGACGCAGCCGAGAAGGACCTCAAGGCCAAGTACGGCGAGGACAAGATCCGCGACGTCGATGTGCTCTCGCACGCGATCTACCCAGACGTGTTTGACAACTTTATGAAGTTCAAGGACCAGTACGGCTCGCTCCACTTCCTCGACACGCGCACGTTCCTCACGGGCCTCGAGGTGGACCACGAAGTGGAGCTCGAGATCGAGCACGGCAAGAAGATCTTTGTGAAGCTCATTGCCGTCGGCGGCGTGAGCAAGAAGGACGGCCACCGCGACGTGATCTTTGAGCTCAACGGTCGCCAGCGCGTGATCAAGGTCAAGGACGAGCACGCGGGCGTCGCGACGGCGGTCAAGCCCAAGGCGAACGCTGCGCTTGCGGGCTCGATCGGCGCGCCGATGCCGGGCGTCGTGCTCGAGGTGCGCGTGAAGCCGGGTGAGCAGGTCAAGGCCGGCACGCCGCTGCTCGTGCTGAGCGCGATGAAGATGGAGACGGTCGTCGCGGCGCCAGTGTCGGGCAAGGTCGTGTCGATCCACGCCGCAGTGGGCGACAACATGCTCGGCGGCGACCTGCTCGTCGAGATTGACGAGACGGGCAACGACGAGGACGACGAGTAAGCAAGAACGAGCGAGGGCGACAAGCGCTCCACGCAGGAAGAGAAGAGAAGAGAAGAGGAGCGCGTCTGTAGGTGTGCAATAGTACGACGTCACTGCGTCTGTTTGCCTGCGTTCGCTTCGTGACGATGGCAGTCTCGTGAGTGACGACTGCGCCTCTCGCCACGCACCACTCGCTCAGATGACTCTACAAGTCGCGCATGTTCACAATGGGAACCACTCGTGTCTTCAAAAAGATGTGCACACACACGCACGCGTCTCTGACTGTCCTCTCGCCGTGTCTCTTCCTCTCACGCCCACGGCACTCAACAGACGCTCGCCTTCTTCTCTCTCTCTCTCTCTCTTGCTCTCGCTCTCGCTGGTCGATGCTGACGCTCGTCTCTCATGACAGGCTTCGCCTCATTTTGCCAATCGGCGGCACTTAGATGATGCCGACCTTGACGAGCATCGTCTTGCGGTCGATCTTGCTCGACACAGCCTCGGTGAGCGACCGGTCGAACTGGAACTTGACGTGTAGCGGCTTACCCTTGATCGCCACGAACTCGAGCGAGTCCGCGAGCGTCACGCGCAACTCGCGCCCGGACGCCGCGAGGATGCGCTTGCGCAGCGCGTTGACGATCTCAGTCTTCTGCTCCGCGACGACGAGCAAGTCGGCGTCGTTCTGCACCTGCAGGAGCAAGTAGTTGTCCGGCTGCAGGCTCATGGCCACGCCCGAGAGCTTCGTGAGCTCGATCACGCGGCGCTCCTTCGGCTGGTGCACCTTGTCGGCCTTGAGGTTCAGGATCGCGTGCGAGCTGATCATGAGCACGCGCGGCTGGTGCACGAAGCGCTCGTTCACCTTCTGAACGTGGCCCAGGAACAGAAGCTTCGAGTGCCGCCCGCCGCCGCCCTTGGTCTGCAAGAGCTGCGCGTACGCCGGGTACGTGTTCACGCCAATGTAGTCGCCCTTGTACGCGCGGTCGAGCGTGTTGCGCCGGCGCTTCTTCTTGCCCATGTACCGCTCAAACTCGGTCCGCACGCCCAGCAACGCCGTCTTGCACGACTGCCACATCGTCATCGCCATCTGCTTGCGTGTCTTCAGGCCGCGGTACCGCTTGCTGAACACGATCTGCGCGTACTTGAGCTTCAGGAACGCGCGCCGGTGGCTCGCCGCGCGCACGTAGCTCTGCGCAAAGATCACGGCGTTGTCGCGCTCGTCGTTCGCGAGCGTCGTCGTCAAGCGGTTGTCCGGCTTGAGCAGCTTGGTCGACACGGCGTTCCACGTTGCGTACAGCTGCGCGATCTTGGTCTTGTCGGTCGCCCCGGCGCGGCGCGCGCGGCGGTCGTAGCAGTTGGCCGAGATCGCCGTGTACGCTGCGCGGAGCTCCTTCTCGGCGGCGATGAACTTGGCGAGCGCGATGCGGTTCTTGTAGCGGCGCCAGGCGTTCTCCAAGATGCCCACGAGCTCTGGGATCTTCGTCTCGCGCAGCACTTCGAGCGCCGAGAGCGCCTGCGGGTGGCGCAAGAAGATGCGGTTGCGTCCGAGCGAGAAGCACCCGAGCGTCTTCGAGTCCTCGACGAACGGCACGAGCGCGTTCGTTTCGACGTCGAGGACGCCGATGCCTGGCGTCGTGAGCAAGTCGATCGCGGCTTTGCGCTGTTGGTCGTGCAGTCACAAGCGAGTGAGTGAGCGACAGGAGTCCACTGCTTCGTCATCCATACACAGACAAGCAGAAGCACAGAGAGACGTACGGTCGAGTGCGCCTTGACGCGCGGCCACGTGGCGCCCGAGAGGAACTTGTAGCGCTTGATGAACGTCGCGTACGTCTCGCTGTAGCAAAAGCCCTGGCGCCGCACGCTCAAGTTCTCGACCAAGCCGAGGTACTTGACCTGCTCCGAGATGATCGTGCGGTTGACTGCGAGCGGCTGCTTCTTCTCGTTCGGCTTGATGCACCGGATGTAGTGCGGGTCGCAGCCGTCGAGCTGCTTGACGAGCGTCGCGACCTGCGCGCGGAACTGCTGCGACGTCGACGGTGGCCGCTTCTTCTTCTCTTCGCTCGACCGCGTGTCCGTGAACACGTCGCGCACGAACGCGTTCGAGGACTTGGCCATGCCGGCGTGCAGGTCGTTGAAGAACGTGTCGACGTTCGCCTCGAAGAACAGCGTCACGTCGTACTCGACCTTGCCGGCGTAGTGCACGATGCCAAAGTTCGGGCCTTGGATGCGCGAGCGGATGTAGTGCGGGTTTGACCCGTGCGACGCGTTGTAGCGCTCAATGAGCTCGAGGTCCGACAGCCGCGCAATGGCGCACTGCTCGTCCAGGAGCGGGAAGATGCCGTGCGTCTTGGGGTCTTCGATCAGGTCGCACACGACTTGGTTGTTGAAGAACGTGACGTTCTGCCAGCTCAGGCCCTCGCGCTTGTACTCCTCCTGCTCCGTCTGGAGCGTCTGCATGATGAAGAGCTGCTGGAGCTTCTCGTTCACGTAGTTGATGCACAGCTGCTCGAACGCGTTCACCTCGAAGATTTCAAAGCCGTAGATGTCGAGGATCCCGATGCTGTTGGCCACCTGCCGCTGCGCCACGCTCACGTTCGTGTTGATGCGCGCGACGATCCAGTTGAAGATGTTCTCGTACAGCGTCCGCGCGATCGAGTGGCACACCTTCTTCGCCTGCCGCGCATCGAACAGCACCTTCTGGTCCTCGCGGTAGATGTTCACGATGCGGAACGTCAGCATCGACTCGAGCGCCGGCGCGTCGATGCCCAAGAGCTCCGCGGCGATCGTCAGCGCCTCCTTCGCCGCCTCGTCCTTGAGCGCCGCGATCTTGTTGTGGTACTCGTCCGTCGTCTCGCGAAAGTGGATGTTGCCGATCCAGAGAATGGCCGCGAGCTGCTGGAAGAGCGCGTCCTGCTCGTCGCGCGAGATGCCCACGGCCGTCATGTTCTTGACGAGGTTCGGGAACTCGGCCGCGTCGTCCACGCCCTCGATCACAGCATCCTCGTGGCTTAGAAAGTCGTACTCCTCTGGGCGACGCAAGTGCCAGCGCGCGCGGTCGGCGTCGCTCGCACCGGCCAAGAGCTGGTAGAACGCGTGGAAGTTGCGCTCGCCCTCGGCCTGGTGGATGATGCGGCTGCGCTCGAGCAAGTAGTTGTCGATGTAGCCGCCGATGACCTGTCCGAGGCGGTTCATCTGGAGCACGATGTACTTGCCAAAGCGCGAGGAGTTGTTGTTCCGGATCGTCTGCGCGTTCCCAAACGCCTCGAGCACCGGGTTGGAGCCCCAGAGCACGTCGGTCACGTGCGACGTCATCTCGTCCGCCTCTTTCTTCTGCGCCACCGACATGCGGCGGTTCGCAATCACGGCCGACTTGGCGCGCGACCGCGTCGAAATCGTCGTGAGGTACTGCATCACGTGCTTGGACGTCTCGGTCTTGCCCGAGCCCGACTCGCCCGTGATGAGCAGGCTCTGGTCCGTCCCAAAGCGCATGAGCTTTGAGTACGCCGACTCGGCGAGCGCGAACGGGTGCGGGTCGGCCAAGTGCATCTCCTTGCCCGAGAACTCGTCGATCATGTTGCGCGCGTAGATGGACGAGCCGTCGGGCTGCGTGAGCGTTTTGTACGGGTTCATCGCAATGAGCACGGGGCCGAGGAACGTGTAGACGTAGCCCTGGCGGTAGCGCTGGATGAGCTCGTTCACGACGTGGTCCTCGTCCACGGCGTCAACCATGAGCAGGTCCTTCATCGTGGCGGCGGGGGTCGTGAATGGGTGCGTGCGTGCGTGCGTGTACGGGGTGATCAAGCAGTAGTAGGAGGTAACAGAGGCGGAGAGGAGCAGGTGGGGACGCACGCAGCTACAGAGCGACGGAGACAACGGCTGGCGCGCGCGGGTCGCAGTCCGGAGCGACGACGACGACGGTCGAAGGAGAGCCGAAGGGATCCGACGGAGGCGGCGGCGCGCAGCTGAACGGGATCGACGTGCGGACGTTCGAGCGGATTGCGTTGTGATTGAGGAGCTGCCTGCAACGACAAGAGGGAGGAGAAAGTCAGACGAGGGAGCGAGAAGCATACTGAAAGCAAGTCAACGGCGGGAAGCACGCAAATCGACGCAACGTGGCGCTCGTGCTCATTTGCGCAACGGAACTGTCGATTCGAGTGTGTTTTTGAAGTTTGCATTTTGTGAGAGGCTATTTACTTTGTATATTTGCTATTGTAGGTCTACTATCTGTGTTATTTGAATAAAAATAGTCTACAATGCGATTTACTGGCGTCATGAAGAGACACACGCTCGCATAATCAAGTCAAGTCAAGGCATCGACACATCGACACAAATTGATCCGGTGCACTGACCAAGCAGCAGCAGCCAGCAAGTCCTTGCTTTGTGTGCATGCACGCCGTCGAGAGCGAGCGCAGATACATGCATGCGAGTGCACCATGCTTGTGCCTGTGTGAGCAATAGCACGAAAATGCGCGTCTGTGTGCGAGCGCTCGGTTCTCAATCCAAACGTGCCTGCCTCGAAAGATTCTCGGATACATCAACCGATATTGGCTGTCCAATCCTGCCAGGTGCCAGGTCAGTGTTCTGCCATTCGAGGTCGATACATTCGAGTCGTAGCGTGCACTCACGAATGCTCAATGGGACGTGTATGCTAGCTTGACGACAACGCGCATTGCTGTGTTGCTGTGCTCTCTCTCTCTCTCTCTCTCTCTCTTGTGAAGCAGACGGATAGATGCATCTGGAACTCCGATGTACGGAGTGCAACACAGCTCTTCTCATGTCGAAGACAAAGCAGATGATAAATTACGCATATAGACCAAAATATTTTCATCTAAAGTTCAAAATGTCAGATATGCTCTTGAATAACACATTTTAACCAAGATGTTTCCAAATAAAGCAGAAATAACCAAAACAACAAGTACAGTGTCTCTGACATTAATACACTCAATAGTACAGTAGCGAACACAGTGCATGGCTTCATCTGTCGCTTTCAAACACACACAAGAGCTTCCAAGCAAGCAAGTGCGCGATGGCGACGAAGCGCACGTACAAGCGCGTGCGTCCTGCGCAGAAGGCCAAGGCGCTCAAGCTGCTGGCGGAAGGAGCGAGCACGTCGCTCGCTGCGCGGACCGCCAAGATGTCGCGAGGCGCGCTGCGCAACATTATTTACCGGCGCACGACGCCAGCTCAGGGCATCGGTCGACCGAGGCGACTCACGCCAGAGCAGATAGCAGAGCTCATCCAGATGGCGTCGAGCGGTAAGCGCAGTCACGCGGTACTGTCAACTGACGCGACGCAGCGCTTCGGCTTTCGTGTCTCGCGCTCAACTGTCGGCCGAGCGCTACGGCAGAAGACCGATACAAACAACAACGAGACCCAGCCCCAACCAGAAGAGAACGCGCAGAGCAACAACGCGAGCATGAAGGCTCCGAGTGCTGCAACTACTGCGATGCAGAGCTCCATCTCTATTGAGAGCGCCATCGCTGGTCTACAAGTAGGCGCTAGTGGAGCGTACGCACACGTTAGCGCACCTGACCGTCCGCAGATGAAGACAGTAGCAGTGCAGACAGACAGCGATCTGGTCGACAGCGCCTTTCAAGCGAGCGAGGCGATCACGAGTGCGCTCAAGTACGCGCCAATAGCGTGAGACTAATGCAGCGAAGCACGTGTGCGAGCCATCAGAGTGATGATTGTCCTGCGTCCCAACGTCACTCTCTCACTCACAGATCTCTTCGACATTCGCGAACGACACGATCTCGACGCTCGCGGTGGTCGAGATCATTGACATTGGGAACGAAGGCGGCGTGTACGGCCTGCTCATGACGGTCGAGAACGTGGCGTACCCGTTCGCGACGGTCGTGTCGAAGAACCTGTGCGCGCACTTTGACATCGGGTACGAGTTCATCCAGACGGACGACAGCTACGCGCGCAGCCAAGTGTCGTACACGTACGTGCTCGCGTACGCGTTCAAGCTCTTTTCGCTCGTCTTTGTGCTCTTGCTGCCGCGCCAGAAGGCCGAGACGCAGGAGCTCAAGCGCACGGGCGGCAAGAGCAAGGTCCTCGGGAACCTCACGATCGCCTACATCGCGTTCGCGTTCTGCTGGTCGCTCATGACGAACCTCATGACGTTCTCGAGCCGCACGGCGTGCCTCAAGATCGCAGGCGGCGACGGCTGCTAGTCCTCGTCGTCACGAGTGTGAGTGCGAGTGAGTGCGAGCAAGTGCGAGTGAGTGAGTGACTCGTGTTTGTCCGTCGTGCGTGCTGAGCGAGCGTGGCAGCACAGGCAAAGACGTCGGCGTCAGAGCGAGTACGAGAGTTAGGGGGTGTGAGAGTGTGTGAGAGAGGCTAGAGACCGAAGCGAGGCTACTTGACTGACAGACAGACCGAAGAGAGGCTAGTTGCCAAACCGACCAACACATTGATTGACTGACAGTCCTTCCGTCAACCGAGCAGAGGTGTTGCTGCCTGTTGTGCGCCTCGCCTTGGCCAGCATCCAGTCAAGTTGGCGCCCTGCGCAATCGTGTGCTGCCTGCTCGATGCGTATGCCGCTCACTCTGAGCGAGTCGGATGCTGTCGACGACCAAACCAACAGACTCCAGCCAGGCACACGACAGCCAAACAAGAAGTACCGGCAATGCGCTAACTGACGTCTATTGAACACACTCGAGACGTGCTCGGGCTCTAGCAGCACGTCTGGCGATCTGCCGAGCCTGTCAAGTCGAGTCGAGAGCCGAGTCGAGACAGCTGGACTAGTCCAGTCGAACGGACCTGGTCGATCGAACCGGAACCATCCAGCCAAGAGCTTACACGGACGACACCTGCGGCGTCTCGACTTCGACGTACTTGGGCGACGCCTGCGCGTTCTTGGCGTGCTGGTGCGCGTAGCGGCCGTCGCTGTGGAAGAGCGACTCGATGTCCTCGAGCAGCAACCCCTTCGTCTCGGGACACAAGAAGTAGACAAAGACGCCCGAGACGATGCACGTGGCGCAGAAGAGGAAGAAGACGCCGTTGATGTTGAGCGACGGGAAGAGCTTGACGACCCACGTCATGCACGTGCCCATGATCCAGTTCGACATGGTCGAGAGCGACACGGCCTTGGCGCGCACGTTGAGCGGGAAGATCTCGGCCGGGTAGATCCAGCACACGGGACCCCACGAAATGGCAAAGTTGAAGATGAAGAACGCCGTGCCGACGATGATGACGTAGCCCGCACCCTTGGAGCAGCCCGAGTCGTCCGTGTTGCCGTCGCAGCCGATCGTGAACGTGATCCCCGAGAGTACGTGGCCGAGCACCATGCCGACGGCGCCAATGAGCAGGAGCTGTCGACGCCCGAACGTGTCCACCCACCGCATGGCCGGGATCGTGCTCGCAAAGTTCACGATCGAGAGAATGAGCACCGAGAGGATGCCGTCGCCCACGACGTCCTTGAAGATGAGACCGCCGTACGAGAACATCGGGTTGATGCCCGTGGCTTGCTGCAGCACCTGCATCGCCGTGGCGATGAGCACGCGCTTGAGGATCGACGGCTGCAGCAGCTCGGTCCAGCCCGCCGGCTCGCCCTCCTCGGCGATCTGGTCGCCGATCGCAGCCAGCTCGCGGCCGACGTTCTGGGTCTGGCGCAGCTTCTTGAGCACAGCCTCGGCTGCGTCCTTGCCCTTGTGCAAGTACGTCCAGCGCGGCGACTCGGGCACGAAGAAGATGCCGAGCATGACGATGATCGGCGCCGCCATGGCCACGCCGTTCGTGATGCGCCAGCCGCGCGCGTGGTCCTCGACGATCAAGTTCACGATGTTCGCGAGCAGGAGACCCGTGACAATCGTCATCTGCATGAAGCCGGAGAGGAAGCCGCGGAGCTCCTTCGGTGCCATCTCGGCGCCAAAGATCGGCAGCGAGAACGACGAGTTGCCCACGCCCATGCCTTGGATCACGCGCGCCACGAGAAGCGACGCGTGCGCACCCGCCGGCGAGAAGCACACCCACGACGTGCCGATGCAGAAGAGCAAGCCGGCGTTGAAGATCGTCACGCGACGACCAAACTTGTCCGCGACCCAGCCGCCGATGAGCGCGCCGAAGATGCACCCGATGTTGTACGTCATGTTGTACCAGAGCGTGTAGTCGATCCAGCGGTCCGGCAGCGATGTCGACTTGGCCACGCACTCGTCGTACGTCTGGCCGTGCCAGCCGACGCACCAGTCGTTGATGAACGAGTCCATCACGAGCACGCCGCCCGTCACGCCTTGGTCATAGCCGAAGAACAGACCGCCGAGCGACGCAAACACGCACACGATAATCGCGTACGTGCGCGTGCCCTCGGTGGGCATGTCGTCCGCGCCGCCGCGGTGGTCCGGCGCGTTGATCGCGATGCCGCCAGCCATGCTTGCTTCTTGGCTTCTGGCTTCTGGCTCCTGGCTCTTGTTGCTCCTTGAGACAGCGGACGAGAGGAGATTGACGTATGTGTCGGCTGGAGCACTGCTGCACGAGTGAGTTGTGGGAGTGTCAACAACGACGGCTTCAGCAACAATGTCAGTAGTGGTGGTGGTACTGCTGCTGGTGCTGGTGCCAGAGGAGCATGCTCTGCCGTACTACGATAAACCTCGCACAAGCGAAGCAAATCTGTTAGTCGCAGAGATCTACGAGGATGGAAGGTATCAAACTTCAACACCATGCGCGCGCAATGCAAAGCTGTAAGGGTGCAAGTCGTGGAGGACGCAAAAGACAGATGGGCGACAAATGCTGCCAGAAATGAGCTGGAATCCTGATTGCTACAGCCGACTTGTTTTGGTGTTTTCATCCACAATGAGATATTTCTGTACGGCAAATAACAAGCAAAAGTAGAGTTTAGTTTGTACTTTTGCGGTTATGCTATTGTTTACAGATATTGTAGCGTGTCGTGTACAAGTCGACTGAATAGTTTTTGATCAAGCATCGGAAATATTGATACTTTTCATTGCTTTCGGTTACACTACAAAAGAACAGTGACAACAATACTTCCGCCATTTGTGTTTCTGTTGTTCTGTTGTTCATAACTCAACAACACTTGACAAATGTAGGACACAAACGACAAATCCAAACACAATTGATACATACGATCAACATGGTGGCTGCATATGTTTGATTCACTCACTGGTAAGCACAATCGTCACAAGGCACCCAGGTGTCTCTTTTAGAAGCAAGAGCAGTGAGAGCAACAACGACAGCACTCCCTGCTGTCTTTCAGCAGCAAGAGCGGTGAGAGCGACAGCGACAGCACTCCCTGATGTCTTCCAGTAGTTAGGGCAAGAGATACAGCCACCTCTGCCCCATAGTCGATGTGCTTGAGTCACAGTTCGGAACACTGCAGATCGACCTTTATCGACTTGCTGCTCAAGAACTTAAGTCGCATTCAACTCGTGTAGCGAAAGTAGCAGCAACACTTTGTTGGAACCAAAACGAGTACACACACCCGATGTTCACATTGAGGGTCTTGAGCTCAGATCACATCAAGAGCAAGCGCAGTGTCGTTCATGTCCTCGAACACGCTATGATGTTCACAATCTGGATGGGCAAGACGCGCTTGCGGTCGCCGCCAAGCGCGCGTGCATTGACTACTTCTCGATATGTGACTACCACCGTTGCCCACACATAGTCAGTCCTCTGCTGGCTCCTTTACCTACGTTGTGTGCTTTACCACGACCCGTGCTACCCGGATCCAAGTCGGAGCTACACACCCGAGTCCTAACTAACGACGAAGCAGCTTAATGCACTCGACCGCGTACTACGCTATGATCGCTCCAAGACCCGACCAGAATGAACTGCCGCTTGGTTAGCAGCTCTGACGCTAGTGAGTCTTTGATAATGATTGCGACGACTGACGTCTGAGCACACATAGTAAACAACAAGTGATGTCCTTGACATTGGTGGACTACGATACTGATGCCGGCACCAGCATCTTGCTCGGAGCTCCAAGATGGTCAAGGCGTTCTTGTCAACCATCAGCAAATCCGCAAACGAGCAACACGACAGTGAAAGCTATCAAGCGAACGGCATCTTGAGGTAGCTAATCTCACACTCATTGTTTGATCGCGAACGTATACGCTTTGAGCTGCGCTGAGGTCTAGTGTGCTAATATATGGCTAGCTAGGACTTCTCGGACTTCTCACACCTCTGTAAATGCAGCTTAACTCCATGCAAATACGAGCATATGGTAAGCGTTTTGTGTGTGCTCGACTTGCACGAGATTTGTTTCCTGAAACTGCTGCTGTGGTATAGCAGTCGCGAGTCAATCTCCTCCGCTGCAATCGGACACGAACGCACACTCTCTCGAGACGCACAGCCGCGCTCGCCTCAGCTGACATATCAAGCCAAACAGTTCAACCGGCAAATCCGATTTGGACCTGTGTGCGTGCGCGTAACCCTAGTCAGCCAGTACGGATACAGCCCATGCGCGCAGCTCTGGCAGAAGTCACCGACCCATACCGTCGATCATCAAGCTGACACGAGATCCAGGATCTGGCCAGACCGGGCTCGGCTCCATGGTCACAGTGCTGTGTGTGATCTTGAGTATCGACATTTCTAGATAGCTTCTGGAATCGATCTGGAACGACCTTGATTGACCTTGAGAGCGCATAAGCGTCCATAAACGACCTTAAGTGTCTTGGAACAGCCTGGATCGGTCTGGAGTATACTTGAGCGTACTTGACAGACCTCGAGCGTCCATGAGCCGATGGTGGGAGTTGCCCGAAAGTGTAGCGCGCTTCGGGAGGATTCTGGAGAGTTCCCCGACGAGCTGCGTTTGCAAAAACAACATGCAGGTTCGCGCCAAAGTCAGAAACCACGTCATGAAATCGTAAAAATCACAAAAGCAGTAGTACTAAGGTCTCTTTGACATTTTGACAGCACCACCTTCAAGTAACACCTTCAAAGTGAATAGTGATCCTCGTGTAGATAAAGTGTAGATAATCAAGCGAAGATAAAGTGGGTCGAATTTTAACCCACCAATCCCTGTGTGGTCATCCGTTCGAGATGTGAGTATTTTTCGCATGCTGATCCTCCAACATGTGATGCCAGTTATCATAGGAATGGCTCGGCAAAAATTGAGCATACAAACTCCTATATGCGGATTTTGGCACACAAGTCGTGTCCTGGCCGTGTAACCTGAAATGTGGGATCCGTTGCACAAGGTCAGGTATCGTGGCTTAGGCATTGTGGCCAGTCAGACGCATATCAAAGCAGACACTCGCGCGTTCGGCAGTTCGTCCACACCCGCATTTTGATCGCCACCACAGAAGGACCAACGACAACAACACCAATAGAGCGCCGACACATGTCGCGAGCGCTCAAGCGGCAGCTCAAGGCGCCGCTCATGAAGCTATCGAACCGCATGAATGCAGTGCAGTCGCCGGCAAAGAAGCAGCGCGTCGCCGAGACAGTCAGTGACAGTGACGACAGCGCAAGCAGGGGCGATGGGAGCGACAGTGAGGAAGAAGATCGCGAAGAAAGCGATGTTGCGGTTGCGAGTGAAGGAGCGGCGAGAGAGAGAGAAGAGCGATGTCGATGTCGGCGGCGGTGCCGATAGTGACTTTGAGGACGAGTACGACTTGTGTGACACGACTGCGAATATGGCACGCAGCACCTTTCCGCAGCGCGACGAGCATGACGACTTAAATGATGAAGCGACAGCATAACCTGCCCGCGACAGCAACTAGGCATCAACCAAAAGCGGGATCGATCCAGACGCATACGATGCACTCGACAGTGAAGGTGAAGAGGACGAAGCCTTGCTGACCTGACATGTCGAACCTGTCGACATGTGATTAGATCTGTCGATGTTTTCTGCCGACGATCAGTACCCAGACTTGTACGGTGGACACCAAGGACCTTCGAAGAGCGCAATGGCGGCCGCAGACAACCCGTTGTCGCTGTTCTTTTACTTCTTGCCGAAGAAACTCTGGGTCAAGATTGCGGACGAATTCAATCGCTACCATCAGCAGCAGATCAGCCCTTGTGTGCTAGCACTGTACGACAAACAACGTCAGCGAGGCGTTCAAGCACACGAGAGCAAAGCAGACATCCGCGCCCGACTTCGTAAGCAGCGACCGTTCCAAGCGCACGAGTACGTGCGGTTCGTCGGAGTACTGATGGCGCACATGCTGTGCCCACACCAGCAACGGTTCTCGAAGTACTGGGCTCTCGCTTCTGTTGGCGCTCTTCCGGCTGACACGTTCAGCTGCTGTGTACCACGGAACCGCTTCAATCAACTGCTGCAGGGTCTGCACTTTACAAACAACAACGACCCTCGCGCTCGTACCGACAGAGCTTGGAAAGTGCGCTCCGTCGTCGACTGCGTGCAAGTGACGTTCCGCCGCGACTTCATGCTGCCACCAGTGCTCTCCATCGATGAAGGCACTCTGCCGTCGCGTAGCCGCTTCAACCGCACGCGGCAGTATCTGAAGGATAAGCCGCACAAGTGGGGGGGGCGAAGGTCTTCGTTACGTGGTGCGCTACGAATGCGTACTGCCGAACGTGCGCGGTCGGCTCTCTGTTTAGGCGCTGAACATGGCGAACCGATCGACATGCACTCACACGAGCTGACACACAAGTTGATCGTTGTATGACTACAACGCAGGATCGAGATCTACTGTGGCATGAAGCAGCATGCCGCGTCCGCCGCAGACGTAGACATCCAAGCAGGCCCGGTGACAGTGATCCGGAACTCAATACGCTCATGTCAAGCGTTGGTATCCACTGGCGAGTCATCGTCGCGGACAGATTCTACACCAGCGTGCAGCTCGCACCTCAGCTCCTCGGCCACCAAGTTGACACCGTCGGAACGATCATGACCAACCGACGCGAGTACTGCAAGGGCGTGATCGACAAGAGAAAGAAGCGTCCAGACACTGCGCAGTGAGGGTCGATGAAGATCGCAGACTCAAAAGAGTTCCCGATGAAGACAGCTCTGCCCTGGGTGGACACGAAGCCAGTGCACTTCTTGTCCACTGGCGGAGGTCGCAGCGTTACGGCAATCGGTACGCAAACGCGTGTTGCATGCGTTCTCACACCTGCATGGTCTCTGTGAGTTGCTCCCTGCAAGAGTCAACATCAATACAACGACACTACCATGGTAGGCCGCAGTGTCCGCTGTCAGAAGGTCAACGTCTCCTGCCCACAGCTCGTCTGTGACTACCAGTGCTGGATCGGAGGCGTTGATCAACACAACCAGCTCAGACTCCAGCGGTACTCTCTGCAGTTATCGCTGGTCTTCAAGAAGTACTACAAAGCGCTCTTCGTCGGCTTAGTCGACATGGCGCTTGTGAACGGTTCATCGTTCACAGAGCGTACGCGCAACGTCAAGGACTGACACCGCATCGGCGAGACACGTTCCTCGAGACACTTCACACACAACTACACGAAGTGACCGAGCAAGACTTTGCAGACATCGATGTACGTGCGCCGAACATGTCGAACCTCGGACTGACAGCATGTCCACCCAGTCGACATATGGTCTGTGCAGGAGGAGATCTTCTCGCCAGCGCGCTATACTGCTTCTCCGCGCAGCTCGTCGTTTACCAGACATTACATGCTGGAGAACCCACTCTTTTACAAGACGCGAGACGGCACACAAAATCGTCGCCACAGATCGTGCAAAGTGTGCTTTACCATCAAGGCAAACGAGCGAAAGAACCAAGGCGGCACTCGTGGAGGTGGCCGTGCCCAGGCCAGCGCTACAACTACAGACAATGTTCAAGCTGAATCAGTCGACACTCAACAGTCTGCTGCACTTCCGCCTGCAACCGTCAGCACTGAGAGCGAGACTAGTGTCGTAAGGAAGCTCTTTGTGCCGTTGTCGACGCAATTGCGGACAACGCGCAGCCGGCGCGCGACGAAGGGCTAACACGCGACGAGCAGTTACAGGACGCGCAACAGACGACACAGCACGCAACTTGCAGCACCTCGCCGCTACCTACGACCGACGCGCCACCACGTGCGAGGCAAATGACTGCGTCCAACTCGCGCACCACGACGAAGTACTACTGCGACGCGTGCTCTGCGAGGTTGGTGTCGGTTGTTGCGAGTTTACTTGTTGTTGCGCACGCTCTAACCATACGCATGTGCTGTGCGGCAGACTCTACCTGTGCAATGTGGCACGGCACCCGTCGTAGAGCGACAGTACTACCGCAAAATACTGATAAATGCAGCACACTTAAAAATGCAGCACCAATTGTTGTTTGTATCGAGCGAATAAAGTATAGGGTCACGTGTTTTGACACTGATCGAGCAAATCAATCTTCATTCAATGTTGGTCCAAACGGAATGAACGGTTTAGCTTTGAAGAACGCGTTCTTGACACACGTCGACGTGATGCCCTGCAGAGCTTGCAGCGACCGCTCTACCATGTCTCTGCGTCTTGATGCTGCAGTTGACGGCGGAGTCAGAGCCGTGTACCGCTTGACGTAAAGCCCTCGAAACATGCGCTTAAACGGGCCCATCACGCCGACATCGAGCGGCTGTGCGACGCTCGTGCAGCCACCAGGATCGTAGACAGCCACAGTGCCGAGGTCGGCAAGCGCATTCTGCACGCTTTGCGCTTTGTGCACGCGCAGCGCGTCGAGAATGAGCACAGACGGACCCGACACCTCGTGCCTCCACACGTCATGGACCCACTCCAGCATCACGCGCTCACAGAACCATGCGTTGGCCTGGACGGACACCGACGCGCCAGACGAGTCGCACAGGTCGATAACTTGCTCGTGAACGTCGTGATGTGGCACGCCTTTGAAGACAAAGTGTGGTTGTGGCATGCGTCCGTCAGCGCAGACAGTCAGAGTGACAGTGCAGCGATAGCTCTCCTTCCCAGCGACAGCGCATGGCACGCGCGTCGCGCCAACAAAATCGACCATTGTGCGAGCGCCCAGGTCGCAGTACACAGACGTCTGGCCCATGTTGTACAGGCAGTATGGTGGAGGCAACGCGAGCGAGCTGGAGAGGAAATGATCGATCAAAAGCGCGCTGACTTCCAATGCAAATGCCTCCTTGAGCCGTGTCAAATGCTGCTTGTTCTTTCTGCCTGAGAGCGAGATGATGCGGATGGAGAGGCCTTGGCGCTTCATGAACTTGTCACACCATGCCAGACGAGCGGCGGCGCTCTTGACGTCGAGGAAGCCTGGCAGCCACTGCATGCACCTACCGACAATCGAGTCGCGCGAGACTGGGCGCTCCTCGCGACGCTGCTCCTTGATCCACACAGTCAGTGCGTCCTCGACTTCCGCAGACGGCGACACTCGACCGCTCCTACCAACTGTCAGCGCTTTTGCTCTGCTGCCGCTGCACGCCGCAGCGGTTTTGTCGCACTTGCACTCCCATGATTGCAATGTAGACCGCTTGACACCAACGGAGCGAGCGTACGCGCTGCGATTCGCGTCGCCTCCAAGAGCAAGAAACGCGTCGACAGTCTCGAGCTTCTTCTCGTTCGTGAAGCTGAGCGGGGTCCTCTGGTGCGGCATTGTGCGAATGGCGACCTGCCCGTCGCTCACGCTGTGCTGTATGTGACTCCTACACACCACTCGTTTTCTATCCTCTTTTGCAAATGATCAGCCAATAGCATGTCTGCCAAATACGCTCAGAAGTTCAGCACCGCTCCATACACATTGGCAGTGTTGGTGCTGCATTTATCAGTGTTTTGCGGTACATGCTTCCAGATATGGCATGAAGTATGGGACTGCGGAAGTGATCGTCCGAGCGACGCACGCGTCCAGATGCGGAAACCCGGCAAGAAGAGAAGCAACAGGCAGGTCTTCAGCGACGACGACGACGAGAAGCAGGATGAGTAGATGATGAGTGTGCGCGAAAGCGCTTGAATGCAGCCACTTTACCTTCGGAAAGTCTTGTCTTTCACCACATGACTTGGGTGGGTGACCACTGGGGAAGTCCAAGTCCTGACTGGCTTCTTTGACTGTTTTCTGTTCACTTTTTCTTGCCGTAGTGGTATTCTCGATAAAAGGGCCACTGCCACAAGCCGACACGGTCGAGATGTTGTTGTCGAAACATGAAGTTCACGCTCTCATGCACATCTTGCATGTTGACGATTTGGAATATCGATACAAAACAAGCTTCAAACAGCATTCGTCGAACTAAAGGCAGGCGTAAATGTTTTTCATATTTTTCATAAAAATCCAGGGAATGGCACAGATAGTCAAAAATGCTTGCGTAATTATGTATTGCTGCAGTTTAGTTTAATACGTCATGGATGCGTCAAAATTCGAATGGTTTCAAAGCAATGCCTTATATGTGTGTCGAATGTCTGAAAGTATACAACAATAAAAAAGAACTTGGTTGACACCTCACATACAACTGCACAGTGTCGAGTCGAATAATCCGAGAACTAAATATGTCCGAGAGATATTATCCTTGAGTCTCTTTGACAGGATGATTAGTCGTACGAATTTTTCATACAAACCCCAGTCATTAGTTGGAACCTCACCTTTACACGCTGTCGAGTATGAGGTTCAATAGGTTTCTGTAGCGCATACTTTGTAAGGACTTTGTAAGGATGGATCAAGACAAATGGACGAGAGCAAGAACGCTCGAGCGAGAGCGAATGGCGCATGTTGTAGACAATGCTGTAGGTCGTCGTTGCGCTGGCGCTGCAGTTCTAAAGTACTCAATGCGCCCGGACACCACATAATGGAACAGAGAGAGCATGTCGTATTTGTCGTAGAAAAGCGGAGCCTGCCAGGTCACAAAGCATAGCAGAACTCTTTTCGGAGCAATGCGCGTTGCGCAAAAGAGCAATGAACAACACATGTACTCGCTCAGTGATACTACTTCTCAAGAGAAGGCAAGCAAAGCAGCGGTGTGCTAAGGCCAGCTCCGAAACGAAGACCTCTACAAGACCACGAGGGAAACGGAGGAGCTGTGGTTGTCGGTGTGCTGTTACCATGATCAACTGGAAAGATGCCGACAACTCCGCGCTCATCTCGTCATGAGCGTCAAAGGGCGAGAGAGCAAAGAGCAGCACCACGTACTAGCCCTCACCAAGATATTGGACGCGACAGACAAGGCGCGACAGACGCCGGCAGCGCCACGTCCATGTCGGTAACTACAGCGCCGGTGACGCCGCTCGACACCGTTGTTGCTGCTGCAGTTCCGGAAGTCGTCTCAGTCGACGCGTCGCAAGACCCCACAGCCTCTTCTGACTCGGTGTCTCAAGTAACCGCTGCGATCACCACGTCGCGAGAGCCAAGGACGGGAAAGTCGGTCCTCATCTGGAACTCGTACAGGTACACAAGGTCGGGGAAGTCACGAACGACGCAGTCGTACAGGTGCAGCCATTATCGCCTAGGTAGTGGTTGCAGTGCACGCCTGCGGTTCGCGATCCCATCGATGCGAGTGAAAAAGGACACACCGCATCAGTGTCGGGTCGCTGCGGTCGCGCCATCAATCCAAGGCGTGTCTGCTGAAATGGCGGACTTTGTTGACAGAGCAGCGGTGGCCGACGTAGCAGAGCGCGCGCGCCACAGTTGGGAGCGAGAAAGTGCGCAATTCTACATTCAAGAAGGCGTCCCAACGATCGGGCTCTCTCGCGAGCAATTGCTTCGACGTGTGTATCGTGCGCGCCGCGAGCACTTTGACGCAAGCGTGCATGGCGTGGTTGAGGTTCCTCCTGCGTCCCACGTCCCAGAATCGTCGCTCCGACTGGTTCAGTTTCAGTAGTCTTGGATCGAGCCTGGACGAGGGCAGGTAGAGCGCATTGTGGGCTGGGCGCACCCCAATCTGTTGCGTCTCCTCCGGTATCGACACACGACGCTCTTCCTTGACGCCACGTTTTGGAGCGCCCACGCGGGTTTCATCAGGTTTTGGTGCTCATGGTGTTCGATCGAGCGTCGAGTGTGTACGTCCCGGTCTTCTTCGTGCTGTGCACATCAAGACGAGTAAGCACATACACAAGCGCCCTCTACGCGATAATGCAAGCGTCAGACAACCAGATCGACCCCGAAGAAAATGTGTGCGACTACGAGCAAGCACACATCAACGCTGTCAGAGCACATCGGCCCAGCGCTCGCATAACTGGATGTCTGTTCCGCCTGAAGCAGGCGTGGCAGCGACGTCTTTCAGTGCTCTGAGTGCCCAGAATAGAAAAGAGCATCGCGATGGAGGTCGGGGCGCTCGACGCACATTCGGTAGCCGACCCAGCACACGTGGAGGCGCACGTCATCATGTGGGCGAAGGCGGAGTTCAAGTGGCGCTGCGAGGCCGCTGGCACGACCTACTCAACGACGAGACGGCAGGCGTTCTGGCGCTAATTCGCTCGCACATGGCTCAGTTCCCCGTCGCTCTTTGGAACGTGTACGGCGTCGATCGCCGCGTGGTCAACAGAACCAACAATCTATTAGAATGATTTCACCGCGAGCTCAACGCTCAGATCGCGTTCCCGCACCCGAACGTGCTGCTCTTCGTCGCTGCAATTGGCTCGATCTCTGTTCGGTATGCTCGCCTCGTCGTAGACATCGCGCAGGGCGTGGCGCGCGCTCCAGCGCGAGTCGAGTACACACTTCCTGCGCCGGTGGACTTGACGGTGTACTCGGGATCGAGCGCGAGCGAAGACGACCAGGCTACTTACTGGTAGTGACTCTGATAGCGAAAGCGAAAGCGAGACCGACCACGACGACGATATGCATGCTGATGCATACTTACAGTAATCATATCACTTGCACATTACACGTTCTCGAACTCTTTGTATTGTTTTGTGTACGCTGATGCATGCGCAACGTGCGCGCGCTCTGCTGCAGCTACAGCCGCCGAAGTTCACTCCGAGCGAGGTCGCACCTCTGTTTGGCGTCGGCGAGCGAGCGCGGTGTGCTCAGGCTAGTCTTCAGGAGGATGTTGAGCAAACAAGCAAACTTCAAGCTTGTCAGTATGTGGTACACATCAGCATTTTTCGTCTTGCAGCAGGAACTCAAAGCTCAAGCACTCACAAGCACACAAGCAGCAACCAAGCAAGCGAGCACATCGACAACAACAACGAGAAGCAAGCAAGCATGGCGGACGAGCAGCAAGTTGTGCGCCGCTACAAGCAAGGCGAGCACATCTACGTCGCGGAGATGCACCGCCCGCGCACAAAGAACGCGTTCAACGACGCAATGTACCAGCAGCTCATCGCAGCGATCGACGAGTACGAAGCCGACGACGCGCTCCACTGCCTCGTGATCACCGGCCACGGCGACTTCTTCACGAGTGGCGCAGACTTGCAGCACGCATTCAAGGGCATGAACCCAGACGGCAATGACGTCGTGCTGCCGTCGAAGGGCTGGCCAAAGAAGTTCATGCACGCGATGCTCGAGTGCCGCAAAGTCATTGCTGCTGCAGTGAACGGCCGCGCGATCGGCATTGGCGTGACGCTGCTGCTGCACTGCGACTTTGTCTTCGCAGTCGACACTGCGACGTTCTGGACGCCGTTCATGCGCATTGGCATTGTGCCCGAGTTTGCGTCGTCGTACACGTTTCCGCACGTGCTGGTGCGTCCTTGTGCATGTGCAAGTGTTTGTTTGTCTGGTTGGTTGGTTGGTTGGTTGGTTATGTGTGCTGTGTGTGCGCGAGTCTCTTGTCTGGACGCTTGTTTGGTTGGTTGACTTGCTCACACACATGCACATGCTCTTGTGCCACTGGTGGAATCAAACCACAGGGTCCACTCGTTGCGAACGACTTGCTCATGCGCTCAAAGACGATCGACATTGAGCGCGCGCTTGCGTGTGGTCTCGTGAGCCAGGCGTTCCCAGCGCGCAACTTCTTGCAGCAAGTGTTTGCAGAGCTCGAGCCACTCGTGAGCGACGCGGTCGCAGGCAAGACGCTGCCGGCGTACAAGAGCCTCTGTCGCCGCGTGCGCGACCCACTCGTGCGCGAGGCGCTCGTGAACGAGTACGTCGAGCTCGACCGCCGCTTCCTCTCGGGCGAGACGTTCGAGGCGGCAGCGCAGATCTTTGCGCAGATGCGCGCGAAGAAGAGCAAGCTCTGAGCTGGTTGTGTGTGCAAAGCGCACTACAAGTCGCAAGTGGTTGTTGTCTCGCACTTGTACTTGCACTTGCGCTTGCGCTTGCGTTGCGCGCCTTGTGCGTGCGAGTTGTTGCGCCACTCCATGCTTGCACCTCTTGTGTGCAAGTGCAATACAAGTCTGTTGTCACGCAACACTAAGCGCTGTGTTTGCAACGATCGCCATGTCTTCTTGAGCTCCTGCGCACAGCTGAAGCGCGCGGAGCGCTGCGCTTGCGTGCTGCACAACTCGCTCGAGCAAGCAAGCAACGACAACAAGCACACTTGCTCCGTTGCGATTGAACCCATTGCACCAGCACTTGCCACTCCCAAGTCGCTTGCTGTGCGCAGACTTGACGAGCAGCGCAGCTCGCCACTCGCCAACTCACCTCCGCTCAAGCAAGCGACACGCATCACAACGATCAAAAGCAGCAACAGCAATGCCTCACAATGCCGTCGCTGCTCACGCGCACGCTGGCGTCGACGTGCTCACGAACCGCGTGCTCTGGGACGCCGTCACTGCCTGCATCACTGGTTATCCAGGCGCTGTCATCGACTTCTTCCAAGCGAGCAACATCGCCGCTGCTCTCACGAACAAGCTCGAGTCTGCCAAGCAGACGCTCGCACCAGCCGCAGCACAAGCTGTCGGACACCTCTCGCGACGCGGCAAGCTTGTGCACCTCGCAACCGCAGCTCGCGACACAGCGATGCTCGGTACGCTGCACCGTTTTGTCTAAGTCATGTGGGAGTTGAACCTCATGACGACCGCACTGATGCGTGACGGTCCTGATCTACACATGCTCGACTGGCTCGTGGCACACCTGCCTCGCACAAGCTACTCGCCAACCCGTACGGCCATGGCCTTCCACGTCGAGCGCGGCGACCTTCAGACTGTCCAGTGGCTCCGCGAGCACGGAGGCAAGACCACACGCGCACTCATGGACATCGCTGCAAAGCACAACCGCGCACAGGTGCTGCAGTACTTGTACGACTACAGTGACAAGCGCTGCAGCTGGGATGGCGCGAACGACACGGCGGCGCGAGGGCACCTCGACGTCGTGGAGCTCATTGTGGCGCACAAGACGCGACACGGACACCGCTCGATGATCACAATGGTGGTGAAGAACGGCCACTTGGAGCTCATCCAGTTCTTCCTTGCACACTCCGAGTACAACGCGACAGAGCGCATGCGGTACGCGATCAACTACACAGCACAGTGCGGCCACGTCGACGTCGTGCGGTACCTGCACGTGCGCTCCCGCGACAACGGAAGCACGGTGTACAGCATCATCAGCGCGGCGTCGAGCGGCCACTTGGACGCCGTCAAGTACTTGCACGAGAACCGTCCGAGCGAGTGCGGCCCGCTCGCAATCGACCAAGCTGCGCGGCGAGGATACCTCGCGGTCGTCCAGTACCTCCACGAGAACAGCCACAAGTTGTGCGAGCACATCTGCGAGCCGTCTGCGTTTGACGCAGCGACGTCGCGCGGCGACCTCGCGATGGTCTAGTACTTGCACGCGCACCGCACCGAAGGCTGCACTGCCATGGCGCTGACTGGCGCTGCGCAGAACGGCCACACGGACGTCGTGGCGTTCCTCTTGGAGCACCGGACTGAATGCGACGTTGTCAGCGCGCTCAACGCAGCAGCGACTCACGGACACTTGCAGATCGTCGAACTGCTGCACAGTCATCTCACGCCTGGCGACTCGACGTCTGACGCACTGTTCGCAGCGATGCGATGTCAGCACCACGCGATCGCCACGTTCATGCGCGAGCACGAAGCGACTTGCACCGTCCATCAAGCAAGCGGAGGTAGACGGTGACTCTCGCGATGACACAAGACTGAGGTCGTAGGCTGAAGATGTCGTCTTGTTCGACGTCCATGACGACGTTGTCAGGGTGGCCACTTGTCACCGATCCTAACAGACGAGCGTCGGTGGTTCACATGTTCAGGTTGATGCATCTACGTACTACGCACACACGCACACGCACTGCGTCCTTCTCCTACGATCTGCAGCAGTCGAGCAAACTAGGCCATGAGGATGCCGCCGAGGCCAAAGTTGATCGTCGCGAGGAGCATGCTGTGCATCTTCTCCATCGTCGTGTACGGCGGGAGCTCGACCGAGAAGAAGCACGTGTGCGCCACGGGGAGACTCAGCGTGCTGTCGCGCCCGCCCTTCTTCGTGAGCTTGAACGGCTGCGGCCACTTGCCGCGCGGCAAGCGACTGCGACCCCACGCAAAGCGCACAAAGTCCGAGCGCTGCTCGTCCGAGAACGACTCCATCGCGGCCCAGAAGAGCTGCACCGTGTCGTCCGTCTCGCTGTAGCCGTCGTAGCGCGTGTGCTGCTTCCAGACCGCAATGTCGATCTTCGGCGACCCGCACGTGAGAATCTCCATCTCTTGCCACGTCAAGAGCGTGAGCGCGCGCATCGGGAACACCGTCGCAAAGCCGCGGACCATCGCAGCGACTTGGAGCGCGCCTTCGTACAGTCGGTACTGCTCCGCGAGGTCGCAGTACGTGAGGCGGTTTGCAAACGTCACGCGGATCGCCTTGCCGCCGTCCACGAGCTCGACCTCTTGGCCATTGCAGTCAAACGCCGTGAAGCGCAGGTCGAGGCCTTCAAACGCCGCGTCAAACTCGTCGGGCGTCACGATGCCGTCGCGCTCGCAGTTGCGAATGGCGTCGAGCATCTGCACAAACATCGCGTCCGTGCCGTCGAGGTCGGCGGCGTCGACCGGCTGATCCAGGAGCTGCTTCCACACGAGCGACGGAAACGCAAACGGAAAGTCGCCGTGCGTCCGGAGCGAGATGCCGAGGAGCTTGCCGACGAACTCGTACATCTGGATCGCCACTGGCGACGTGCACTTGGGGTTTGGCAAGTACATGCCGCGGTTCACACCCGTGTCGTGCTGACCGTTGGGGCAGAGCACAAACAGACTAAAGTGCGGCGAGAAGAGATCGTCGACCATCGAGTTGGCGCCTTCGCGGTACACGCCACCCCAGTCCACGCCCTCTTCGCCGCGAAACTTGACGCTAAAGAGCCGCCCTTTACTGTCGATCTTGCGCCGGAACTGCGCCGCGTCGACGCTGTGGAGCTGCCGAAACGCCTGTGCAAAGAAACACTCGGACACCGACGGCTCGACTTCACGGTCGTCGCGCGACTCGAGTGCCTGGAGCCGGTCGAGCGTAATGCGCGCGGTGTTGGTGCTGTTCGCCGTGTCGCCGACGATGCTCGTGGCGTCGATCGCAGCTTCGAGGACCGCGTGCTTGATGTCAAAGAACACGCAGTGGCTCAAGAGCCGCAGCCGGTGCGCGATCGTCCACGACGACGTCGTGTCGCGCAAGTCCAAGAGCGGGAGGCACTCTTTGAGGCACTGGTTCACGTACTTGAGCAGCGCGAAGCGGAGCTGCACGGCTTCGCGCGGCACGTCCAAGAGCAGCGAGCACCGCAGGCCGTCGAGCGTCGGGTGGAGCCGCACGTCTGATGGCCGCAGGTCGACAGAGCTCAGCGTCGCAGACGCGGCGTTCTCGACGTTCGTGTTCACCCAGTCGACGAGCTGGAGGTCCATGGCTGCCGACCACACGGACGAGCGCCGGCCATCCGCTGGTGTGGTTGAGAGCGCGTCCTTGGACGCCTGCAATGCCTGGAGCTTTGTCAAGAGGACGTCGAGGTCGTCGACCGATGCGCGCGCGAGCTGCTTCTCACGCGACAGACCGACCGCCATGACCGCCAGACTCACGCCAAAGACGCTCCCGATGTTCTCGTCGCCGCAAAAGTGAAACTCGAGCGCGTCGCCAGGAAAGTCGACTGCGCCAGTTGGCCAGCGATGCGCGCCGCTGTACCGCTTGCTCGTCACAAGTGGCGCAGTCGTGTTGTCTGCGCTGCTGCTGCGGCTCGAGAGCTCGAGCACTGCAGCGTCCGACGCCGTTGCGCATCGCGGATCAAACGTCACGAGCAGCGACTGCGCGCCTGCAAAGTCAAACGATCCGCGCTGCTCGGCGAGCGCCGCGTACGGATGCGCGCTCTCGATCACGCCTGTTGCGCCGTACGTGTCGATCCAGATCGCAGTCAGGACGTGCTGCGGCAGCGCGCGCGTCTCGCCGAGGAGGAACTTGGTGAGTTCGTTCACGTCGTTGAGGACCTCCGCGATCTCTCGCTGCTCGACTGGCACTGGGAGCACGAGCGGTGTCGTGAACGTGGGGCAAGTACTTAATGACGATGTTGTTGCATCAGCGGTGCCAGTGGCAGTGGCTGTCGCGAGCGTCTGCTCAAACACGCGCGCAGCTGACGTCGTCATCATTGAGAGCTCGACGAGCTGGAGCAAGTGCGCCGAGAGGAATGGCTTGCCCGTGTCTTTCTCGCTCTTGCCGCGCGCGAGTGCGAGGCTCCCGATCGACTCGAGCGTCTCAAGATCCGGCACTTCGGACGCTGGGAACAGCTCCGGCTGGTGCAGCAGCTGAAGCAGCAAGCGCACGACGCGGCTCTTGAACGGCGCGCCTGGCGACCGGAGGTACCGCACGAGCGCGCCGTAGATCTTGCGGTTGTGCACTGCGCCGCGCGCGACGAGCTCCGTCGCGTCGTTGAGCAGGAACTCGAGGATCCAACACGCCCACTCGAGCGACGGGTTCACGAGCACTTCGTCCTCTTTCGACCAGCAGATGCTCGGCATCGGCTTGACTTGGAAACGGTAGCCGTAACCATGCGGCTTCACGGCGTCATCCTCGGCCGCGACGAAGCGGAACCAGAGCTGGTGCGAGGGCACGAGCAAGTCGGCGACGCGCTTGCCGCTTGCAGTCGCAGCGGCGTCAACGAGGAGCACGCGGTGCTCGCACGCTGCGTCCGAGTAGAACGACAGCTTGGTCTTTGGTCCGAGCTTGCAGCGGTGGTCAAACACGATGCGCACGCACCGGAACGACCGGTCGACCGTCACCGCTTGCGTGTAGTCGCACCGGCCAAAGTACGGATGGATCGACTGGAACTCCTGCGGCGCCATGCGCGGGTCGTGCGCCGCGCGCTCGACCGAGAGCCCTTCGCCTGCGACGCGCGTCGACTCGACAAAGTGGCTCACGCACTCTTTCACGAGGACGCTCGAGAGCAAACCGTCGTGGTCGTCCACACTACCGCCCAAGTACTCGGTCGCGACGTCCTGCGCCTCGGCGTACGACGGCTGTCGCACGCGCATCATCTTTGGCGCAGCGTGCGGCACGAGCGTCGCAACGACGTCGCGCGCTTCGCTCTCTTCCTTTGTCTCTTCTTCTTCGTCTGTAGCGCGCCGCGAGCGCACGACTGTCGGAGTTGGCGCTGACAGCGACGCTGCGTCGTGCACTGACATGGCGATCGCGCGGTACAGATCTTCGTCCAACTCGCCAAACTCGTCGAGCATCACGCCGTCAGCCGCTTCATGTAACGCGACATCGCTCGCGTGTGCTGCCAGAGACGCATCGCTGCTGCTGGTTGCTCCCGACGGCACTGTTGCTGTAGGTGCCATGTCGCCTCGGCGCCAGAGCCAGTCGGCGTTCTGGACTTTACCACAGCGCGCTTCTTCGTCGAGGACGTCGAGTGTGATGCGCTGCACGACGTCGAGGATCGAGCTACTCTCGTCATGATGGTGGTGGTGGGACGCAGCAGCAGAAGTTGTTGCTGCCGATGCAGTGTTGTCGCTGCTGTCAACGCGTCGCTCGCGCATCGCGGAGCGCTTGCTCTTCTTTTTCTTTGACTCGAACGAGACGCTCGCGCGCGAGATGTCATGGCCGCGCGAGAAGACCATCTCGGACGCCGCGACGAGCTTCAGGAGGTTCACAAACTGCCGCGGACCGCCCACTGCGTGCAAGATCGTGTCGGCAAACGAGCTGCTGCTGCTCGTGACAGCAGACGACGACGCGTCGCTCAAAGGCGTCGATGAGAGCGCATGTCCAAGACCAGCGCTGCCTGCACTCAGGAGCGCAGCGATTGCGCGGCGCGCATAGTGCGTCGCAAGCGCGTTCTCGGTGCGTAAGGCGACGCGGTGGATGCTGTTCACGCTCTCGATCTCTTCGTCGTAGATCTTCGTGATGCGGCGCACGTCCTGCGGGAAGTGCCACTCGTCTTCGTACGCGCCAGTCTCAGTGTTGAGGAACGTAATGAGCACGCCCTGCTCCTGCGTGTAGCGCCGGTAGACACCAGTGCGACCACTTGCTGACAGGCGCTGGAGCGGTCCGACCTCGGTGCTCACGCTCAAGAGCACGTGCGGCGTCAAGTAGTTAGGATCGAGTGGCGCAAAGCCCTGCGCGCTGCGACTCGCGTCCTTTGGCTTCTTTATCGACGACGACGACGTCTTGCCGACTGCTGCTGGCGCGAGGATCGGCGCGAGTGTCACGGCCATGATGTCCGAGTTGTCGCGCGCATCGGTCGCAGCTGAGGATGTAGAGGACGACGATGCTGCAGTCGTCGCTCCAGTTGCGCGTTCACTTGCACCAGCGCTCGTCGTGCTCGAAAGCGCCACGAGCGGATCTGGCTGGTCAACGTCCTCCATCGCCGCGTGGTCGTCGAGCGTCAGTGCTTGCTCCGTCACGAACGCATCGACGAGGAGCGCGAGGCAGTCGGTTGTCTCGACGTAGCGACTCCCGTGCTCCATGAGCCACTCCATCGCGCGGTTCGGGTCGCTGCTCGAGAGCTCGAGCGCGCAGAGCGCGAGGCGGTACGGCATGCCCGAGATGCTCTCGAGCTCTTGCGCTTTTGCTTCGAGCGTCAGCGCTTCGTCGGTTGTTGCGCTCTCTTGTCGCGCTGCGAGACGCGCGGCCGCGAGTTGCTGCGCTTGCTGATGCTCTTGGAACGCCGCGGCGCTCGGACCCATGAGCCAGTCGACCGCCAGGTTCGGGTCGTCGCGGCACTGCTCGAGCGCCGTCATGCACAGGTCGAACTCAAAGCCCATGGCCGCGATGTTGGACGCAAAGCCGCGGCGCACGCGGTACTCCTCGCTCTCCTCCTCTTCTGGATCGCTGTTTGCCATGTCAGCAGGACACGCTGCAGCGTCGCCTCGAGAGTCTGCGAGCGCTGGGACTTGCGGGTCGCCGAGGCCGCGGAACATTGCGCTCCCGAGCGGCGTCGACGACTCGATGAGGCGGCAGAGGATCATGCGACCGCGCTCTTGCAGGAACGGGAGGCTCACAAACGTGTTGAGGCACACGGGTGAGAGCGCGCTGCTCAGCAAGCTCGCTGTGATGTGGCGATGCGCAACGTCCTGCGCCATGTGCACCGAGTGGCGCAATATCGCTTCGAGCGCCAGGAGCGCGCGCGATCGCACTTGCATGCGCCAGAGGTCGTCAAAGCTCGCCATCACACTCGACTCTTCGAGCGACGCGAGCTTGAGGATCACTGGCATCATGTCCATCGTGAGCGGAATCACGTCCGACGGCAAGCGGATCTCTTCAACTGGCGACAGCGACGAGAGCCGCACTTCCTGGACGTTGTGGCCCGGATCAAACTCTTCCGACGACGCGTCAAACACGACGCGCACAGTCGACGTCCGCGAGTTGAGCTCAATGAGCGTCGCTGGCGCAGGACCAGCGCCGCTGTCTGAGAAGTTGAAGCCGTAGTCCAAGTGGTGCGTCTCGTCCGTGCGCGACTCCTTCGCAGTCACTTCGACACGGCCGCCGATGCGGAGGCAGTCCGAGTGCGACCCGAGCACGCACAGCGCGCCAACAGCACGGACAATCGCTGCGCGCACGCGAATGTCCGACGGCTCGACTGCGTTTCCAGCAGTGGACGTGTCGGACTTGCGCCGCGTGAGCACAGGCGCGACGTTCCGGATCGCTGCGCACAGGAGCTCCGCGACACGTGACTGCCAGCTCTTCTCTTTCAGCAGCAGCCGCAGCAGCGCGACGCTCTCAGACGCTAGCACGAGGTAGATCTGACCGGACCGGAACCCCACAGGGTTCGACAGCGACTCAGTGATCAGCGCTGCGCTGTTCGCGTCGCTAGATGCGCTAGCAGACGCGACTGCGTGTGGCGCCAACGGCGCTGCGGTGCTGCACACCGACTCGGCCACTTGGTCGAGCAAGAGGTCGACAAAGATCGACTCGGACCCAAGCAGCGCGCTCACGTGCGCAGGCGTGACGATGCCACTGCAGCACACGCGGCGGAGCAAGAGCTTGACGACGCGCTGCGACCGCGGCGACGCCGTGCGCAGGAGCTCCAAGAGCTCGCGCAGCGTCTTGTTCTTGGCCAAGTGCTGCAGCGCCGGTGAGCTCCCGCTAAGCGACAACATGAACGACAGCAATCCAAACATGTGCATCTCGACTTCGAGCGTCTCCATGAGCTCGCCTTGCGCCAAGAGCTCACTCGGGAGCCGCTCGCGCGGCCGCAGCTGGACATTGCGCGTCACGCGCTCGATGCCACTTGCGTGTGACCGCATCGCGCTGCCTCGGCGCTGCACGGGCGTCGAGATCGACCGGAGCATTCGCTGCGCGCGCGTGAGACCCTCGGCGTCTTGGATGAGTGCCGTGCCGAGTACGAGCTCGCGCTCCATCACTTCAAAGACCTTGCGATGGAACTCTTGCGAGAACCAGAGCGTCTGCAGCACAGGCTCGGCAAGTTCGCGGTTCGTCGCCGCGCTCTTTGCCGCGTCGCTCGCAGCTTCAATCGACCGCGCTTGCTGCTCCTCTTCGTCGTAGCTCAGACCTGCAGCGCGCGCGGCGTCGGTCTTGCCCTGACTCGCCATGCGCTGGTGCATCGGTGAGCCGAGCTCTGCGATCGAGTCACCTTTCATCAGCTTCTGCTTGCGCTTGAGCTTCGCCAGCGCCGCGACGGTCTTCGCTTCGTCTTCGCGACGCTCGTGAACACCGCCGACGCCGATCGTCGCGAGGAACCGGAAGACGATCCACGCACACCGCTTCGTCTGCTTGCGCAAGAGGATCTGTTGGTCTGTCGAGATGCTCCACTCTCGAATCAGCTCCTGCGCATCGCGGTCGAGCGCCTGCAGTGCGTTGCCAGTGCTCACGCTCGATGGTGGCGCAGCGGACGTCCTGATGTCGCCATCGCTGTCGTCACCGTCACCATCGTCGTCGTCGTCACAGAGTTCACTCCAGCGCCTCGCAGTCTGCTCTTCGTCGCACTGACACACGAGGCGCGACGACTCGACTGCCGACTGGTACCAACTGCGAAAGAGCCGACGGAGCTTGCGCTGGAACGCGATGATGCCGCGCACCACGCGCGTCCACTTGTCGGCATCGAGGCTGTCGATGAGCGGACTCGAGACAACAGGGACGTTCATCAACGCCCAGTGGCACGCAGAGAGGTTCGCGGTCTTGCCAGAGCGCTCGGAATCCGCTGAAGGCGGCGAGGTCGATGGGTTCCGTTCACACTCGCTCAATGCCACCGCACTGTCTGCGCCACAGAGTCCTTCGCCGTCGTCCAAGTGCCAGAGCGCAAGCAAACCACTCGCGCGCTCGCTCGCGCAGTTCACGTCAAGCGGCACACGGCGCTGAAAGTCGCGCGCGATCTGCGCAGACGAACGCGCGACGCGCCACACGCGCACTTCTGCGATCGCGCCTTTGAACGCGCGCTGCGTCGCCGCGATCGCCGCTGCAGCGCCGTGCGCATCGGCGTCGCTCACCCAGCACCCGAGGCGGCCTGCGCGAAAGTGGATCTTGTCGCACACGCGCTCGTACTGGCGCGCGTCGACTCGGACGCCGTTCACGACGAGCACTAGGCGCTTGTCGCTCGAGCTGTACGACAGCGCAATGTGTGTCCACTCGTGCGTGCGGAAGCGATACGAAGTGAAGACGTGCTCGCGCGGGTAGTTGCCGCTCACGCTCAGCTGCACGTGCTGGTCGACGAACTCGACTGAGACGCTCCCGCGCTGGAAGCCGTTGTCGGTTCGGAGCGACCGGTAGCCTGCCAGCTCGATTGGAAAGACCCACATCTCGATGCAAAAGTCCTGCGCGTCGCCGAGCGCCGGCGTCTCGACAAAACTCACGCCCGGCAGCTTCGGCACTTGACCCGTCGGTGTGCTGTGCGTCGGCGAGACGTGCGTCATGCCGAGCTGCAGCGCTTTTCGGCCGACGAGAAGCGGAGCGCACCACGACAGCTTCGCTTGCAAGTTCGCAAGCAGCTCCGCGTAGAGCAGTGCCATGGACGACGCAGTGTGGCGCGCCGCTGCAGTCGCAGGAGCGCTGTCATCAGGACGGAAGACCGCGTCGAGACCGCTGTCGGTCCACCACTGCTTCGAGCATGCGTACGACGGCGCGCGCAGGAGCAGTCGGAGGATGTCGCGCTTCGTGACGTAGCCAGTGTGCAGCACGCTCTGCTGCACAAAGTCCTCAGACAGTGGGTGCCAGTTGATTGTCGTGTACTGCAGCGCCGAGCGGCGGCGGTCGCCTGTGCGCTCAAAGTACGTCTTGGCCGTCATGCGCATGCCGGCAACGTCCGCTGCGGCGTCGACTTGACTCGACTGGATCGAGAACAGGTCATGAACAGTCGAGAGGATGCCGGTCTTGAGCAAGAACGGGTGGTCCCGCGGCTCAAAATCGAGGCTCCACGCGCACAGGATCGCGTGCTTGAGCTGCGAGTCTGGCGCACACCCACCGCTCGCGGCGCTCGACGTCAAGAGCTGCGCGAGGAACGCGTACAAGTCGCAGAACGCGAGCTGTACGCGCTCGAGCGTCGGGCGATTGCAGCCTTCGAGACCTTTCAAGTAGTGGTGCCGCACCGTCGCGCGGAACGTCTCCGTCACGACTTGGCCGTCGTTCAGCTCGCGCGACTCACGCTCGTCGTCCGTGAAGCCGCGGAGCGCTGGCCGCAAGAAGATGATCGCGTTGTGGCGCGCCGAGTCGAACGACAGGACGCTCAGGATGCTCTTCATGGCCTCGAGACCAAACAGACGCGAGTCTGACCGCTTCTGCCGACGCTCGAGCAGCGACCGGAGCACTTCAGGCGGCGCGCCGACGCCGTTGCGGATGTACAGGTCGCACGCCTTCATCGTGGCCGAGAAGCTGTCTTTGTAGCGCGAGCGGTGCTTCGGCGCTGCTTTCTCGTCGTGGTCGTCGTCAAGCGCAGCGCTCATGTCGTTCGCCCCACTGCTGGTACTTGCAGTGGCAGCGGCGAGCTGCTCGGCACTCAGCGCTGCACCGGGACCAGAGATCGACGCGCGGCGGCTGCGCCAGCGGTCCTGCGCGCGCAAGACGTCGACAATGCCCGACCACTTGGAGCTGTCGGCTTCGCGCAAGCTCTTCCAGCGCTCGAGCATCGGCTGCAGCGCTGGCGGCGTCTTCTGCGAGCTCCACTTCTCCGCCAAGTTGCTCAGCGCGACTTGTGAGTCGACGCCGAGCTTGTCGCGCTCCTCCGATGGCGGGTCGAGCAGACACAGGAACTCGGCGCGCTGGCACACCTGCGCGACAAAGTCGTCGAACGACTTGGGCATCGCCAAGCGCTTCTCAAAGTCCAGTTCGTCTGGATGCGACTGCGCAGATGCGGTCGGATCGTCGTCGTTGTCGTTCGTGCTCGCACTCGCGGCGCTCGGTTCGCTCAACGGATCGTCTTGTGCGCGTGCGCGGTACTCTTGTCGCGTCTTGATGAGCCAGTGACGCAGCGTCACGATGCGCTTCCACACGAGCAAGAGGTCCTCGGACGGATCCAGCTCTGGGTGCTCAGGCACGGCGGCTACAGCACTTGACTGCGTCGGGTCAGCTGCGCCTGATACAATCGCTTGCGCTTCGTGCAGCACGTGTGGCGGCGCGTGCTTGATCAGCGCGGCGCACATGAGCCGCTCGCACGCTGGGAACCGACCGAGGCGGCTCAGGAACGACCGGTCGGGCGAGCGCTTGTCGAGCCAGTTCATGATGATCTGGACCGGTCCAGTGTCCGACATGTCAAACGACAGTCGCTCGAAGAACTCGCTCTGCCGGATCGTGTAGAGATCGTCCGAGAGCGTCGCGCTCGATCCGCGCTTCGTCGAGGCGCTGGTATCTTTCTCGCTACTGCTCTGGTCGCGGAGCAAGAGACCGCGGAACGCTGCGTCCGACGGATGCTTGGCGTACTCGGCTTCGAGCGCACGCTGCCACTCGAGCATTGTAGTGACTGCTGCTCCATCGCGCTGCGTTGGCGATCCGCCGTCGTGGTGGAGAATGCCGCCACTCAAGAGCGGCGACTGGAGCCACGGAAGGAGCTCTTCTTCAATGCCGTCGACTGGATGTCCAGCAATGAGCGTGCTCGCGATGCGTCCCGCGAGCGACGCGAGCGAGTTGTGCAGATCAAACAGCCAGTGCACGCGGAGTGTCGACTTTGCGATGCCCGACGGCCGGATCTGCACGACGTCGTGCGAGCCGTAGAGCGAGACGCCAGGCGTGAGCGCACGCGGGAGCTCCTTGATCGCAGACGACGCCGGCCCAAGCGCCGCCAAGCCGACTGCAACGCCGACGCTCTTGCCATTGTGCGCAAACGAGAGCGTGTGCAGGTCGTAGTCGATCACGAGCGTCACGATGTCGCCCGACACGAGCGCCACGCGCGGTCCGTAGCTCGCGCGTGTGCCGCGCACCCACAGCGCGCCGATTGCAGGCATCCACCCGATGCTGCTGAGCCTCTCACCCAAGAACGACTCGTACCGCGTGCTTGTGTGGCTGCACGCTTGCGTGCTCGTGCACAGGCTCCAGTCGACGCCGACGCACAGATGGCCCGACACGGTGCCGCCGGCGCGCGCGCTCTTGACGACAACGTCGATCGAGTGCACGCCCTGGACGAACGCGGTCTGGAGGAAGCACGTGCGCCACGTCGCGCCAGCGCCGAGACCATGTACAGATGTCCCCGAGTGACTCACACTCACAGACTCGAGCTTGCGCTTGGTGCTGAACTTGACCGAGAGGCTCCCAAACGGCGACGCAAAGCGCGGGACCGACGCGATCGGACTCTCGCCTTCGACGAGGAACGTCGGCACGCCGTACGCTGCGCCGCTGAGGTTCTGCGAGTTCGGGAACGCAGTCGAGCCCGAGGCGTAGCAGTCGCGGAGGATCTTGATGTACGAGCTGTCGTACTCTTCGTCTGGGAGGTTCTCTTTCTTGTACCACGGGTCCCCGCCGTTCGCGTACTCGTGGGTCGTCAAGCGGTAGAGCTTCCCTTGCGTGAGCTTCACAGGCGCAGCGAGCGGCTCGAGCGCGTACCCGAGTACGTCTTTCTTCGATGCGCTAGAGACTACGACCTGCGCGACGAGCTGCTGCGACGCCTCTTCCCAGAGCCGCACAGCGTGCTGCCGCACGAGTCGACCGTTGTTCTTCGCGGGGTTCACAGACCGACCGAGCGCAACGACTGCGAACGTGCTCGTGGCTTCAAACTGGAAGCCGATCTGGCCTTCAAAGTGGTCCTTGTCGCCCGTGTAGAGCTGCTTGAAGACGTTGTACATCTGCCGCGACGCCTGGTGGTGCACCACGAGCGACTTGTCGACTGCGAGCATGCGCTCGAGCTCCTGAGCTTCGATCATGCGCGCTTTCTGGTGCAGCTCCAGCTTGCGCAAGCGACTGTCCGACTTGTCGACGATCTCGAGCTCCGAGCAGTACTGGTCGACGCTCCCAAGGAGGCGACAGAGCGCCGGCAAGACTGGTCGAGCGAGCCACGTCTGGCGCCGCAGGAGGCACAGACACGAGACGAACCAGGGCAAGAGCTCCGACAGCACGGGGATCTCGAACGCCCGGAGGTTCGCTTGAAGCGCGCACTCGGCAGGCGATGCGCGGAACGACAGGTCCGTCTGCTCGGCGATGAGCGTCTCAATAAGCTCGCGACACGCGCGCAAGAGCAGTGCGCCGTACTGGATCGTCGCTTCTTGCACGAGCGCGCGCTTCGAATCGCTGTCCATTGAAGCAAGTGCGCTTGAGCGACATGCGTCTGCGCTGTCGTGGCTCTTTGTCTTCGTCAGCCCCACGGCTTCGGCGAGCAAGAAGAGCTGGTACGTCTTGAGCAGTGCCATCGCGTCGGTCGCGATGCAGTAGCTCGCAGACTCGTCTGTCGGTGCAACGTCGTTCGTCGATGGTGTGCGCTTCCAGTCCGACTGCTGGATCACGTGGATGAGCAACTGGATCGCTTCGTTCACGTCTGCGAGTGTCGATGACGACGGTGTCGCGTCCGCTGCGCTCGCGTCGTCTATCAGACTCGAAGGTCCCACAAACGGAAAGAGGTTGAGGATTCCTTCGTGACCTGGCGACGCGAGCAGCCGCATGAGCGCCGACAAAAGCACGTAGCGAGACGTCCCCGGTGTGAATGCCTCGGCGACGTGGCACCGCAGCAAGTGGAGCAGCAGCTGGAGCTTCTCGCTCGACGAGCTGTAGATGACCGAGAAGCCAGCAATGATCGTCTCACTCGCTGCGATCTGGACCGCGTCCAGCAGCGTATGCTTTGAGTCATTGCTGTCATCGGTGCCTCGGATGTTGGCCATGCGCTCGAGCTCGCAGCGCAGGTCGAGTGACAGTGCGGGCGTGAGGCCAACCTCGCTCGCGACGTCGCCCAAGTCGTACACGTGGAGACTCTCAAAGTTCGCGCTCACGATGCCGAGCGTCGAGATGCAGAGCGTCGTCGCCACGCGCACGCGCGACTCGCGAGCGTCAGTCTGTGCGTCTACTGCAGTCGCATCGAGTTGAATGTCGGACGCAAAGCGCCGGAGCATGTCGAGCAGCAGCGCAAAGACTGCGCCACACGGCTGGCGACAGAACGGCTCTTCAAAGCCGATCGCACTCGCGTGCGTCGCGTTCCCAGTCAAGTCCAAGCCCCGGCGGCGCGTGCGGTCGCCTTCGTGCGCGCTCTTCTCGCGCTTTGACGTGAGCGACGCGAGCGCAAAGACCTCGTTTGTGATCGCAGCGCTCAGCTCCAGGAACGGGTCGGACACAGTGGGAACCGCAGTGACAACGTCGTCGAGCGATAGTACGTCGTCACACAGCGCGACTGTAGTGTCACTCGCCTCGGCGGCGACGCTTTCATCAGCAGACGGCAGTGTCAGCGCACTGCTGACGTCGCGCGTGCCTCGGCGGCACACTGCGCAGACTTTGAACGCGCCTTTGTTCACGAACGTGCACGCGCTGCACGTCCACTCGTCGACCGGGTACACGCACGGGTCGATCCATATTGCGTGCGCGCAGTGGTTCGACCCCGAGCACGTCACGACGAGCTCCAACATGCGCACGCCACGCACGCTCAAGTCGAACTTCTCGACCTGCCGCGCTTCGGCCACGGCTTTCGAGTGCCACAGCGCTTGGCCGTCGCCAAGGATCGAAAAGACCACCGAGACGCCGCGCTGCTGCAGGATCTCGCTCTGCACGTCGTCGTTGATCCCAACGGCGCCGACGAGCCGGTTGAACGCTTCGCCCAAGTCGTAGATCACGTACGCGTCGCCGCGCGATGGCGGATGCGTCGAGAGACAGCGCTGACGCGGCTCACCGCCGATCGTGATCGGATTGCTCGCTGCTGCTGCTGCGCCAGTGGTCGGGAGCGCCCGCGCGTCAGCGTCGCTCGCGTACCCGAGCTGATTCCCTTTGCCAAACGTGCCGTAGCCGACCGAGGCGTGGTACTCTTTCAGGTTCGAGAGGTACACGGGGTCAATGTCCGCTGCGCTCGCGTCCAAGTCGTCCCACTTCTGGACGCCGAGGAGCGTGATGACTTTGCCCGAGCCGTAGAACGACACCGCTGGGTACACTTCGTGGCCTGCGAGGTCCGTGAACACGACGCCGTACTCGGTGTCGTTGATCTTGTACGCGAGCGTGCCTTCGGTCATGTCGACTTCGATCTGCACGACGTCGCCTGGGTGAACTTTGCCGATCGACCGACTCAGCTTGTGCCCACGCGCGTAGAGGTTCCCGTTGTAGCCCCGGAGCATCCACAGGTTCGGCGACGAGTCGTAGCCCGAGACCGTCACCGGCAAGATCGCGGCGCCAAAGCACGTCATCTCGTCGTCGACCGTGTCGTTGTCGAGCCGGAACTTCCACGACGCCTTGCCAGTTGAGATGCCAGTGTTCACTGCCGCGTACTGGTAGCTCGTCTCGCGCGTCCGGACAGTCAAGCCAGCGTCTTCGATCGTCACGCCGGACGAACACACCGACGGCTCAAACAGCGCGCGGATCTTGCGCGACTCGCTGCTCTTCTTCCGCCCGTCGCCGCGCAGCATCTTCTCTGACTCGTCGGTCTTGTACGCGCGCACGCCGTCGACGAGCTGCTGGCCTTGCTCGAGTGCAAACTTCGCGACGCCAGCGACGCTCGCGAGCGCGCACGTGGCGCGGAAGTCCAAGAGCATCTTGACAAACAGCAGCGTCGTGCTGAGCGACGCAGTCGAGAGCGCCCAGGCCTTGAGCGCGCCGATCGCTTCGACGACCATGTCCTCGTCGCTGTGGCGAATCGCACCGAGCAGCCAGTGCGCAACGTCATTCAGCGCCGCCTTGGGCTCAATGAAGAGCGAGTTCGCGCACGGCACGTTCAGCCGAATGCTCTCGATCGCGTACGTGCCGTTGCGGTTGATCGGCGGGATGCCGCTCATCGCAATGCGCATCTCGGTCGCCGCAGCGTCCGGCATGTGGAGCGCAAAGTACTCGGGCGGCTGCACTGCTGTCGTCTTCTCCTCGGCCACTTGCACAAACGCGTCAGTGCCTGGGACGCGGTACTCGATCGCGACCTTCTGCGGCACGCTCTTGCCGTGCCAACGGATCTGAAGCGACGTCACGCGACCGACGTCTGCGTGGCGAATGACGTAGTGCGTCAGACCCGGGCGCTGCTGCGAGAGCCAGAACGTGCCGTCCACGTCATCGATCGCGAGGTCCGCAGGGTGCGCTTTCGGAGTCGCCACGCACGACGTCGCGACGACCATGTCGCTCGCGAGCACGAGCGGCTTCTCCGGTCGCTTCTTCTTTGGGCTCCAGAACGAGTAGAGTGAGAGCACAGGGAAGCACGTGAGCAGCCGCGACATCTCTTCGAACGACTGCTGCGCCTGCGCGTGGCGGTAGTCAAACGACGCCAAGAGCGCCGAGAGCGTGTGCATCGCCAAGTGGTGGAGCTCGACGTTTGCGCCAGTCGTGTCGATCGGCCGCGCGAGCTTGTGCTTGTGCGTCGCACGCAGGAGTGCGCTTGCGATGCGCGAGCTGTGGGAGATGACTGCGAGCCGGCGCTCGAGCACGTGCGTGAAGAGCGGCGTCGGGAGCACAGTCAAGAGCATCTCTTCGAGCGTCCGGACCGAGCCTTTCTCCTTCCCCGCCTTGTCCACGACGCCAGCGCTAACCATGTTGAGGTAGTCGTGCACGCTCTGACGGCACTTCATCTTGCGGTTCTTGTGCATGCGGTGCTCCGTCGGTAGGTCGCCGCCAGTGCTGTCGCCGCAGATCAGACCCGAGATGAACGCGTCGTCGAGCAAGTTGAGTTGCAAGCGGCGCAAGTAGTCGTCGCTCTGGAGGTACTCGTCCCAGCTCTGCGCCGTCGTGTACTGCAGCGGCGCAAAGCACGATGCGCACGACCGGGTCTTGCCCGAGTGCAGCCGCGCGGGCTTGGGCATCCAGCCGTCCTCTTCGACGCCCCAGTCGAGGTCGACGGCTCCGCGGTTTGCAGCTGTCGTTGAGCTGCTGTCTGTACCAGGCGACGAGCTGCCGTCGCCGCTGCTGCTGTTGCGGTCCGTGCGGCTCTGACGCGTCGCAGCATGGCGCGTCAAGAGCTGGTGCGTTGGCTGCTCGTCGCGCAAGAGCGCGTCGTGCTCCATTGCGTCTGTGCCACTGTCGTCGTTGTCCATGTCGTGCGATGTCGTCGTCGTCATAGCAGACGCACTTGCCGTTGTTGTTGCTGATTGTGGAGCACTGGCCGTCGTCGTTGTGGTGCTGACTGCAGCCGATGCAGTGCGTGTAGCTGTGTTGCTACGGCGGCTGCTGCTGCTCGTCGTAGCTGTTGTTGTTGTTGTTGTCATGGTAATCGTGCGCACGTCTGGCGTGACAGTGCGCGTCTGCGTCTCTGCGAGCGCGGCGCCGACGCGGTGGACACTGCGCGGCGAGAGCCCCGCAAAGACTGGCGCGTCCTGCTCGTCCCAGACGCTGCTGTCGTCGTCGTCGGCCATGCACGCGTACTCGCTCGCGTCCAGCCACTCGCTTGCGGTGTCTGCTGCTGGTGCTGCTGCGTGCGTCGATCCTGCGATCGAGGCGATCGACTGGTGCTCAAGATCGTCGCGCGCAGAGATCAATCGCGATGCGCGAATGGACGCTTTGGCTTCTTCAAGACGAGCGACTTTGGGTTGGAGGCAAGATCGCTGCCCGAATTCGTTGTGGGACACATCATTTATGTCTATTTCTGCAGTTTTATGCTTTTATGTAGCTAGATTTGCAAGGTGCGTGTCAGATACAACGTCGATGACAAGCGCTCAGCTCACGCCAACATCGGTCGTTGTTGTTGTCGCGATGCTTGGGTCGTTCGTTCCATCGCCAACGTGTCTGAGCAAACGCTCCTCGCTGAGCAGACACGACACTAAACAATGGCGCAGTCTTATCATCATCACTCTGTGTCGTATTCGCCAGCCATGTGTGGTCCTGCCGCAGTCTGTCTATCTGACGTCTTACTCTTGTCCAGCAGGTCCGTCCAGCGAGACGACCGACAGACTCACAAGACAACGCAAGTGCACGTCTGTTCGTCAAGACGAGACTGCGTCAGTGGCGCGCAGGAGCTCGAGGCGCTTACACGCGCTTGAAGTTCGCCGCGCCGCTTCCTACGATACTGCACGGCTCGATCTTGAGCGCGTGCTTGATGGCCTCGCCGTCAAACTCGGCCGACGGGAGCACCACGAGCGAGCTCGCTTCGATCGCAGCCACAGGTGCGAACGACAGCGACGTCTCTTCGCCCGTGATCAAGATCTTGTCCGACGCGCTCAGCTTCAGCCTAGTGGGTGAGCGAGCACAAACAACAGCAGCACACGTCTGTGAGAGACTGTATCATCAGAGCCAGCTGTAACGAAGCAAGTGAGACGTACGTCTTCGCGAGGTCGCCCGCGCGCTTGAGGACGTCCGCGTGCGTGAGCACCTCGCCCTTCTTTGGGTTCTGTCCGTCCACCTCTGTCGAGTCACAACAGCAGCAGTACGTGTGTCAGTGCCTCACGACTGGATCGACCGCCACTGAGCAGTAGAAAGCAAGCAGGACGCACTCGAGTAGGTCACAGCGAGCGGCGTCTTCTCGTTCACGGCCTTCTTGAGCGCCGCGACGACCTGCTTCTCCGGCGTGTTCACCATCACTTGGTGGAAATGCGCAATGCCCGCGACCGGCTCAAAGCCCGTCGAGATGACCGTGTGGAGGTTGCGGAAGTTCTTTGGGCGGAACAAACTGTGCTGCTCGCGGTCTAGCGATCGTCAGAGGAGCGAGCGATCCCACATCGCACATACACAGACAGAGTAAGCACTCGGATGCAGACGACATAACAGCTGCAACGCAGTGTTGAGAGCGATACGGACGTACACGTCGCGAGCTCCGGGAAGAGGCCCTGGACGATCTCGGTCTGGTTGCGGCCAGCGATCTTCGGCTCGAACAGAAGGCCGCTCGCCTTGCTGTCCTGGAGAATGTACTCGATCTCCTCGGCAGTCGACACCTTCGGGTCAATGACCGCGAGCGTCACACCCGCCTTCGCGGCCGCAAGCTGCGTGATCACCTGTAAGTGTAGTAAAGTGGAGCAAATGCGTGTGTGTGAGTGAGCGAGAGAGCTAGGTATCCATGAAGCGGCAGCGTGGTCGCTCGGCTGTGGGTCGATCAAGCAATCGAGATGCGATCCACTCTGCACGACGTACACTCTCGGCGTTGTTCGGGAGCCACACAGCAAGGACGTTGCCCGGCTCGAACTTGAGCGCGTGGAGGCCGTGCGCGACCTCGTCGACGATCGCGTTGAGCTCCTTGAAACTCCAGCGGAGCTCCTGCTTGATGCTGCGCAGCGCTTCCTTGTGCGGCAGACGTTCGACCGCTTCGTCGAGCGCACCGCCGACAGTGCTAGCAGCACGCACGGCGCCGAGTGCGCGCACAGTGGACGGCGCGAGGCGCGCGGTGCGGAGGAGGCCGAGCATAGCGGCGGTGGTGATGTCGAGGCGGGTCGAGCAGCAGCAGCGAGCAGGCAAACGAGCGATCGAGCGATCGATGATCCGTCGGTCGATCGGGGGTGAGTCGCGTTCCTCGCCACAAAAACTGCAGCGTTTCCGGAGGTCTCTTTGATGGTGTCAATAGTGTGGCATATGCCTTGTTTTGTTGTTTGTTTCGGATACTTGGTGTGGCCCACTGGGTTTTAGACATGATGTTCAAAACATGGCGACATGTATCTTGATTATTGAATGTTTATGCTTTCTGTTGTAATGCGTAACCTACTGAATAGCGTGCATCACGCTACTTTACACATTTTCAAAACAGTAGTGACATAATCGAGTATCACCAGACACTTGCGCTTGCTCGTCCAGCACAAGAAGACGTCGTCGAGATGCTCGTGCCAGTATGTGTCGACGGCGCGCGCAACGAGTGGTCGATCGTCGAGCTCCAGGGCGGTCTCGTCGCTGACGACGGTGCTGCGCTCGCTGGTGGCGTCGACATCGGGACGCTGCGCTTCGTCGACGGCGTGCCGACGATCCGCATCGGCAACCACATCCTCGCAGGCAAAGTCGCCAAGCTCCCAAAGCCATTCGCGATCCTGCAAAAGGAAGAAGACGTCGTTGTGTCTGATCCAAGCGCTCAAGTCCAAGAGCAGCCGCTCTCGGACGATGCGATGTCTGACAGCAGCGCAGACAACAGTGCAGGAGGTGCGCATTCTTGACAGAGTAGTCGATCTGTTGGATTGCATTCCATCTGCAGGCACACTCATGACCTCCTCGTTCACGGATCCTCACATGCATCGCTACGACTCTCTGCACTCGCTAGCAGATGCAGTAGCACAGAGCACAGCGTCGCGCGTGCGGTACGAGGTCGTTGGGATCGCAAGGAGCCGCGTGATCTTCAACTCGCGACCCAAGCCTGTGCTGGTCGAGTGAGTGCGCTGGTGTGCGAGTGCAAACACCTTGCAATAGCATCGGGTCGCAGGAGTAGAGTAGCAATGAATACACAGAGGACACGTGCGTTCGTCTCATGTTGAGCTCGGGTCGTGCGAGAGCAAGAGAGCGCGATGCATCTGTCTTGCGCTGGCGAACGATTGTAACCATTCCAAGTGTCCGTGTAACCTCTGTAACCTTCATGAAAGCGCGCTGGTCGCATTTCCAATATGCAGCCCTACAGCTATCAAGGAAGTCGACCGCCAGCGCCACGAGCGCCGCCACCACCACCACCGCCACAACTGCAGCATGGCTTCGTACAGCCGCCATACTGGCCACCACCGCCACGTGTTGTGCTCGCAGCACCACTGTATCCGCATTTCCAACATCAGCAGCAGGCGTTCGTTCATCCTCCTCCTCGCACACATGTGTTTGCGCCACCGCCTCGTGTGCATCATCTCCGAGGCTTTGCTTCGCCAGCACCAGTCTACGCATACCCTCCAGCTCCATCCAGGCGAGTCAACTCCACACACCCGCAGTTCGTGCAACCGCCGCCGCCACGACCACCGCCTCCAGACCAAGCGCACGTCACCGAGACGCAGTGGATCGAATCGTTCGAGCGCGAGCACTTGCTGAATGAGGCAGCAGCGCCTGCACCGAGCGACGTAAGGCGCAACCCGCCGCTCCAGTACGCACACTGCCTCGTTGCTACGATGCACACTCGCATACACTCGCAGAACCTCACACTCACTCGCTCGCTTACGCATGACAGACGCATGCGCAGCGCAATCGCAACAGCACAGACGCTCCTCGCGCAGCTCGAGACTGCCGCAGCAGATGCAATCGCGATCGAGAAGCGTCTGCGTGAGCTCGGATCTGCGAGTAAACAGCACCACGGCACCACTACTTCAGCACCAGCTACGACTGGCGCAAGCACAGAGACCAAGAGCCTTGATGCCGACAGTGACGCGCTCGACGCGCTCGATGCGCTCGATGCGCTCGATGCGCTCGAGAGCTCACGACTGCATCTCCAACGCGACCGGAAGCTCGCTACGTGCGCTGCGCTCAAGCGCCAGCTCGACGCCATGAACGCCGACACGCTCTTCTGTGCCTCGCAATCCGAACTCGCAGCGCTCACGCACTTTGCCAAGCGCGTGCACAAGAAGCAGGTGCGTCCACCTGCAGTGCAACTGACGATCGCTCTGGTCTTGGCACAGTGAGCGTGCAGCATGAGCTGACGCTTAGTGTGGGCGTCAGATGTACCGCAAGCGCGCGAAGACGCGGCAGCGCGTCGAAGCGACGATTCGCCAGGCACTCGTTGCGCCAGCAGACATCAAGACGAACCCATCGAGTGCGAGTCGAGAGCAGGAGCCTCTGGACCAAAGCCATGACGTCTCAGATGCTAAAGACTCGAAAGACAGTCGCACGAGCATGAGCGAGCGCGAGGAGGCGCGCAGAGTGCTGCTCTTGCTCGAGATGAAGGCGCAGCGACAGCGTACGTTGTTTGGCTGCACGTTTGCTCTCTTCTACACACTCACGCGTCTCTCGCTTTGATCAATCGCTTTAGAAGACCTGAGCGAGGCAGCGCAGCATGAGATCGCAACGATGCGGATCGCAGCACTCAAGTGTCTTGCGCGAAAGCGTCGAGCGCCGGTACTGTCGCCGTCAGCCGTTGCAGAACCGCAGCCTGCACCAGCAGCGTCAGCTACAAGTGCAAGTGGCTCAGTGCCACCGTCAGCAGCGGCACCGAGAGCCAAACGAGCTGTCGTGGACCCAGAGACGATTGACATGGAGACGCTCATTCGCATTCGACGCGCGTGGGACGCGTACGTCGTGGCACCTCAGACCGTCCCAGGCGCGTCCTCGATCCCTCCTGTACGTGTCAATGCGTGCGTTTGTGTCTACGATCTACCAACTTCCACCGTCGAGTCCTGACGCTGGCTTGTGTTGATAGCACTTTGTACCACCGCCAGCGACGCCGTCGCCTCAGTGGGCGGTCTTCCGAGCATGAGCACAGACCACACGACAGACAAGCACACGACTCGCTCTTACGACACACTCTTCATCACACACGAACGTCTACTACGATCGCTTGCGGCCGTCGCAGTCGCCTGCCACCGCTCGCTCGAGTGCCAGCGACGTCTCTGCGAGTCGGCGCTGCTCGTGCGCAAACGCGTCGACAAAGTGTGCAATGTGCTGCAGCAGCACGTCGAGCTCGTCTGTTGCGTCCTGCTCGTCAAAGTACGCGACGAAGCGCTGCTTCTGCTCCAGAGCAAGTTGCAAGTCAGCTGCAGCAGTGAAAGCTTCACAAGCACAGACCCTCATCAGCCACAAGTGCGACGTACGCTCGCGTGCAGTTGCTGCAGCAGCGCGTCGATCGCATCGAGATCGCTCTCGACTTCCGCCGCAAAGTGCGTGAGGATCGAGCTCGCGATGCCAGTCGGTGCGCGCTCGTCCTCTTCGCTCGTGTCAGCGTCGGCTTCCAACACAATGGCTTGCCAGCCGACATCGAGCGCCTTGCGCTCTGCGAAGAGGCTCTGGAGCGACACTTTGCTGCACGGCGTGACCAAGTGGATCTCTTTCGGGAACGCGAGCAAGTGCGGGTAGTCGCGCTAGCGATTGGCAGGAGCGAGTCACTCAGTGAGATGTTAGACAGACATCGACACGGCAGGAGCAGCTACAGACGTACGCTCATGGCGTGGACCGCAAACTGGAGCAGCGTGACGCCGCCAGTGAACGCCTTTGTCTGTGCGAGCTTGCTGAGCGAACTGAGTGAGAAGCCGACGACACGCGCTGCGTGCGTCGAGTCGGCGCCAAAGTTGAGCGTGTTCCCGAGCTCAAGGAGGAACCGAAAGACGAGCTGGAGCGCGCGACTAGAGCAGAGCTGGTGAATGCCGCGGATCACGAGGTTGATCGCTTCGCTGACAGTGTCTCAACCCCAAGCGACAAGCGAGCACGAGTGTGTGAGCGTGAGAGAGAGGACATGCTGACTCTCTCCAAGTACGCGAGGCACTATACCAGACGTACCGGAGCTCGTGGGCACGCGATGGGAACTCTTGCCGGAAGATCAGACACGCGAGCTTCTCTCGAAAGCGCGGGATGTGCTTGATCTCGACGAAGAACTGCTCCGCCTAGTGCATCGAGACAAGTGTGAAGTGTGAGGCATCCTGTTCGCATCGCTATTGCCTTTGGCAGTACTGAAGTCGTGAGAGCGCTGAGCGTACCTTGCCAAGAAGCGCTGTGTCGCCGCGGAATGCGTCGATCGCGTCGAGCTCTTTGCGGTCGGGCCACATGTCGAGCAGCGAGCGGAGCTGCGCGGCGCAGAGCACTGTCGGGTTCAGACTGACGAGCTCGCGCACGAGGTCCGGCAGACTGAGCTTCACGCGCGCGAGCGCGATGCCGATGTTCTGCGCCTTCTTCGTCTCGAGGATCGCAATGCGCGTCTTTCGAGCAAACGCAGTATTGCATGACGGTAGCACTGGCGCGAGCGCGTCTTTCACAAAGAGCTTCTCGAGCAACGCTTCCGTCTCGCGTGACACACTTGGCCATGCTGCTGATGCTGCGACTCGTGGCAGTAGAGAGAAAGATCCGCTAGAGCTTGGATGCGCTGTCCGTAGCGTGGGACGCAGGCTCCACATGCGCTCTTGCTCAGAATGAGAGCTGCTGCTGCTGCTGCCAGTGGCGCTGCGCACTTTGGTGTCCCAGTAGATGCGCTTGCGAAGCACGTTCTTGCGCACGACCGCGGTGACAGTGTGGAGCTGCGAGTCCGTTCCCACTGCAGCACCACGGATGGCAGCAGCGCCAGCGTCGGACGACGCCATGGTAGATGTCTTCTCGACGACGAGATGCGGCCCGTCGAGCTCATCAGGGTCGACGCCGGCGAGACGCATGGCTTGCTCGACTGTCTCGCGCGGAATGCCGATGCGCAGCATCGTGAAGAACCGCGCGTACTTTGCGCGGTGCGCAGCGGTCTCTTCGCTCGGAGACAAGAGCAGCGTTTTTGAGTCGGTCGTATCTGTAGCGCTGGTCGATGTCGGTCCACGTGGTGGAGAAGATTGCGAGCGAGACACTGTCTGCGTCGCAGTGGCGGCGGCGACGGTGACCGGAGCGACTGCTGCTGCTACTGCTGCTGGGCGTGCATTCGCGCACTTTTGCGGGGATTGCGATGGTTGGCAGCTCAGCTCGCTGTGCACAGGTGCACAATGTGTGCGTTGGCCGGACGCAGACGCAGACGCAGCAGCGGCAGCGCGCATTTGCAGCAACTGGTTGAGACTGCTCGCATCGGCCATCGCTTGTGTGTTTGTGTGCTTGTGCAGGACGGTAGTGACACTCGTTTGTCGGGCGAGAGCTTGTGCATGAGCTGCTCGATGCGAGCGAGCGTGTCGGATCGTGCTCACACGAAATTCTGCAGTGCACGCACTTTCAGACGCGCAGCATTGAGAAAGGACAACGAGCGACACAACACACACGATGGAGACGCGAGGGTATATACACACAGTCATGTTGCCTGACGTGCTCATGCGCGTGACTGTGCATGTGGAGAGCAGTCACACCGAGCAGCACGTGAGCAACCTCGACCTCGATGCGTGCGTGCATGTCATGTCGAGAGAGGTCTTGGTTGGATGTGTGTGTCACTTCGCATTGTGTGTGTGTGTGTGTGTGTGTTGGTCGATGGCTTCACTTCACTTGGAGTGGTCCACGTCAAAGCGGAAAGCGTCCCACTTTTTTCGAGACTGACGTTTGTCTGGCTACTTCATTCGGAGTGCGCTCTTCGATACTGAAATCAAGTGCGCGAAAATCACATGGTGTGCACGATCGAGCCAATCGGGTGGATCTTCGCCCACAACGACATGTTCCTGAGCTACATGAGCTATCGGAACTAGGAGTAGCTCGTTGAATGTCCTCGACAGTGGCTGACAGGATTGACCCTGAAAGACATCGTTGCGTTCGCCGCGCGCCGATCACATACAGTTATCAAGTTATTGACCGGAATATACCGCGGGCACAAAGTCGCCCTAGCCCGCTATCTCATTTGGATCTGGAAAAAGTCAAAAAAGCGCAGCAACCGCCCGAGTGTGCATGTCCTCTTGCTGTTTGTATTGAAGCGCGTGCATTGGATATGTGTAGCCCACATCATCGCCCACGACTGTTTCAACAGCACGAAGCAAGCAAGCGAGCAAGCGTTCGTTCGCGATAGCGCTCGCTCACAACACACACACAACACACACAGCCTCTCGACGCGCGCCGCCACGAGCACGAGCACGAGCAGGAGCGACGACGACCACGCACCTTCTCGTCGACGACGCGTGTGTGCTTTCGAGCACGAGAAGCAGACCGCTAGTCTTGTGTTGTTGGTGGTGTGTGTGTGCACAGCGATCGCTCGCTCGAGTTCAAACAGTCGACAGTCCACGACCAGGCGCTTCTACGTGACGCGGGCACGCGCGCGCAATCGCTCAGACGACTGCACAACCGATCGCAACGCAGTTCACACACTCCACAGCAACAGCAACAGCAGCAGCAGTGACAGCTCCAACAACAACAACAACAACAACAGCAGCAGTAGCTACGCGCGATCCCCACGAACGACCCACTGACGAAGTGATTGACTCGATCGCGTACGGACGCCACGATGAAGCTGTCGACGCCCGACAAGAACGCGGCAAACAGTGGCGCGAATGGCAGTGCAGGCGGCCGCGCGAGCGTCGCGAACCGCACGCAGTCATTCGCGCCGCGTCGCCGCGCGCAGTCCAACTACCAGGGTGTGGAAGAGCAAGTCGTGCAGCGCAAAACGACTGGCAAAGACGGCGCTGCGCCGAGCGGCCCTGCTGCGCAACTGAGCGCTGCGAGCGGCGTGTTTGAGCTGCTGCAGCACAAGTTTGGCTTCCAGGACGGCAACGTGCGGAACCAGAAGGAGCACTTTGAGTGCTGGGTGCTCAACTATGAGTCGCGCGCGCAGCACAAGGTCGCGAACGACACGGCGGACTCGGTCCAGCGCATCCACGCCAAGTTCTTCAAGAACTACGTGCGCTGGTGCAAGTTCCTGCACACACAGCCGCACGTCGTGGACCCGACGAGCGCGTCGGCCGACGTCGCAGAGCGTCAAGTGGCGCTGTTCTTGCTTATCTGGGGCGAGAGCGGCAACTTGCGCTTCATGCCCGAGTGCCTGTGCTTCTTGTACCACTCGCTCGCAGCAAAGCTCGAGGGCCTCGAGCGCCTCCCAAACGTCCCAGAAGGCACGTTCCTCCGCCGCGTCGTGCGTCCGATCTACATGGTCGTCGCCAAGATGCGCGCCGTGCCAGACAAGGGCGAGCGCGCGCTCGACCACAAGAACATCACGAACTACGACGACGTGAACGAGTTCTTCTGGTCCGAGCGGTGTCTCGACTTTGACGAGCTGAACGTCGCCGAGGCGATCAACCTCCAGGAGCACAAGACGTTCAAGGAGCGCCGGAGCTTCTTGAACCCCGTGCTCGCGTTCTTCCGCATCTACTTCTTCCTCCTCGTCATGTTCCACGTCCTGATCGTCATCGCGTACGTCGCGTACCGATCGGACCCGAAGAGCAAAGACGGCTTTGCGTTCTACGACCGCATGTTCTCGAGCGACGTCGACGACATCCGCAACCACGCGTTCTGCTCGGTCTTTGTGACCGTCGCCGGGCTCTTGGTGCTCAAAGTCGTGCTCGAGATCTGGATCGGCGGCTTCCAGATCTTTAGCCGCGCTGCGTACGCAGTCGCAGTGTTTGCGCGCCTCGTGTGGCACACCGTGTTCTTTGCGCTCTTTGCGATCGTGAACGCTGCGCCGTACGAGAAGCTCGTGGGCGATACCAACATGCTCTCGTTCGGGTACGTCCTCATTGGCGCGTACATGGTGCCAGTCGTGCTCGCAGCAATCGTCCAGATGTGCTTTCGCCGCTGTGTGTGGAACACGCCGCTCTTGAACGCACTCGACGGCCGCCGCGAGCAGTACGTGGGCCGGAACATGGGCAGACGTGGGGCAGCTTCCTGCTCTACGGGCTCTTCTGGTCGGTCATCTTCGTGCTCAAGTTCCTCTTCAACCTCCAGCTCATGGTCAAGCCGCTCATCGGCCCAACGGTCGAGATCTACGACATCAAAGTCTCGGACGAGCAGCTCAAGAACGGCATCATCGAGTCGGAGCACAACATTGCGTACTTGACTGCGATGTGGGCGCCAGTGTTCCTCGTCTACATCTACGACTCGCAGATCTGGCTCGCGATCCTCCAGTCGCTCGTCGGCGCGTTCATCGGCTTGCGCCTGCGCATCGGCCACTCATCGCGCATTCCGGAGTTTGTCAAGCGCCTGAAAGCCGCGCCGAAGCTCTTTGACGACAAGGTCGTGTCAGCAGCTGCGCGCGGGCAGTTCTCGATGCACAGCGGCGACAGCCCGCTGTCTGCGAGCGCAGTGTCGCCGGAAGCGAACAGCCGCTTGCGCTTCGCTGTTGTCTGGAACGAGATCGTGAGCAGCTTCCGTCTCTCGGACCTGCTCGACGACCGCGAGACGGCGATCTTGCAGTACCAGATCTCGGACTCGGGCTCGGTCGAGGACCCAGTGTTCCTCATTGCCGGCCAAGCGCAGACTGCGACCGACTTGGCAGCAAAAGCAAAGAGCCGGCGCCTCGACGACGCGCGGCTTGTGAAAGAGCTTGCGAAAGCTGGCGTGCTCGGCTGTGCGAAGAACTGCTTGGACATTGGCTTCCAGATCCTGCGCCAGCTCTTGGGTCCGCAGGACGCAGAGATCGTGTCGGTATTCCAAGAGATTCTGCTCGCAGGTCGCGTCGCGTCAGTCGTGAACTTGAGTCACATTGAGCTCGTGCGCGAGAACGTCGTGGACTTGCTCGCGAGCATCTTGGACTTGCCGGAGCCGTCAGTGAGTCCAATCGGCGGCGCGTTTGGGCTCCCGAACGACCAAGTGATCGTCGTCGTGCAGCGCGTCGACGCGTTGCTCAAGAGCATTGAGCTCATGCTCGAGGAGGAGTGGATGGCGCAGAAGATCCGGCAGTCGGTCTTTGCCAAGATGACGCCGGACCTCGAGTACCAGAAGAAGCAGCTCCTCTCGATCTTTGCGGACCGCATCAGCCAGCGCGACTCGGGCGACACCGCGGGTCCTGGCACGTCTCCGAGCTCGAACGAGAGCGTGATCTCGCTCTCGACGCGTCTGTTCTTCTTGCTCACGCTCGACGCCGCAGACGCGCTGCCGCGGTGCCACGAAGCGCAGCGCCGCATGAGCTTCTTCCTCAATTCGCTCGCGATGAAGATCCCGACGGTCCAGTCGATCGCGTCGATGCACTCGTTCTCTGTTATCACGCCGTACTACAACGAGTCGGTGCTGTACTCGATCGACGAGCTCAACGGCCGCGTGAACGCGAACCCGCTGTTCAAGAAGGTCGAGGCGAAGGGCCGGGACTTGAGCATCCTCAAGTACCTCATCACGTTCCACAGCGACGAGTGGGGCAACTTTCTCGAGCGCGTCGGCGCGACGTCGATCGAAGAGGCGCTCGCTGAGACGCCGACGCAAGTGCGACTCTGGGCGTCGATGCGCGGCCAGACGCTCGCGCGCACGGTGCACGGCATGATGATGTACGAAGACGCGCTCAAGATGCTCCGGTGGCTCGAGATCGGCTCGGATGAGAACATCTCGCACCTCGACAAGATCAAGCACATGGACCGCATCGCTGGGCTCAAGTTCTCGTACGTCACGAGTTGTCAGATCTACTCGGAGCAGCTCGCGGCCGGCGACAGCCGTGCTGCTGACATTGACTTGCTCATGCGCAAGTACCCGAACTGGCGCGTGAGCTACGTCGACACGATCCGACCACCGGCTGGCAGCGGCACGGAGCCGCGCTTTGACTGCGTGCTCGTCAAGTCGGACGGCGACGAGATTGTCGAAGTGTATCGGTACGAGCTCCCAGGGAACCCGCTCGTGGGCGAAGGCAAGCCGGAGAACCAGAACATTGCGCTGCCGTTCACGCGCGGCGAGTACGTCCAAACGATCGACATGAACCAGGAGCACTACTTTGAAGAGGCGCTCAAGATCCCCAACTTCCTCGCCAGCGGCACGGAGAACGGCCAGAACGTTGCGATCATTGGCATGAAGGAGCACATCTTCACGGGTCGTGCGTCGTCGCTCGCGCGGTTCATGACGCTTCAGGAGCTCGTGTTTGTGAGTCTGACGCAGCGCGTGCTCGCGTACCCACTGCGCACGCGCATGCACTACGGCCACCCGGACGTGTTTGAGAAGACGTTCATCATGACGAACGGCGGCGTATCGAAGGCGAGTCGCGGCATCAACTTGTCCGAAGACGTCTTCAGCGGCTACAACGCGTGCTTGCGCGGCGAGACGGTCACACACGTCGAGTTCATGCAGTGTGGCAAGGGCCGCGACGTGACGCTCAGCCAGATCAACGCGTTCGAAGCCAAGCTCTCGAACGGCTCGGCTGAGAGCTCGCTCAGCCGCGACGCGCATCGCATGGGCGCCGGCATGGACTTTTTCCGGCTCAACTCGATGTTCTACGGCCACATGGGCTTCTACATCTGCAACGCCTTGACCGTGCTCTGCGTCTTTGTCTACGCGTACGCAAAGGTGTACATCTCGCTCCACGAAGAGATTGGGAACACGGCGATCACAAAGACGAGCGTCGTCGACGACTTGGCCGAGGTCCTCAACACGCAGTTTATCTTCCAGTTCGGCATGCTCATGACGATCCCGCTCATCGCGACGCTCTTTGTCGAGTACGGCTGGCGCCAAGCAGTCGTCAACTTTGTCGAGCTCATCGTGACGCTCGGACCCGTGTTCTACATCTTTGAGACCGGCACGAAGGCGCACTTCTACGACGTTGCGATCATGCGCGGCGGGTCCAAGTACCGCGGTACGGGCCGAGGCTTTGCGATCATTCGCGAGACGCTCGTCAACTTTTTCAAAGAGTACGCGGCGTCGCACTACCGCAAAGCGATGGAGCTCATTGGCTTGATGATCCTCTTTGGCGTGTTTGGGAACTTCAGCATCGGTACGGGCGTGCGCGACGCGTACTGCAAGTCGTCGGGCATTGACTGCGACGCCAACCCCGACTTGATCCCGCAGAACATCACACTCTTGGACGCGTACAGCTCCATGGGGCAGGACTACGGCATTGCGTCGTTTGCTGTGTGGCTTCTCGGCGCCTGCTGGCTCCTCGCGCCGTTCTTCTTCAACACGGACGGCATGGACTTTGCCAAGACGCGCGTCGACGTTGGCCACTGGCTCCACTGGATGATGGCGACGCCCGGACAGAGCGACAGTGACAACGCGCTGCCGACTGGCGCGCGCCCGACGCCGTCGGACACGTGGCTCGACTTTTACCACTACGAGTCGGACTTGATGCGGAACGTGCGCTGGACGAGCCGCGTCGGGTACGCGATTCGCGAGTTGCGCCACCCGCTCACGATGTACTACGTCTTCATTGTGAGCTTTGAGCTCGCAGACATTGCGCTCCTCGGCGGCTGCATCGGCGGCATCGTCGTGTTGCTCTGGGTCGGCAGCGTCGCCGGCGGCTTGTGCGTCCGGAACAAAGCGAACGTTGTCCGGAGCATCCTGTACATGCTCGTGATCGTCGGCGGCATCGGCGTCGGTCCGTTCATCGTCGGGTCGACGCAGGACCCGGCGTGGAGCGGCAAGAAGGCGTTCTCGCTTACGGTCGCGATCTTCACGGGTCTCTACTCAATCCTCCAGTACCTCCTCATGCTCCACGGCGCCATGCGCATCCCGTTCGCGCGCCTCGGCCTCACGATCGAGCTCGCGTTCCTCTTTGACATGGTCGTCGGCATGTTCCTCATCGTGCCGCTCCTCGTGCTCTCGGCGTTCCCGTTCATGCGCACGATCCAGACGCGCATGATGTACAACGGCGGCTTCTCGCGCGCGCTCAGCACTGGCAACGAGTTTGCCGCCGCGCTGAGCATGCTCGTCGGCGGTCTGGGCGGCTGGACGTCTGGCTGGCTCACGTGCCTCGTCTTCTCGCTCGGGTACGTCAATGCGAAGGACGACCACTTCCTCAACAAGTCGTTCATCTACTTTGTCGACAAGCGCCTCGACGGGACGTTCGAGTTCGAGGCAATGAAGGGCTTTGCGTCGCTCGCTGCTGCTGTCGGTGCGCTCGCAGTCACAGCGATTGCGCACATGGCCGGTCGGCGTTTGGCGATCGCCGTCGCGTGTCTCGTGACGCTCGGCGGCGTCGGACTCGTGTTTGTCGAGTCGAGCTCGATGATCTTGCTCGGCTGTTGCGTCGCGTCGGCCGGTGTCGCGATGCTCTCGGTCGCGTGCGTGCTGTACAACTTTGAGATCAACATGGTCGGGTGGAAGGGCAAGGGGGTGCTCATGTTCTGGTTCGGCGCGTCGCTCGCGTTCTTTATCGAGGCGCTCGTGCTCGACAAGATCAACGCGACGGCGATCGTCAAGAGCTGGTCGAACAAGCCGCTGCACGTGTGGCAGCTCCAGTTTGTCTTTGGTGCGATCCCGCTCCTCGTGCTCGTGCCCGTGCTCTTCTTCCTGCCCGAGAGCCCCGTGTGGCTCTTTCGCCACCGCGACCAAAAGTCTGCTGAAGTGACGCTCGTGAAGCTCCGGCAGCGCCACGACGTGATTGAGGAGTTCAGCGATCTCCGCGACGCGTTCGCGACCAAGAGCCGCGGCGTGAACATCCCGTTCCGCATCGCCGTGGTCTTTACGCTCCAAGCGGCGTTCGCAGTCTTCAACTCGAACGCGCTGCTCCGGCGCGTCGCAGTCAAGACGTCGTACGAGTCGCCAGGTGCTGAGAGCTCCAAGTGGCTCGTGTACTTTGGCTTGATGACGTTTGTCGGCGTGCTCTTGAGCGTCCTGACGGTCGACAACTTGCGCCGCAAGACGATCTTCAAAGACATTCTGCCGTTCTCGGCGCTCCTGTCGATCGTCTGTGGCGCGCTCGGGAGCACGAGCTTGGAGTCGAGCGCGATCCTGGACGTCGCGCTCTTCCTCTTGTTTGCGAGTGGCGCGCTCTCGCTCACGTGCGCGACGTGGCTCACAGCGGTCGAGGTCTTCCCGCCGCACCAGTCGAGCCGCTACGTCGCCGGGTCGTTTGCGTTCTACTACTTTGTGCAGACGGCGCTTAACTTTGCGACGCTCTCGTTCGCCGTAAGCCACTTTGTCTTTGCGGCGCTCTGCTCCGTGCTCACGGTCCTCATGTTTGCGGTCTGCGCGAGCACGAACGACGGCGCGATCGAGCTCAAGAGTGAGAAGAAGCTCCGCAAAGACGACGAGCGCAACGCGGCGGACGAGCGCGCGCACTACGCGTCGCGCGCGTCGCGGTCCCAGTCGTTCTTGCGCTCGCGGTCGCACGTGCGCCGGTCGTCGTCGCACTACATAGCGCGGACGCCGCAGGAAGGGAGCTACCAGAACTTTGAGTCGCCCGCCGCGGCGCACCAGCCGACGCGCCGGAGCGTGAATGGCTCGACGCATCGCCACGACGCGTGAGTGCGAGGACGTACAGAGACGCACTGCGTAGATGGATGAATGGATGAATGGATGAACGAATCGATGCATGCATCTTCACTACGAGACGCAGTTTGCATCGAGGACGTCATTGTGCTGCTTGATCATCTCTACTCGAAGCTGCTCATGGTCAGGAGGAAGCATCGCTAGAGACTGTGGCACATGATTCGATTATTACTGTTGAAAAATGTATACTCGAGTCGATCCTATCTGCTCAAAAGTCAGACGACATGCAACCTCTCACGAAGATCTTGCAGTGCAGTCCAACAACTGCGACCTCATGAACATGACGCTGTCGTCGATGACCGACGCTGAAGCGTCAGCGGATGCACCAGCGCTATTTGGCAGCAACGACCGTGCGAGCGTCGCAGAGCTCGCGAGCCGCGCGCTGTGGACCGCGATCACAGACTGCATGACCGGATATCCACTCGCAGTGCGGAGCATCTGCATCGACGCAAGCGCTCACGCGCTCTTCGACTTTGGCGATCGGTGGGGCATCCGGTGGTCGCTTGCTGGGACAACGATGGGTGAGCGCGGCGTGCTCGTGCACCTCGCAATCGCAGCTGGTAGCCTTAAGGCGCTCAAGATCCTCTACGCACTGCGCACACGTTTCGCTCACTACCGACGCAGCGCCGAGCTCGCGATGGATCAAGTCATGCGCTGCGCCGTGCTCTTCAGCCGCATCAACGTCCTCGAGTGATTCGCAGCGCTCCAAGCAGCTGAGCCAGGCAGCTGGCCATGCGAGCCAGACCTCTTTGAGCTCGCTGTGCGCAACGCCAGCGCCACAAGCGTCGACGTCTTCGAGTGGATCCACACGCACGTGTCGAACGCGACGCGCGGGCTCCTACCTGCAGACATGAACCGCTGCGCACACGAAGGGCGTCTGGACCTCGTCCAGTGGCTCCACGTCCACGGCTGCGCTATCACGGAGAAAGCGCTCGATGAAGCCGCCGAGAACGGGCACATCAGCGTGCTCGAGTACCTCTTTGGTCACACGAGCCTGCTCTGCACAGTCGTGGGCGTGAACAACGTGGCGCGCAACGGCCATCTCGCTGTCGTTCAGTTCATCACAGCGGCGCAGGACGACGCGCCGATCGCCAGAGCGATCAACTTTGCCGCTCAGAACGGCCACTTGGTCATTGTCCAGTTCCTCATTGAGCACCACAGCTCCCATCTGGACACGACCCAAGTGCTCGACTTTGCTGCCGAGAGCGGCAACCTGGCGCTCGTGCAGTACCTCCACGCGCTGTCTCCAGCTTCGGGCTGCTCGACAAAGGCGACGGACATGGCAGCGGCGAAGGCGCATCTCGAGATCGTCAAGTTCCTGCACGAGCACCGACGCGAAGGCTGCTCGTCTCACGCTCTCGAGCTGCCGGTTCAGCGCGGCAACGTGGCGATCCTTGAGTTCTTGTACGATTGCTACCCGCACCTCGGCGTCCCGCCCACTGCGTTTGAAGCTGCTGCCGCGAGTGGTCACGTCGAAGTGCTGCAGTTCCTCCACAGCCGCGCTCTTGGGAGCTACTCGCCGAATGCGCTCAACTGGGCAGCGCGTCGCGGTCGCCTTGCAGTCGTCCAGTTCTTATGCGAGCAGTTCCCAGACCTCGACGTCCAGTCCGTCGTGTTTGACGGCGCCGTCGCGAATGGCCACCTCGATGTCGTCAGGTTCCTGTGCGAACACTGCTCTGAGCGGGATGTGACAGAGGCACTGCGCGCCGCAGACTTGTTTGGTCAGCGAGGTGTTGTCGAGTACCTCCGCGTGCGGCTCGCTACCTTAGCACCACCAAGTGAACATGCGCAGCAGTGATGGCGATGACAACGGCCTCGTACGTCCAAAAGAGCGCCAACGCGTGCTCCGCAATCACACTTGCGCCTTGATCCAACGTCTTTGGCTTCAGTCTTGTGTCATCGCGAGAGTCACCGTCTACCTCCGCTTGCTTGATGGACGGTGCAAGTCGCTTCGTGCTCGCGCATGAACGTGGCGATCGCGTGGTGCTGACATCGCATCGCTGCGAACAGTGCGTCAGACGTCGAGTCGCCAGGCGTGAGATGACTGTGCAGCAGTTCGACGATCTGCAAGTGTCCGTGAGTCGCTGCTGCGTTGAGCGCGCTGACAACGTCGCATTCAGTCCGGTGCTCCAAGAGGAACGCCACGACGTCCGTGTGGCCGTTCTGCGCAGCGCCAGTCAGCGCCATGGCAGTGCAGCCTTCGGTGCGGTGCGCGTGCAAGTACTAGACCATCGCGAGGTCGCCGCGCGACGTCGCTGCGTCAAACGCAGACGGCTCGCAGATGTGCTCGCACAACTTGTGGCTGTTCTCGTGGAGGTACTGGACGACCGCGAGGTATCCTCGCCGCGCAGCTTGGTCGATTGCGAGCGGGCCGCACTCGCTCGGACGGTTCTCGTGCAAGTACTTGACGGCGTCCAAGTGGCCGCTCGACGCCGCGCTGATGATGCTGTACACCGTGCTTCCGTTGTCGCGGGAGCGCACGTGCAGGTACCGCACGACGTCGACGTGGCCGCACTGTGCTGTGTAGTTGATCGCGTACCGCATGCGCTCTGTCGCGTTGTACTCGGAGTGTGCAAGGAAGAACTGGATGAGCTCCAAGTGGCCGTTCTTCACCACCATTGTGATCATCGAGCGGTGTCCGTGTCGCGTCTTGTGCGCCACAATGAGCTCCACGACGTCGAGGTGCCCTCGCGCCGCCGTGTCGTTCGCGCCATCCCAGCTGCAGCGCTTGTCACTGTAGTCGTACAAGTACTGCAGCACCTGTGCGCGGTTGTGCTTTGCAGCGATGTCCATGAGTGCGCGTGTGGTCTTGCCTCCGTGCTCGCGGAGCCACTGGACAGTCTGAAGGTCGCCGCGCTCGACGTGGAAGGCCATGGCCGTACGGGTTGGCGAGTAGCTTGTGCGAGGCAGGTGTGCCACGAGCCAGTCGAGCATGTGTAGATCAGGACCGTCACGCATCAGTGCGGTCGTCATGAGGTTCAACTCCCACATGACTTAGACAAAACGGTGCAGCGTACCGAGCATCGCTGTGTCGCGAGCTGCGGTTGCGAGGTGCACAAGCTTGCCGCGTCGCGAGAGGTGTCCGACAGCTTGTGCTGCGGCTGGTGCGAGCGTCTGCTTGGCAGACTCGAGCTTGTTCGTGAGAGCAGCGGCGATGTTGCTCGCTTGGAAGAAGTCGATGACAGCGCCTGGATAACCAGTGATGCAGGCAGTGACGGCGTCCCAGAGCACGCGGTTCGTGAGCACGTCGACGCCAGCGTGCGCGTGAGCAGCGACGGCATTGTGAGGCATTGCTGTTGCTGCTTTTGATCGTTGTGATGCGTGTCGCTTGCTTGAGCGGAGGTGAGTTGGCGAGTGGCGAGCTGCGCTGCTCGTCAAGTCTGCGCACAGCAAGCGACTTGGGAGTGGCAAGTGCTGGTGCAATGGGTTCAATCGCAACGGAGCAAGTGTGCTTGTTGTCGTTGCTTGCTTGCTCGAGCGAGTTGTGCAGCACGCAAGCGCAGCGCTCCGCGCGCTTCAGCTGTGCGCAGGAGCTCAAGAAGACATGGCGATCGTTGCAAACACAGCGCTTAGTGTTGCGTGACAACAGACTTGTATTGCACTTGCACACAAGAGGTGCAAGCATGGAGTGGCGCAACAACTCGCACGCACAAGGCGCGCAACGCAAGCGCAAGCGCAAGTGCAAGTACAAGTGCGAGACAACAACCACTTGCGACTTGTAGTGCGCTTTGCACACACAACCAGCTCAGAGCTTGCTCTTCTTCGCGCGCATCTGCGCAAAGATCTGCGCTGCCGCCTCGAACGTCTCGCCCGAGAGGAAGCGGCGGTCGAGCTCGACGTACTCGTTCACGAGCGCCTCGCGCACGAGTGGGTCGCGCACGCGGCGACAGAGGCTCTTGTACGCCGGCAGCGTCTTGCCTGCGACCGCGTCGCTCACGAGTGGCTCGAGCTCTGCAAACACTTGCTGCAAGAAGTTGCGCGCTGGGAACGCCTGGCTCACGAGACCACACGCAAGCGCGCGCTCAATGTCGATCGTCTTTGAGCGCATGAGCAAGTCGTTCGCAACGAGTGGACCCTGTGGTTTGATTCCACCAGTGGCACAAGAGCATGTGCATGTGTGTGAGCAAGTCAACCAACCAAACAAGCGTCCAGACAAGAGACTCGCGCACACACAGCACACATAACCAACCAACCAACCAACCAACCAGACAAACAAACACTTGCACATGCACAAGGACGCACCAGCACGTGCGGAAACGTGTACGACGACGCAAACTCGGGCACAATGCCAATGCGCATGAACGGCGTCCAGAACGTCGCAGTGTCGACTGCGAAGACAAAGTCGCAGTGCAGCAGCAGCGTCACGCCAATGCCGATCGCGCGGCCGTTCACTGCAGCAGCAATGACTTTGCGGCACTCGAGCATCGCGTGCAATACTGTATTTGCACGAGTGGAGATGCCTTGCACAGATCTCGCGCGACGAGCTCCTCAAGCTCAAGAGCATCCGCGTGCCTGTGAAGGAGCTGCACTACCTCTTCATGTGCGTCGTCGTGCTGCTCGAGAAGTCGCCGAAGCAAGCGCGCAAGGCGGCGCCGACACCCAAGCAGCAGGAGGAGTTCACGCCTGCGAACTTCTCGTGGCTCAAGTGCCGCGACGTGCTGCACCAGTCGCACGTGTGGAGCGAGCGGCTCCAGACGCTGCGCGGCGCAGAGCTCACAAAGGCGCAAGTCACGGCGCTCCGAGCGATCTTCCAAGAGCCGTCAGTGAACGCAACGGCGCTCCTGCGCGTCTCGGTCGCGAGCGTCAAGATCTTTGCGTGGCTCCAGCGCCTGCTCGACGAGTACGACGAGCTCGAGCTCGGACTGCGCGAGGAGCAAGGACCAGCAGTGCCACTTGCGCACGACACGCCACTGCCGACGTCGTCGCTTCAGGCGAGCGCAGCGCTGCAGCCACGGCCGCCAGCCGCGACCGACACGCACAACGACGAGCAGCAGCTCGCGCGCGAGTTCCACAGCCACAGTCGCAAAGCGCACGGCGTGAAGATCGTCGATCGAGGACGCATGTTCACGAACGCGTCGCGTTAAGATGAGCGAGGGAGGTTGTCAAGCTTTGGTAGTCTTCTCGCAAGCGATTCTCATGCTTCAGCAAGCTCAAAAGCTCAATGCAAGTTGTCTTGCTCCGAGTGTGAGTCGTGTCACTCATGGCTGGATGTTGAAGTGGACACTACTGCACGTGCCCTTGTAAGTACATGTATCACCTCGATTTTTGCACTATATGAATGGCTTTGGGCATACATTTCCCAAGTGTTTTGCTCTTGTGCGCTCTCGACCAGCGATTTCAGTCGAACACAACAAAGCGCCGCGTCGACCTCTTGCTCGCTCACTCTTAGATCTCCATCGTCCTCGACGACGACTCAAGCCGCCGCAAGCACTCGTTGTGCCTACAGTTGTGTCTATCTATTTATCCTGTATGTGCATGTGTGTATGTCTGCATGTGCTCTTGTCTTCCACACGTGGCTGCCAGTGATGATCAATCAATCCAATGTCCAATTACTGCATGAGCGGCACTCGATACGTCTGTGTCGCACTGCTTAGACAGAACCTTCTGAGGCCCACGACCACTACCTCTACAACCATTGCTTGCATGTGTGTCTATGGAGTCCTGTGTGCGTGCGCATGTGTACATGCGCCTCTCTCGTCTTGCGCTAGCGTCTACGCGTCGGTCGACGCATGGACTCGTGCACGAGTGTGACCCAGCAAACGCCGACAGACGTCCACACCAGAACATACAGCGCAGCAGCGTGATGTCGAAAGGACATCCTGTCACGACATGCATAGTGCCAGCAGATCGATTTCGTGCTTCGTCAAGAGAGTTTCACTACGACACTGCATCACACCGTCGAAGTTGTCGTCCAAGTAGTCTCGCAGACCTTGTGACCCAAGACCGCTTCATGCGTGTTTCGTGAGCTTCACCTGCGTTCGGTCGTCCCAACACACCATCTCCAGCGACGTTCTAGCTTGTCTGTGAAGGTTGTCGCGTCAACATAGACCGATCCCAATGCTAGTGGCGTCGTCGCGTCCTTCGCACTGCGTGTCGTGCATGGTCCACACACACAAGCTTGGGGCTGTCAGATAACAAGACACACTGCCGAGCATGACGTCGACGACAATGTCCTGACAAGCATACCGCCTTTCACATGTTGTGCCCGACTGTGCCCAGCGACGTCCGTTTCGCAGCGATACATCAAGAGTCACAAGTCACATTTGAACACTGCGCAGTTGATCAACAAGACGCACATCGAGCTGCAGGCGAGCGAGTGACCGACGCTGTCTGTCTGCGCACGATGGCGGTCGACTGGTTCCTCATCGTGATCATCGTCGTCATGACGTTCGCGCTGCTGTTCGCCAACATCTACATCCTCGTCTACTTCCAGCACGACGACGACAAGAACACGGCGTACTTTTGCAAAGCGCTCGTGGTTCGTACTGGAGCACGCTCGACTTGCTGCTTCACTTGTTTGCTTTGCACACTCGAGCCTGACCTTGCTTCTCCGTGTTTGTCCTCCATGTGCAGATCTTTGGGCTGCTCTTTGCCGAGTGCTCTGTGCTGCTCCTGCCGCTCGACGTCGCGAACAACTCGTCCGCGATCGGCTGCGCCGAGGGCTGGAACACCGCGTGCGGGAACATCAACATGGACCTGCTCTGGCTCATCGTGTTCATGTCGATCATCTTCATCATCGTCGTGCTCCTGCCGTACTCGATCTACTACTACGAAGCCGACGACGGCGACGACAACGTCGGGAATCGCCAGTGGCTCGAAGCGCTCAAGATGGAGGTCGCGACGCTCGCAGTCGCCATCGCGCTCTTTGTCGTGCTCTACGTCACGGTCTCGAAGACGCACATCCCCATGCGCGCGCTCGAAGTCAACTCGGCCTCGGCGTCCAAGGGCTTCCACACGTACACGGACGGCGCGACGCTCTCTGCATCTGAGCTCGAGAGCGCGTCCAAGATCGCCGTGCAGACCGTGACCGTCACGCTCGACGTCTCGTTCCCAGTCTACATCACGGGCCTCGTCAGCTTCATCGGCTGGTTCGGCTTTTGCATCTTCTGCGGCATCGGTCTCATCGCACTCCCGCTCGACCTCATCCTGTGCGTCCGTCGCGCTCCTACTGCTGCTAGTGTCTGTGCCTCGTGCACTTGATGCTCCTGCTGCTGTAGTGCTCACCTTGGACACCTGCGACTGGCTTGACATGCGTCAGGTCGTACGCCCACCGTCCCAAGTTCATCTCGGCCGATGTCTACGCGCACCAGAAGGTCTGCTGTCGTTGTACTTGATCAGTGGCTTCGTGTCTTCAGGCTCGCTCTCTGTCTGTCTCAACCGCCAATGGTCTCACACGTGCTCCCACTTGTTCACAACGCAGCTGTGCATCCAGAAGCGCTCGGCTGAGCTGATTGAGCTCGGACGGTCGATCAAAGCGTCGATGGAGCGTCCAGGCGGCGGCGGCGGCGGCGCCAAGACGTCGTGGGAGCGCAAGAAGCAGAAGCGCCTCGACTTTGTCACGCTCAACAAGTTCAAGCAGTCGGTGTACTTGCTCGAGAGCGACATGGACGAGCTCAAGCTCTGCCACGAAGACTACAAGAACTACAACCCGCTCGTCGCAGTCGTCAAGCTCCTCGTCGGCTGCGTCGCGGCGCTCGTGAGCACGATCTGGGTCTTCCACATCGCGCTCTACATGCTCCCGCCCGTGCCGCTCGTGCCGTTCCTCAACTCGTACTTCATCTGGTTCGACCAGTGGTTCCCACTCTTTGGCACGATCTCGGTCGGCGTCTTCAGCACGTACCTCCTCGCGTGCGCCGTCAAGGGCTGTTTCAAGTTCGGCATGCGCTGCTTCTGCTTTGCGCTCCACCCGATGAAGCTCCACGGCACGTACATGAACTCGATGCTCTTCAACCTCGGCCTCGTGCTCTCGTGCGCGATCCCCGCGGTGCAGTTCTGCGACCAGGCGTTCAAGGACTACGGCCGCCTCACGTCGATCCGGACGATGATGGGGACGCAGATCTACCACCTCCAGGGCATGAGCTTCTTCTGGGCCTACAACCTCTTTGTCTACGCCATCCTCGTCTTTGCGCTGCTCACGGCGATCTTCTTGGTGCGTCCTCTCTTGCGCACGTGCGTGCGTGTGTGTGTGCGAGCGCGTGCGTGCACTGCGACTGACAACGCTCGCTCGCTCGTGTCCACTGACTCTGCCTAACAGATCGCCAAGCCAAAGGACAACTCGTCGCCAGTGGACGAGATCCGCAAGAAGATCGAGCGCCAAGTGCGCGAGACGCGCGCTGTCTGAGCACTATAGCGATCAGCAGTAGGACGAAGACTCGCCACGGAGCAAGCGCTGCGCTTTTGTATCTCTATCGATGATCGCCACAGACGCACTCGTCCTTGCCTTCTCGTATCGATCTCTTTGTCGTGCAGCTCATGGTCCACTCGATCGCTCACTCACTCGCTCATCTTAACGCGACGCGTTCGTGAACATGCGTCCTCGATCGACGATCTTCACGCCGTGCGCTTTGCGACTGTGGCTGTGGAACTCGCGCGCGAGCTGCTGCTCGTCGTTGTGCGTGTCGGTCGCGGCTGGCGGCCGTGGCTGCAGCGCTGCGCTCGCCTGAAGCGACGACGTCGGCAGTGGCGTGTCGTGCGCAAGTGGCACTGCTGGTCCTTGCTCCTCGCGCAGTCCGAGCTCGAGCTCGTCGTACTCGTCGAGCAGGCGCTGGAGCCACGCAAAGATCTTGACGCTCGCGACCGAGACGCGCAGGAGCGCCGTTGCGTTCACTGACGGCTCTTGGAAGATCGCTCGGAGCGCCGTGACTTGCGCCTTTGTGAGCTCTGCGCCGCGCAGCGTCTGGAGCCGCTCGCTCCACACGTGCGACTGGTGCAGCACGTCGCGGCACTTGAGCCACGAGAAGTTCGCAGGCGTGAACTCCTCCTGCTGCTTGGGTGTCGGCGCCGCCTTGCGCGCTTGCTTCGGCGACTTCTCGAGCAGCACGACGACGCACATGAAGAGGTAGTGCAGCTCCTTCACAGGCACGCGGATGCTCTTGAGCTTGAGGAGCTCGTCGCGCGAGATGTGGAGCCAGTCGATGCCGCCGGACGTGTGCGTGACGTCGTCGCTCGCGTCTGGCGCTGGCGCGTGTCCGACCGAGAGCGGGTTGTTTGCGAGCACACTCGCGGCGTCCTCGAGCGGCTTGGTCCGAGCGACGCGCTGGTGGAGAAAGTGGTTGATTCGGCCTTGCCGCACGCCCTTGCGGCCGCTTCCGTCCGACGTTGGCTGGTGCGTAGCTGGCCACGACGGGATCGTCTCGCTCGTCATCAAGCACACTGCTGCAGCAGGCGCTGTCTGTGCCTGGTTCGAAGTGTGTGGCGATGCACTCCCAGTGTCGTCGCGCTGCCGCGCAGACAGCGGCTGGTACGGTCCGCCAGGCGTGTCAACTGGTGCTGTCTCCATCAACTCGATCTTTGCTGCGTCCGTCGGTTTGATGTGCTCGACGTAGTACTCCTCGAGCGCGAGCTTCGCGGCCTCGACCATGAGCTTGAACAGCTCGGGACCGATGAGTCGCCCGCAGAGACTGTCGTCTTGCCGCGCGACGAGCACTGCGACGTTCTCGACTTGCCAGCGCTGGAGGAGATGCAGCAAGCGGTCGCCGACGCCGCACTCGCCGTCGTCGTCCCAGCTCTCGAGCACATCGGCGTCAGGCGATACGCGACAGCTCTTGCTGCGCTGGCGCGCTTCGAGTGCGTCGAGCTCTGGTGCACTGCTGCTGTCATCGCTACGAAGCGACCGTCGAACGCGCAGTGCGTGTGGAAAGTGCTGGAACTTGCGCAGCCGCGGCACGAGCTTGACGCGATCGAGGAGCGCGAGTGCTTGGCGCGCGTCTGCGAGCGGAAGCACGAGGCCTTGGAACGTGTTCTTCTTGAGCCGGAGCTGCGGTCCGAGCGTCAGCATCTCGTCGCCGCAGCGCAGCCGCATCCTCGTCGTCGTAGTCTTGCAATGAGCGTCGCTAGGCTATTGGAGACCTCTGAGACCTCCAAGTTGGCGACTTTGAGTTGGCGCCATTTCCATTTTGAGTTGGCGCCATTTTCACACTTTTGACACGCGAGAATGGCCAAGAAGAAGAGCACGAAGACGAAGAAGGCGAGTGCCACACGCGACGTCTCGCGGCCGCTGCAGCCGCACGAAATCGTGCTCGCTGCGGCGAACGCAGTCGAGGACGTGCTCGCGGACTTTGCTGCGTTCACGTCGTTTGCGCGCAATGGCGTGAACGTCCGCGTCGAATGCAAGCACGCAGCGCAGCTCGAGAGCGCAACGCGCGACGCGATCGTCGCGCTCTTTGAAGCGAACATGAAGGAGCAGTACGAGCAATCGGACTGGGGCTACGACGCCGAAGCAAAAGTGCGCGAGCTGTTTGAGCCTGAAGCGCGCTACTTGCTCGCGTTCGACGCAGACGCGAGCAACGACGACGACAACGCATCAGCGGCCCTCGCTGGCTTTGTGCACTTTCGCTTTGTCGACGACGACGCGATCGAAGTGCTGTACGTGTACGAGATCCAAGTCGCTGCGCGCATGCAGCGCAAGGGTCTCGGGAAGTTCCTCATGCAGACGCTGCTGCTCGTCGCGCGCAAGCAGCGCATGAAGCTCGTGGTGCTCACGGTGTTCAAGACGAACGCAGCGGCACTCGCGTTCTACCAGCACAAGCTCGGCTTTAGCGTTGACGAGACGTCGCCGAGCGTCTGCGGCGACGACTCGCAGTCGTACGAGATCCTGAGCAAAGCCGTGGACCCCGCGTATCGGTGAGTCGCTCTTTGATACACGACGAGCTCCAATGACGCTGCTCGCGCCAAGAGCTCCTATCAATGGCACGACACGACACTGAAGATACTAGAGACAGACAGAGAGAGCACAAGACACCGAGTCAAGCTCGTCATGCATCGATCGCACTTGGTGTTCACATTGTTGAGGCGCTAGACGTCGAGCAGTAGACGCGCGTGTTCGATCCACGCAGGCGCCGCTGCTCACGCCCGCACTCACTCACTCAAGTGCTAAATACGCGAAGCTCTTGTCTTCGCGGACACGCTACTTGCTCGCGCACGCTCTACGACACGCACTCACTCGCTCTCGCTCTCACTCTTTCCCTACGACACTTGGGACGACACGCCACGCTACGACGACTCGCCACGCGCGGGCGAGCTGCCTTCGTCATCGGCAGCCGCGCGCGCACCGGCGGTGGCTCCACTGAATACATCGACACATCGACTGCGCGCGTCCACACGACGCGCGCTCTTCTTCTTCGACTCTTTCTTGGTCTCTCGCTTGCTCTCTTGACTCGACTCGGTTCGACACCAGACGCTTAGGCTTCAAGGAGCACCGCCGTCGTCGTCACGTCCTCCTCACATTCGGCCGTCTCGTCCTGCTTCTCCTCGCGAATGTGCATCGTGCACATGCCCTGGTTCCGCGACAGCTTCTTGCAGCCGTCGATCTTGCACAGACGCCCGCGGCGGTGCACTTCGCAGAACCCGCCGCCGCGGTCCGTGCGCACGCACCCGTCGATCTTGCAGTTCCGGAAGCCGCCGTGCGTCGCGCAGAAGTTGCCGCGCTGCGCACCTTTCGGGCACCCGCTCGCTTGGCAGCGCTTGCCGCCACCGTGCGCGCGGCAGAGCCCGCCGCCCTGGCTGCTCTTGTTGCAGTCGAGAAACTTGCACCGCGCGCCGCCGCCGTGGGCTTTGCAGAGCCCGTGCGACTGCGCCGCCTTGGCGCAACCGTCCTCTTTGCACTTCTTCCCGCCACCGTGGCCGATGCAGAACTCGCCGTTCTGGCTCGACTTCTTGCATCCCTCGATGTTGCACTTGCGGCCGCCGCCGTGCGTCTTGCAAAAGCCCTTGGACCGCACGCGGCGGTCGCAGCCGTCGACGCTGCACGTTGCCATGTTGCGCGCCGACTTGGGCGTGTAGCTGCTGCTGCTGTAGCTCTGGTTGCTCACGAGCATGCCCGACAGCGCCACCGCCGACATCGTCGCAGGCGACGTCGCGAGGTCCTTGCCCTGCGGCGACAGAAGCAGTGGCAGCGCGCTGCGGCCGTACACAACCGGGCGTGGCGTAATGAGGTTCGCGTTCACCGCCATCGCGTGCTGATGCTGCTCCATAGCCGCAAACGCCGCGTGCGCCTGCTGCGCCTGAGCCTGCTGCTGTTGGAAGAGGTCGTGCTCAATGTCGGGCAAGAGGCGGTCGAGCGACTCGATCGCGGACTCGAGCTGCTGGATGTTCTTCGGACGCTCCGACGACCCGAAGACCGCGTACGGCAGCGGCTCGAGGTCGAAGCTGTCATCAATGCTCAGGTGCGACGACGACTGCTGCGTCTGCGCCGACGCCTGCTTGCTCTCGTTCGATGACGGCGTGAACGGCATCGGCTCGACGTTCATCGTCGGCGCGAACGCCGGCTCATGCTTGACCGCCATCGCGTGCGGCGAGAGCTGGTGGTGCTGGTGCGCGATGCTGAGCTCGAACATCTGCTGCATCTGCATCGGGTGCACAGGACGACTCACGTGGAACTGCACGTGCTGTGGCTGTGGCGTCATGACGTAGCCGTGGCTGTGGTGGCGCACGAGCGTCGGCGGCATCGCAACGGCGTGCACTGGCGTCGACGGCGGTGCGGCGTAGTGGAGCACTGGGTGCGGCACTGCGTCGTGGCGCATCATCGACACTGGGAGCGACATGTGGCGCGTGAGGTTCGCTGGCGGGCACGCGAAGAACGCAGTTGCCTGTGGCGGCGCAGCTTGCGGCGTGTGCGGCTGCATGTGGAAGTGCGGCCGCGCAGTGTTCCACGACTCGACGTCGCAGCCCATCATGGACATCTCGTCGCCGAGGAGGACGTCGTTCATCTGGACCATCGCGCTCATCGCGACTTGCTGCTGTTGTTGTTGTGGCACTGCCACTGGCGTCACAACTTTACTGGCGCCTGCGTGGCGCGGCGTGGCGCTCTGGTTCGAGCTCGCCTGCTGCGCGCTTTCGATCGACATGGCGCGGCGAGTGGGAATGGTGTCGAGTGAGACAAGCCCTGCAGATCGGACTTGTGGATGTTGTTGTGGTTGTTGTTGTTGTTGTCGAGGTCTTGCGCGTTTGCAAGTGTGTGAATGAGTGTGAGGTGACGCGAGTGCTGTGCGTGCGTGAGTGCGGGACTGTGTCGCGGCGATTCGCGTTCCTGTGCGCGGTCGACTCGCTCGTTCACCCGAGAGCAGCAATTTCGTTGTGGGCGTGTGCGAGTCGCAGCGCGCGCTTGCCCTCGCTCACTCGACGCCACTCGCGTTCACACACACACACTCACTCAACCTCGCAAGACTCGGCAGTCGGGCAGTCAGCAAGACGGACCAGGCGATGGACCGGCTGGCACTCCAGCTCTCGCGCGCGCGGTCGTCGTCGTCGTAACGAGTGCGCCGCCGCGTTGCTGTTGCTGTCGTCGCCAACCGACACGTGGGAAACTCGCGGCAGATGGGCTGCATCCCCGGCGCCTGCGCGCCAGCTGGTTGGGTCATTCTTCCCAGCTGGCTCATGCGCGCTGACTCCTTGAAGCTGCTCGGTCGGGCGGAACAAGCTCGAGTCGTCTTGCGCAGGGTTTGTGGAACACAAGCAGGTTCAGCGCCATGCCTTCACTCTCACAAAACATACTCGCATCGGTTACGCTAGCTAAACAGGAACACTGCAAAACAAAGAGGCTAGTCTCCCAAACGTCGCAGCGACTGACTCGATTCGCATGTGGATCGCAATGCAAGCTTTGGCCATAGTACTCGCTGCTGTTGTTGTTGCGGTTCACATTGCTGTCGCTGTTGCTGTCGCTGTTGCCGAGCAATGCCCACATGCCCAAACACACGAGCAAAGCCAGCTTAAACTGTAAAGACCGATCGCCACGCACGCGCTCCGGACGCTCGGACGCAGTCGGCTCTTGGCGGCGTCGACCGATCGGCCAGTCGGATCGATTTGCACACGCTCACACGCGTGACGGACGGACGGACACTCGACACCAGTCACCAGCCATCGATCGATCGCAGCTTTTTTCAAGCGTCGCGGCCGCGGTCACCGGCTCGCGTTCGAGTCGCCGCCACCCAGTAGCAACGCGTTGCGCTCGCATCAAGGCGCTCGACAGCAGCGTCCGCGCACTCGTGACACATGCACATGCGAGCGAGCACGGCAGCCTGGCTTCAACTCGATCGTTTCTCGAAAATTGGCACAGGCATCACTTGTCCTAATCGTCGTCGACGTCGTCGGCATTCGCCGCTGTGGAGGCTGTGTTGGCGAGCGCAATGACTGGCAGTGAAGGTGGGTGGGTGTTGCCATCGCTTGCATCTGCCGCTTCATATTGCTGTTATTGCTACTGCTACTGCTGCTGAACATGATCGGTCAGATGGAGGGCACGAAGACTCCTGGTTTACATGAGCGCCGCATGGTTCATGTGGCGCGCACTGTTTGTTTGCTTGCTGTCCACCACCCGCACCCGCGGCTCACGACTGCCACGAGCCGCGAGCTCCATGCGCACAGGAATCCGGACAAAGCAGCTTGATCACCCGATCGGTCGACATGTCGATCAATCACCACCTGGACATCGCACTCGTCCAGCCACAGGAGTTCGAGTGAGATGACCGCTTGAGCGATCGCCTCATCAAGCGACAGTTGACGATGATATCAAGTGTGTGTCTGCACAGACGTCACGCTGCGACTGCTTTTGACACATGCCTGCTTTTGACACATGCAGCGTGAATGACTGACTGAATGATCGCACCAGCCTGGTTTCGCTGAACCAAGTGCTGCCTGGAGGTATCTGAGCTTATCGCGCGCTCCATGCTTCGCACGTCGTGCTTGGCGAGCTCGGTGCGCTCGTCGTGCTCGCAACGACGGTGCCTGTGGAGTATGTGTGTGTTTGTGTGTGTGGAGATGGAGATGGAGGGCTTGGATCCTAGCCATCTGCGTGTATGTGCGCGCTGAGTCGCTGTCGTGAACGCGCTCACCAAGTCGTTGATGCCGCTCTTGCGTCTGGATTCTCTTGTGTATGAGCTGAGGTGAGAGTCTTCGCTCGCATTGGGAGAGAGAGAGATCGAAGACGCCGACGACGACGACAGCAACGCCGACGGTAATGCGCGCGCCTCGACAAGGTCGCTGATTTGAAAACAGCGCGTGATGGAGGCATCTGAAGCGCTCGTAGAGCACCGAAAGAACGTTGACGACACGTCAGACAACAAACCCTTGAAGGCAGCGACCGATCGAGTGAGCGAGCGAGCGAGTGTTCGAGCATGGAGCTCGACGTTGAGAAGACAGGAGCAGCAGACGATGTTGTCGTCGATCTCGATAGCGTCGTGGGAAAGCTAGCTAGCTAGCGATTGCCCACGTGACAATGGAGGCACTCGCAAAAGCCTGGCAAGCAACGTGGCTGTTGCTGTGCTGCTTGCTTTGCTTGCATCGATTCGCACGTGGCGCTGCCTGATTGCCGCTGAACGGCGTTTGTCCTGGAGTCGCTGCTGCTTCGGGGACTCGGTGTGAAAGAAAGAGTCAGCGCGCGCTGTCACGTCATCGTGCAGGCTAGTGCGAGTGAACGACACCGAGGCGCGACCGACGACGGCGCAGGCGATTCGATTGCGCGGAGACAGGGCCGAGCATCTTCAACACGCGCGTGACAAGTTGTTCTTGTGGGCATGTGCATTGGCGAGGATGCATTGCAACTGCTCACATGCTCGAGCAAGGACTCGGTCGCCGATGCGACTGCTGCAGGCAGGCAGGCAAGAGCAGGTTTACTAAAGGCTCGGTAATCGCACACACACACACATGAGCACACTCAAGACTGCAGCAGCGTCCGTATCAGTCGATGAGGAGCTGCAGATCCTGCGGGCAGCGCTGTTGACCAAGCGCGAGCCGATCCGATCTGGTTCTCGCGCGGCTGTCGTTGTCCTTTTGGAGGCACCACTCATGCCCTCTCGCTCTCGCCCTCATGTAGTGTGAAGGTGCAAGGTGCAAGGTGCGAGATGCAGAGACCCGAGGTGCAGTCCGATCTCGCCTGCAAGACGATCGATCGATCGACCGAGAGGCGCGTGCTGCTGGGTGTACGTACGTACTTCCCCACACATCTTGGTTCGCCTGTTTGTTGTTGTTCTTGAGTACGGACGCCCCTCGATCGAGTTGACGCGAAGACAACTCGCTGAGACCGCGATCGTGACCACACATGTCCGCGCTTGAGCGCTCGCTCTCTCTCTCGAGACAGTGAGACCGCCTGCCCTCCTCTTCATCGTCGTCGTCTTCTCCTTCTCTTGTTCTTCTTCGTCGTCGAGCATGCACTTGGCAAGCTCGCGGTGCATGCGCGAGGAAGCAAAGCACAGACAGCAACGCGAAGCCTCTCCTCGCACCGACCAACCGATCGATCAACTGATCAACAACAGCGCACTCAACTCGACTCGACACGCAGGTCAGTTGCGTTCGGTCGACCACATGGCCATCGCGGTGATCCGCAGCACACTGCCTCTCTTGCTCCGCTTGGCGTCTCGCGACGTCTCGCCTCGCCTCGACCTGATGCTGAGAACGCGCGGCAATACGCCACCGTCGCTTGCTTGCTTGCTTGGACCGGACACTGCTTGCGTCCTCACTCGTTGCTGCTCACTTGTTCGAGGTGCCTTGAGATGCAAGGCGAGGCTCGACGTGCCGCTCAATATGCCAATCGAGCAGCAGAGCATCGTTGTCGAGGTCGCCACACCGCCCGCAAAGAAACCGCGCGCGCGAGTGGGCAGACAGACACGGACGCGAACGCCCGCGACCTGCTACGTGGACATGGCTGCATGCCACACGAACTCGACTTGCGCGTCCGCCAGTCGTTCCGACCGACACACACACGCATACAAGCGTGACGACCTCGGCAGACCTGCTTGAAGACCACTCGCGCTGTCGTGGCCACAGGCTGCAAACTGGATCTGCTGGGATACGCTCGCGCCGCGTCCTTCGCGAGAGCATGCCACACGCTCGAGTATCGACGTCGGCATCAACGCGAGCTCGCGTCACGCTGCTGCTGTCGCGCGACGTACGACGGGACTGCAAGAGGCGCTGAACCCATGGTCGTGTACCCAACATCTCGCGATGACCAGGTCGCGCGATTGTCATCCTGATCATCCTGATCATCGAGATCGTGCAAATCGGGACTGGCATAAGACGCTCTTATCTTGGGCACGTGTCGTCGTAGTACGAATGCGCGCTCGAACGCGAATAGCTCGCTCGCAGCTGGGCGATCTTGCTACGCATATGCATCGCACAGCAGCAGGAGGTGCTCGATGTCGTTGCGACCAGCAGCCTCGTTCACTCGCTCGCTCGCTCGCCCACTCGCGATTTCGACTCGCTCAACCGCGCGCGACGCGAACGAGCACAACTGCGCGCGCGTCTTCGTCGCCACTACCGACGACAGCGACAGACAACGCTACACCCGTGCACGCACGCGCAAACAGCAGACACTCAGATCGCGAGCATGAAGGCGCCACGAGGCAACGAGCGCGGGCCTGTACCCATCAGCGGCTACCTCTACAAGATGAAGTCGTCCGAGCGCCTGCTCGCGTCGCAGTGGAACAAGCGGTTCTTTGCGCTCGAGGGCAAGCAGCTCAAGTACTACCAGACCGAGGCGTCGGCCGAGGCGTCCAAGGTCATCGAGCTCTTGAGCATCGAGTCGATCCGGCGGTTCGAGAACGGCGACCACGGCGTCTTCAGCTTCGTGCTCAAGACGCCCGAGCGGAGCTACTTTTTGCGCGCCGAGAGCAAGGGCGACATGAAGCGCTGGGTGCGCGGGCTCAAGGACCAGCAGGACCTCTGGCGCGCCAAGGAGGAGAAAGCCGGCGCCGACCCGGCCGCAGCGGCGGTGCGCAAGCCCAAGCACTACAGCGACATCCCGGTCGGTGCGCTCGTGTCGCAGCGCAGCTCCACGAGTCTCCGACTGTAGCAACGCACCACCACGTCGCCTCGAGTCGCACGCGCGCATTTATTTACTACTACTACTGCTACTACTCCCTCCTCCATCTTGCATCTTGCATCTCACTCTCATTCCTACGACTCTCTCGCCTACTCTCTTTCATCACCATCATCACTCGATACGGCGTCGGAGCAAAGCAGCGCGGCTGAGACAGCGCCACCGGCCACTCGCCGACTTGTCTGCCGCCGCAGTGCGCGCCAACCACCCGTGCGCTGCGCGCCTCTCGCACGCGCACGATCCGGTCGATCGCTCGTCAAAATTGCGTCTATAGCCCCGAGAACTTCTCCCAGCCCGGCGCGCTCTCGCACAGCGCGCGAATGAGTGCGTGGCGCTTCTCCGCGTCCTGGAGCAAGCGCGCGAGGTCCGGCACGAGCCGCCCGACAAAGTCCGGCTCGAACGACGCCGTCAAGTACTGATAGAACTCGCGCGCCGTGATCTGCTCGCTCCCGTACTTGCGCGTCGTGGACGTGAACACCTTCATCTTCTTCGGGTCGCCGCCAAACGCGTGCTGCACCGACTCGAGGATTGACTTGTGCAGCTGCGCCGCAGCTTCGCCGACCACAGGCTCAATGTCGTCGACCTGGAGCGCTGCGGCGACGCGCATGCGCCGCTTGCTCCCGCCGCTCGACGAAACTGCGCGCGGTCGCTCGCTGCTCCCAGACGGCGGCGACACGAGCGACGACCGCTTCTTGTGCTCCTTCTCGCGCTTCACGTGCTCGACAAAGCGCTCGCGCGCAGCGAGGAGCGCGTCGCGCTTCGCCGGGTCAAACAGCAGCTTCGCTGCGTCCGGAATGACCTTGGCTGCGACCTTGGAGCCCACGAGCTTGCGCACGTACTCGCAGTAGTCGTCCGGCGAGAGCTCGTCGACGCTCAAGCGATGGAGCGCAGCGTTGAACTCGTCAATGAGGTCGTCAGTCCGGACGCTCGGGTGCGCTTGAGCCCACGCCGTGAGCACAGCAACGACCTGTGCGAGCACGGGCTTGGTGCTCTCGGCGTGGCGCTCCTCTGCAACAATGCGCGCAGCGTCTTCGCGCGCGTCCTTGGCGCTCTCGTAGATCGCCTGGTACTCCTTCGTCTGGTTCTGTCGGTACGCCTTCTTGAACTCGGTGATGAACTCCTCGAGGATTGCAAAGAACTCCATCGGTCCGACCTTGCGTGGGTCTTCGCCAAACGAGCTCACGAGCTCGTGGTACGACGTCTCGAGCGCGTTAAAGTCCCGTCCGAGCTCTTCGAGCACCTCCGCAGCGTCGTGCGCAAACGGCGCCATCTGCTCGTAGAACCGGTCGCCATCAATGCGGTCCGTCTTGGACGCGCGCACTTGACCTTGGAGCATCGCGAGCTCCGTGTTGTACGACGACAAGTCGGCGCGGAGCTGATCGAGCGACAGCCGCTTCGCTTCGCCAATGTGCGGGAGCTCACCGGCGACGGCGATCACGTCTGGCGCTTTCTCTTCGAGCTGCCGCAGGAGAAAGTGCATGAGCGTCACGCGCGGATCGACGGACCGCAGCGCGTGGAGCTTCGTGAGCGTATCGAGCTTAAAGCCGTAGGCGCCGCCGCGCGGCGTGCTGCCATTCAAGTAGTTGCCGATCGCGAGGACGTGCTCGAGCACGCGGCGAAACTTGTCGCTCTCGCTCACTTGGTCCGTCGCAGCGACGAGCGTATCGAGCTGCGCCTGTGTCTCCAAGATCCGGTTCTCGAACTGGAGCTTGTACCGAAAGCACTTGATGCGCTGTGTGTAGCGCGGGATCGTCAAGAGCTCCAAGAAGAACTTCTCGACGTTCCCCAGGAGCTTCTCGTCGCCGTCGTAGTTCTTCAGCAAGTCCTGCTCCTCGAGCGTCGGCGAGATCGAAATGAGCACATTCAGGATCTCGGACGTAAGCTTCGAGCCGTCGAGTGCGTAGATCGCGCTCTTAATGTCCGCTGCGGACATACGGAAGCGCGCAATTGCAATCGAGACGTTCTGCTGTCGCTTCGGGTCCAAGAGCAAGACTGTCTGTGGCGCAGCAGCGCCACCGTCTTTGCCGCCCTCCTTCTTCTTGCCGTCGTCGCCCTTCTTCGCGTCCACGGCGTTCTTCCGGAAGAGCCACTCCATCTCATCGACGTCAAACGCTGCGTGCGCGTCGTCGAGCTTCATCCAGAGCGTGCTGCTCACAACGTTCACAGGCACGCGCGTCCAAAAGAGCGGCCGGAGCTCGACGCTCGGCTTCACGGGCTCTTTCTTCGGGAGCTGCGGCACTTCGGGCTTGGCTTTCACAGCAGACGACGCGGAGCGCTGGAGCGACGACGCAAGACTCGCTTTCAGCGCAGTAGGGTCGACGCTCACAGCTTCGGTCGGCGGCGGGAGACCTGCGAGCATGCCGTTGCGACCGCTCGGTGCCGCTGCTTGGTTCGGCGACGGCGCATCGGGCGTGTCGAGGAGGTCGGCGTTCAATCCCGACGCGCGCATCTTGAGCTTCACTTGCTCTGCTGGCATGCCCATCTTGACGAGCTTGAAGAACTTCTCGTACGCTGGGTCGTCTTTCACGGCCATCGGCGCGCTCGCAGCGCCAGACGCGGCAGCAGCTGCTGGCTGTGAGGACCCAGGCATCGGCGCGTCGGGCGTGTCGAGCAGCGCCGGGTCGAGCCCCTCTGCGCTCATCTTGAGCTTGATCTGCTCTGCAGGCATGCCCATCTTGGCGAGCTTGAAGAACTTGGCGTACTTGGCGTCGTCTTTCACGAGCTGCACGGCGCTCGCGCTGCTCTCAGCGCTCGGGCCAGCACCGCCAATGACTGCGTCCGGTGCGTCAAGCACTGACGGGTCGACGCCAGCTTGCTGCATCTTCATCTTCACTTGCTCGGCCGGCAAGCCCATGGACAGGAGCTTGAAGAACTTGGCAAAGTCTGGATGGTCCTTTGCTGCAACGCCACTCGACGGCTGTGCTGGTGCTGGTGCTGCAGCCGCTGCTGCTTGCGCTGCCTCAGTCGCTTGAGCAGTCGCAGCTGCGAGCGCGCGGCGGTGCGCGTCTTCGAGCTCGAGGCGCTTGCGCTCAGCGTCTGCAGCTTTGCGCTTCATCTTGTCGATGCGCTGCCGCAGCTTGTCGTTCTCGGCTTGGAGCTGCAGCACGAACGCATCTGTGTCTGCGCTGCTCGACTGCTCATTAGCGCTGCTGCTCTCGTTCGACTGCGACGCCTCAATGTCTTTCGCGTCACTTGCGAGCGTCGACTCCTCCTCGGATCCGTCCATCGGCTCAGTTGGCGCATCGCTGTGCTCGTCAATGATCTGTCGCGTAGTGACGCAGTCAGAGAGCGCGTCAGGACCTAAAGACCAAGAGCAAGCAAGCGAGTGTTAGAGAGACAGTAGTGCGCACCATGAGGTTTGAGTTCCCAATCGACACGCGCGAGTTGGCGCGTGCGAGGCGGTTCGAGTCACTGCCGTCGCCAGCAGCGCCGACTGGCGACAGCAGCTGCGGCCGCACGGACGTGCCGCACTCGATGCAGAATTTGACGCGACTCGCGAGTTCGTAGCCGCACTCGACGCAGAACTTGGCGTGGCTCGCGAGCTACAGCACGTGCGTGCGTGCGTGAGAGAGTGCGAGTGTGTGAGTGAGAGAACGCTATACAACAGACAGAGAAGCACTACGAGAGAGAGAGGACGTACGCTCGAGACAGGCGGCATCGGCGGCGCGTACGACGGCGCCGAGAAGCTCAAGCGCTTGCTGAGCGTCGGACGCGCGCCAGTGACCTCAATGGCATCGTCGTCGTCGATGCATCCGTCGCAGTACCACTGCGGCTTGCTTCGCTCGCCCTTGCGGTGGTCAATCGCTTTGCGACCGCACTCCTTGCACACTGCGATGTTGCACCCGCGGCAGTGGTGACGCCGCCGCAGCAAGTTGAACGACTTGGTGCACACGCCGCACTCGGCTTCGCGCGCAAACGCGTTGTGGTCTGGCGCCAAGCTGAGTTTGCTCAGCAGCGGCGCGCGCGTCGTTGACCGCGGCGGGCCTGTTCCTGCTGGCGTCGCGATCTGAGGTGTGTTCAACGCAGATGCCGGTGGTGTGTTTGGCGCGGATCGCGTCGGCGTCGAGGTGCCGCCTGACGCGCGACTCGCTTCAAGCGCGACTTCGGAGCGGCGCGATCCGTCCATCGTAGTGTGTGTGTGTTGTAAGGTATGTTGCTGATACTGCTCCAAGTCGTCGCTCGTATGTCGTCACGCGTGCGTGCGTGTATATCGTTCGCGATCGGCGCGTGTATCGATCAAGCGACCGGATCGAGCGCGTATATCGAGCGCCGCACTCGTGCTCTTCCCTTCCTGACGATGTGTGCTTGGAGCTTCTCGCGTGTGACTCGATTCGACTCGAGTCGAGCGTGTGAGGGATGACGGTTTTCCCTTTTGAAGCGACGATATCTTGTGTTGAGTATGCTTTGAGAGAGAACAAGTGAAAAACAGAAAGAGCGCGTGTCGCAGATACCCACAACAGATTCCATTCGAGCAATCGGTCGTTTCTACGCCATTGCGGCTCATGAATGTCTGAAACGTGCTGGATAGCACACCAAAATGGCGTACAATCAACTGAACAAGTGTACAAAACTGCGCTGATTCTGCGTTTTCGTCGTTGTTATGGTTGCTCTTGACACCGCTGTCGATGCAGCATGATTAGCGCAATCGACGCACAGAACTGCGTCGCGATGATTGTACACCGCCATCAAACGATTGTGCATGCATGCGAGTCTTGTGACTGACCTGCAATGAAGACAGCAAGCACAACTCACCAAATCATAGAGAGAATTCGAGAGAGCGAAAACGCATACTTTGGTCCACCAGGTTGAAAAATCAATGCTTTTGACATCACTCGCAAAGCGTTTCACCGAAGTGTCATTACGAGTTATGATGGGTTGTAAAATGAAACAACGGGTTTACGCCTTCAACGGTTTCAAACTTGTCAATTCATCACAAAATCACAGTGTTTCAAAACGTTCTCCACACATTTTATGACCGCTGAGCGACAAATCGTCTTGGATGACTACACAAGCGCCATATACTCTAGCCAGTTTCCATCACCAACACCAACACGCTTTTGAAGTCTTTTTGAGATTATTGTAAAAGACTGAGCAACCATTGTAAAAAGACATTTACCTGGCATAAAGAACTGCTGCTCCGCCGTTCCATTATAAAACAGGATACGACTTACATGCATGATTTGCGTGGATGTCATGCCATCCTTGCGGATTTTCACAAGTACTGCGACAAACTACAGTGAATTGCTAAGTATTGCGTGAAAAATGTGGTTGGGATGTGCCTAGCAGTTGTTACAAGCAAAGTTATGAGTTGACTACATGTTCAAGCATTAACGAGCATATACACTTCGTTCGGGACACAACATCCAGGATACGATGGCGGTGACATGGCACGGCACTATAGTGTTCTTTATTATGACACTTCAAACACAGGCAGCCCTTAAGGACACTGAAGTTTAGCGTTCGAACTGAAGTAGGTCAACTCGCAACAAGCGCAGATCATATTGTGTCAAATCATTGATGAATTTAGATGGTAAAATGACTTCACTTCAATACGGTCCTTTTCGATTAATAGAAGATGTTGGACTATATTGGCGCGGTTGCGCAAGGGATGCTGTCGTACCTCATTGTTAGTCGTGTTAACCCAAATCGTTGCGATTGTGGAAGAGATGCTTTGTGCGTCTGCGATTGCGCGCGACGTGTGCTTCGCCTGCGCAAAAAAGAGCCTGGTGTCGGCGCTGTGGCAACCGCGCATCGGGACACATGCCTCAAAACGAGCGGCATATGATGTCAGAAACGCAGTTTCGCTCTACCTCGTACCTTAAATTTGTGGCACCTGGGTTTTATGACTAAACTATGTTGATTTTTGGCGGGTGCTACAGTCCATGGATTATAATACATGGACATTTTTGACCATCACTCATCCCATGGTTGCTACATGTATTGCACATGTATTGATAACCTGTCGAACAGACTATCTCAAAAGTAGAATATTTCGTTTTTTTTAAGAGAAAATATTCGCACGTACTCTGTAATATTTCAATGAACTACCTTATGTAATATGTTGTTCAGAAGTGTCTATGTTATGTCATATGCTGTTTAAAGGTAATGCCTGTAATATTCGTTTTTTGGTAATACGTCGAAATAGTTGCGCTCAGTACTTTTCCATGGATGACATGGTCAAAAGCTGTACAAACGTACTCAGACGATTATGTTGACTGTGATCGGTAGTTCGTGAAGTGGATCGAGGTGAACTTCACTACTGTAGCGGAATGCACTCATACCCAAACACACGACGTTCTGACAGCGACGCGCTACGCAGGACACAGTTTGGAGAGATGATCTACACTCGATCATCTTGTTGCAGCAGGCTGGTCAGGACGCGCTACGTTCGACGCTGTGTTTCCGACGCTCTCAGCACAACACTTTACTCGCAACACCAACTCAGCTCGCTGTAAGCGCGCTGCTCAAGTCGCTTCATGCAAAACACATTCTGCTCCGCACTCAAAGAGTGACGCTGTATTAATGACGGTGTAAGAGCGACGCTGTAACATAGACGCTGTGTTGCGAGAGCGACGCTGTAACAGAGACGCTGTGTTGCGAGAGCGACGCTGTAACAGAGACGCTCAAAGACCGACGCTGTAATAGCGACGCTGGAAGAGAGATGCTGTAAAAACAACGCTGTAAGAGAGACGCTCTCGGAGAGACGCAGTAAGCAAGATGCTCTCTGTGCGACGATCTAGGCTCACCTCCCTACAGAACGAGAACCAATGACGCTGTAACGAGTGAGCTCACGCAAGATGAAGTGAAATGCACCAAGCCCACATGTATTACGAGAAGATTGAGTAAGCACGGCTACAAGCCGAGCACGAACTTTGCGATGCGGTAGCACAGAGCCATGAGCGTGCGCTCAGACATGTCCTTTGAGACAGCAGATCCACTTGTCGCCAGAACTTCATGCAAACGGACATGCCGCAGCTGAAGCCATCGAACTTGAGTGGCGTGTTGGCGCACATGACGTCGTAGTCGTCTGTATCGTCCGCTCTTGCGATCTCCTATGCGATGCGATCAAGAGCCTTCGTGTATGCGCCGCTGTTCATCAAGTTGCAGTGCATGACGCGTTTGTGCACAGGCGCCACGATGACTCCACACCAGTGCTGATTGCCGAAGTTGACTGGAAGCAGGATTATCTCGACGCCGCGTGTGCTCATCGCTTCGACGACACGGTCCTTCAACGCTGTGTTCATCGGTGGGCCGCGACCGCGAAGTTTGCTTGCTGTAGCTGTCGCGATGCCGACGAAACGCACAGAACCATGAGTCTGCTCGAGGCGCTCGCAGAACGCATCGATCAGAGCATCGTTGACCCACCGCGGAGGAGTCGGGCGGTAGACCATCGAGATGTGGTGGTCGCTTGAGTATCCCTGTACGATACTGTCGCGATACATGGACGAGACATGGGTCGCCAGTAGTTGAACGTCTTGCTGCACGCCCGTATCCATTGCAGCTGCACCGTCGAGCTTGAGCCAGTCGACGAACTCAGCACACTCTTCGCAGGCTTCGCGAAGGTTGCGCAGGCGCTTCATCGTCTCGATTTGCGAACGAGTGAACGTGCCGACGCCTGAGATCGTGACCACTTCGACCGCAGTCTCGCTGGTCTTGCCGGCGTCCAGTGGGATCGGAACGTCGCTGTTGTTCGACAAAGGAAGTGCGTTGAGGCGCGAGTTCAAAAGCTTGAGCGGCAGCACGTAGTAGGCGTCAGTGTTGAGGATCGGATTCGCCGCGACCGAGAACTTTGGTCGTTTGTTCACGTGCTCGGCAAACTTGGTTGGCACGGACAAGACTGGCGCGAGCGTCATTGCCGGGGTCTGCTGCTCGCGATCAAGTGACGCAACCCGAAGTTCGAGTGAGACTTCACCGAGTGTACGTCGAATCTCCTGGGTCGCGTTGTGCTCAAACGGTTCTCGGCTTCGCGGACTTTGCGGTCAAGAGGTGGACGACCGGTCTTGACAGCCCTTGGATTCAGTCGGATGGACAGCAGTGGATGGGTTGCCGTTTCAAAGGCGCTCTCGCCATCGCCGATCCCGTCCGGTGCCGATCCTGCCATCGACTTGCACTCTGTAGCTTTTCGACTGATGTCACGGGCTGTGAAGCGGCGTCCGACGCTGCTTGCGACACCTGGACAGGGTCTGGCTCTGCTATCGCCACCGCGCTCGTATGCATGATTGGGACGGCGCCGATCTCTTCGGAGTACAAACTGTGCGCCTCCAAGACCGGAACACGGTCACCATCATCGAAGTCGTCCACGCTGTCGAGGCGCACACGCTTGCGCTGCCGCGCGTTGCGCCATTGCTTGGAGAGGAACGTGATCAGCTCGTCAAACTCGTCGTCGTCCTCGACTTGCGCCAACTCGCTACAAATAGCGTGCGTCGCCTGAACAGCCGCTTTGTAACGTTCTCTGGATGATCGTGGTCGGCGTGGCAGGGAAGCGTCAGTGTTGTCGTCGAAGATGTTGTAGGGTGCGTCGAGGAGCCCGCGCGACGTCAGCAGTGACTTGAACCCATCTACGAAGAGAGACACACCACGGTTGGTTGATTCATGAGTGGTACATGGGTAGTCCATGTACTGTACATGGATAAGTGTGTGCGCTCCTGTACCTTGGATCGATGTGCTTGAGCGGAATGACTGAGTCAGAGCGCTTAGTGATCTTGCGCACTGCCATAGCATGGCGACACGGAAGCTTCATCGACGACACGAAGGCACAGTTGCACGACCAAGTCGTAGTACAGACCTTGTGCACCTTTGATGCGCTAGTGACGTGCGCGAAGCATTCTTCCTCGTGTACCTTGTACACATCCGCTTTGTCGATCGCTGCCTCGTAATCGCTTGCGGTGTGACCGGCAACGAAGTGGGTCGTGACGATCAGGACTTGGTTCATCTCGTCGTAGTAGTTTGCGTTGAAGTTGCGCCCAACCCGTAGCTTCTTGTACTGGTTCTCGTTGGCACGGCGCCTCTCGGATGCAACGATCGCAGTCACGCACGACGCCATCGTCATCGACCCGGTGACCGCATCCTTTAGCTTGCCGATAAAGCTCTCGAGCCTGTTGTTCGTGTGATTGCGGAAGTGCGGGAGGCGCTCGCGCTTGTACATGACCCACATGTCTTGGACAGGGTGACAATTGCGCTCCATGTAGTTGCAGAACAAGCTGAAGCCGACGCGCTCGCAATGCCGCTTCAAATCGGCGCGCTGGATCTCGTAGTCGATCGCGTTTCGCGCGTACACAATGTTGTGCACGATGTGGTCGGCAGCCGTGTGGTCGTCGCTCGAGATCCGTCCGTACTCGGGCTTGCGCGACGCGAGAGCGAGCTACTTGATCATATGGAACACTCAGATCAGGATCCGCGCTTCAGAAAAGATCGACTACAACACGAGCACTTCGTTGAGGTCCTTGTCGACCAAGATCACTTGGAGTTGCGTTGTCGCGTCTGGGCTCGCTCGAATGAAGTGCTTGAGAGCTCGTGACATGTGCCACGCTCCGTTGGTCTCAAGCAAACTCTGCTGCACGACTTGCCCTTCGCCATACTCGTCCATCGTCATGAACGTGCAGAGTTGGTAGTTGTACCTGGACAATGCTTGGAGCATGGTTGGTACATGGATCAGCAAGGTACGTTCATTTGTCAGAGTGCGGAAGAGCATCGACTCCGGCATGTGTCGCACCTGTTTGTCTTGTGTGTGCAATCGACGAGTAGTAGTTCGGGAAACCGCGTCTGTGTTTCACGCATGTGTCTTGAGCTGATAGACACGACACCCAACTTGCGCGTCGCGATCTTGTCGACGGACACCGTGTTCGCGTCGTCGCTGACGAGGAACTGCGCCACAACTTCAGCAGTCGCGTCGTCGTCGTCGTGGCGGTGACTGCTTGCTCGGTAACTGTCGATGAGGTTGTCGACGTTCTTTGACCACGATGTCGTTGTGCTCGAGGAGGAACTTGTAGATCCGCGATCGTTTTGCTCTGCTCTGGATCATCGTAGCGACGGCGTCGCTGTTCTCTTGGCTCTTCACGCCATGAGAGGTCGGATCCGTGCGAAACGCCTGATCGTCGACTAGGTGGTTGTGAGCGAAGGCGCCGTTCTTCACTTGAAGGCGCCAGGTGTCTTCGCGCTCGACCCACTGCGCGACAAACCGGAACGGACACTTGATGGTGCGCAAGTGCCGTCGCGGTGGCTTGCCCTCGCTTCGGTTCTTGTGCTGCCATCCGTGTGTACAGATGTACGTGCGCTGGTACACACCAAGACGCTCTGGCATGTACTCGACCACCTCCCCTCGCTTTGCAGCCTTCGTGTTGGACAGACGCTTGTTACGGTACGTGACTTGAACGACTTCATGCACACAGATGACTTGAACCGTGCTATCTTGGTACTCCGCCAAGTACGTCGACCACGCACCCAATCGTCATTGTACGTGGGCGGCTTCGGGACATGGACTGGATCGTCGAGGATCTGGATGGTGCTCGGAGGATCCTTGGACGTTCGTGGAGCGTCGTCGCTTGACGCCTCGCATGCGCCGTCGTCGCTCTCATTGTCGCCCTCGTTGTCGTCTTCGTACTCAGACACTTCCAGCTCGTCGCGACTACTGTCTCCCGCTGCGTCCGACGCCTTACTATCGTAGCCGCCCGCCGCTGTCAATGAGGCTTTCGCCTTTCCGGACTCACGTTCGCTCTTCAGCGACGCATCGCACGAACAAGCACTGCAACTGATCCGGTTCATATTTGCAGTGTATTTGCGCGATGCGCTGAGCCATCGTCAAGCGTGCGGACGTACGGTCCGTCTAATACAGCATAAGCGCCGTCCTCAAACGCCATGTTCCGAGAACGCTCCGCGACGCTAGACACTGCGCCAAACGTACACAAACGCATTCAAACAACAGACAGACATGTGAGCAACTGCCGCAAGCGCAAACTACCGCCGCAAGCGCATGCACAGCATGCACGAGCACGAGCACGTACACGATCGCGGTTCGCGGATTTTGAGGGAACCTCGGCGTTGAGAATGCGTCTGTTGTAGTCCTGGCCTGAGCTGGACAGCAATACGATCAAGGCGAGCACACACGTTATTGTCAGCAAGCGCAGCATCGACGTACATCTGGCGCATGCGCGCAGCATCGGTGCGTGCATTTACGCGTTCGTGGGCTTGGTGCAAATGTTTTCTTTTTGAAATATGAGGGGGTGGCGCATGCACAGCCACTCGTTTGCCGAAACTTTCATTTCGAAATTTACGCCTGATTTTTCTAAACTTTCGTTCGCTTTTGATTTCCTCGTCCATGGATGATACCTGTACGTGATCCATGGAGAATACATGGACATCAAAACATGGACGCATGGGGCGCCGTTGATTTTTCCAGGAAAATATGTAGGAACGCAATGAAGCAGAGACACTGAAATGTTGTGAACATAAATGGCGAGTACGTCGAACTTAAACGAGTTTTTATCGATTTGAGTACAACACAAAATCGCGCACCTGTGTTGCGGGATCATGTCGTCGATACATATTCAAGTCTAAGACGAAAGCTATACTGTTGATTTCTGGAAGCCGTGTCCTGAACGAAGTGTATATGCTCGTTAATGCTTGAACATGTAGTCAACTCATAACTTTGCTTGTAACAACTGCTAGGCACATCCCAACCACATTTTTCACGCAATACTTAGCAATTCACTGTAGTTTGTCGCAGTACTTGTGAAAATCCGCAAGGATGGCATGACATCCACGCAAATCATGCATGTAAGTCGTATCCTGTTTTATAATGGAACGGCGGAGCAGCAGTTCTTTATGCCAGGTAAATGTCTTTTTACAATGGTTGCTCAGTCTTTTACAATAATCTCAAAAAGACTTCAAAAGCGTGTTGGTGTTGGTGATGGAAACTGGCTAGAGTATATGGCGCTTGTGTAGTCATCCAAGACGATTTGTCGCTCAGCGGTCATAAAATGTGTGGAGAACGTTTTGAAACACTGTGATTTTGTGATGAATTGACAAGTTTGAAACCGTTGAAGGCGTAAACCCGTTGTTTCATTTTACAACCCATCATAACTCGTAATGACACTTCGGTGAAACGCTTTGCGAGTGATGTCAAAAGCACTGATTTTTCAACCTGGTGGACCAAAGTATGCGTTTTCGCTCTCTCGAATTCTCTCTATGATTTGGTGAGTTGTGCTTGCTGTCTTCATTGCAGGTCAGTCACAAGACTCGCATGCATGCACAATCGTTTGATGGCGGTGTACAATCATCGCGACGCAGTTCTGTGCGTCGATTGCGCTAATCATGCTGCATCGACAGCGGTGTCAAGAGCAACCATAACAACGACGAAAACGCAGAATCAGCGCAGTTTTGTACACTTGTTCAGTTGATTGTACGCCATTTTGGTGTGCTATCCAGCACGTTTCAGACATTCATGAGCCGCAATGGCGTAGAAACGACCGATTGCTCGAATGGAATCTGTTGTGGGTATCTGCGACACGCGCTCTTTCTGTTTTTTCACTTGTTCTCTCTCAAAGCATACTCAACACAAGATATCGTCGCTTCAAAAGGGAAAACCGTCATCCCTCACACGCTCGACTCGAGTCGAATCGAGTCACACGCGAGAAGCTCCAAGCACACATCGTCAGGAAGGGAAGAGCACGAGTGCGGCGCTCGATATACGCGCTCGATCCGGTCGCTTGATCGATACACGCGCCGATCGCGAACGATATACACGCACGCACGCGTGACGACATACGAGCGACGACTTGGAGCAGTATCAGCAACATACCTTACAACACACACACACTACGATGGACGGATCGCGCCGCTCCGAAGTCGCGCTTGAAGCGAGTCGCGCGTCAGGCGGCACCTCGACGCCGACGCGATCCGCGCCAAACACACCACCGGCATCTGCGTTGAACACACCTCAGATCGCGACGCCAGCAGGAACAGGCCCGCCGCGGTCAACGACGCGCGCGCCGCTGCTGAGCAAACTCAGCTTGGCGCCAGACCACAACGCGTTTGCGCGCGAAGCCGAGTGCGGCGCGTGCACCAAGTCGTTAAACCATCTGGCGCGATGCCAACCTCATAAATAACATCGGACAAACTCTAACAACTGCTCAACTTCCTATCGATACGCACTGTTTCGCTTGCCTTCCTCTCCGTGGCTTTGCTTCACTATGGCCTTGCGCACATACGCAACATTCAAACCTTGCACTCTTGCACGCCATGTCACCAAACCAAACCAAATCAATCGGGGGCGTTTGCTCCGTTTTTGAACGCGAAAGCATACACGCCTCTTGCTTACATCGTACCCACGTACTCCAACACACACACACACATATATATATATATACACATGTTGCTCTATACCAACACACACGCGCTACCACGGCGCCGAATGGCCTCGACTCGCAAATGACCCACTTTGTGTTCTCTTTGACCCACCGTGACTATAGCTACATGGCAACGAGAGACGAACACGTCAAGACTTGTGTCAGCACGAGCGAGGCATGCGAGACGCTACATCGCACGAGGGAAGCGTTCGAGACCCACGCGCGCTTCGTCAGGTGTCGGTGTTGGTACTGGTACTGGTGTTGGTCGTTGGTCGTTGGTCGTTGGTCGTTCGTGTTTGCACAGTGAAGTGTGTGTTGGTTTGTGATTGGTGCGAGAAGTGTGTATGCGTGTGTGTATTGTGTGTATGGTACGTGAGTGTTGTGTGTGTTTTGTGTGTGTGTGTGTGTGTTGTGCGTGTCGTGCGTGTTGTGTGTGTTTTTGTTTGTGTGTGGTGTGTTTGTACTTGTTGTTGTGTTGTGGTAGTGTATTTGACTGGAGCTAGTAGCACTTTGGCGCAGAGGAAGCGTGTTGGGCTCATAACCCAAAGGTCGTTGGATCGAGACCAACAAGTGCTATCATCATCTTTTTGCGCAAGCGCAAGCGCATGCGTGTGTGTGTGTTTTGCTTTGATGCGTTTTGCTTTGGTTTGTTTTGTTTTGTTTTGCTTCATTTCCAAATTGATACGCACTGTTTCGCTTGCCTTCCTCTCCGTGGCTTTGCTTCACTATGGCCTTGCGCACATACGCAACATTCAAACCTTGCACTCTTGCACGCCATGTCGCCAAACCAAACCAAATCAATCGGGGGCGTTTGCTCCGTTTTTGAACGCGAAAGCATACACGCCTCTTGCTTACATCGTACCCACGTACTCCAACACACACACACACATATATATATATATACACATGTTGCTCTATACCAACACACACGCGCTACCACGGCGCCGAATGGCCTCGACTCGCAAATGACCCACTTTGTGTTCTCTTTGACCCACCGTGACTATAGCTACATGGCAACGAGAGACGAACACGTCAAGACTTGTGTCAGCACGAGCGAGGCATGCGAGACGCTACATCGCACGAGGGAAGCGTTCGAGACCCACGCGCGCTTCGTCAGGTGTCGGTGTTGGTACTGGTACTGGTGTTGGTCGTTGGTCGTTGGTCGTTGGTCGTTCGTGTTTGCACAGTGAAGTGTGTGTTGGTTTGTGATTGGTGCGAGAAGTGTGTATGCGTGTGTGTATTGTGTGTATGGTACGTGAGTGTTGTGTGTGTTTTGTGTGTGTGTGTGTGTGTTGTGCGTGTCGTGCGTGTTGTGTGTGTTTTTGTTTGTGTGTGGTGTGTTTGTACTTGTTGTTGTGTTGTGGTAGTGTATTTGACTGGAGCTAGTAGCACTTTGGCGCAGAGGAAGCGTGTTGGGCTCATAACCCAAAGGTCGTTGGATCGAGACCAACAAGTGCTATCATCATCTTTTTGCGCAAGCGCAAGCGCATGCGTGTGTGTGTGTTTTGCTTTGATGCGTTTTGCTTTGGTTTGTTTTGTTTTGTTTTGCTTCATTTCCAAATTGATACGCACTGTTTCGCTTGCCTTCCTCTCCGTGGCTTTGCTTCACTATGGCCTTGCGCACATACGCAACATTCAAACCTTGCACTCTTGCACGCCATGTCACCAAACCAAACCAAATCAATCGGGGGCGTTTGCTCCGTTTTTGAACGCGAAAGCATACACGCCTCTTGCTTACATCGTACCCACGTACTCCAACACACACACACACATATATATATATACACATGTTGCTCTATACCAACACACACGCGCTACCACGGCGCCGAATGGCCTCGACTCGCAAATGACCCACTTTGTGTTCTCTTTGACCCACCGTGACTATAGCTACATGGCAACGAGAGACGAACACGTCAAGACTTGTGTCAGCACGAGCGAGGCATGCGAGACGCTACAATCGCACGAGGGAAGCGTTCGAGACCCACGCGCGCTTCGTCAGGTGTCGGTGTTGGTACTGGTGTTGGTCGTTGGTCGTTGGTCGTTGGTCGTTCGTGTTTGCACAGTGAAGTGTGTGTTGGTTTGTGATTGGTGCGAGAAGTGTGTATGCGTGTGTGTATTGTGTGTATGGTACGTGAGTGTTGTGTGTGTTTTGTGTGTGTGTGTGTGTGTTGTGCGTGTCGTGCGTGTTGTGTGTGTTTTTTGTTTGTGTGTGGTGTGTTTGTACTTGTTGTTGTGTTGTGGTAGTGTATTTGACTGGAGCTAGTAGCACTTTGGCGCAGAGGAAGCGTGTTGGGCTCATAACCCAAAGGTCGTTGGATCGAGACCAACAAGTGCTATCATCATCTTTTTGCGCAAGCGCAAGCGCATGCGTGTGTGTGTGTTTTGCTTTGATGCGTTTTGCTTTGGTTTGTTTTGTTTTGTTTTGCTTCATTTCCAAATTGATACGCACTGTTTCGCTTGCCTTCCTCTCCGTGGCTTTGCTTCACTATGGCCTTGCGCACATACGCAACATTCAAACCTTGCACTCTTGCACGCCATGTCACCAAACCAAACCAAATCAATCGGGGGCGTTTGCTCCGTTTTTGAACGCGAAAGCATACACGCCTCTTGCTTACATCGTACCCACGTACTCCAACACACACACACACATATATATATATACACATGTTGCTCTATACCAACACACACGCGCTACCACGGCGCCGAATGGCCTCGACTCGCAAATGACCCACTTTGTGTTCTCTTTGACCCACCGTGACTATAGCTACATGGCAACGAGAGACGAACACGTCAAGACTTGTGTCAGCACGAGCGAGGCATGCGAGACGCTACATCGCACGAGGGAAGCGTTCGAGACCCACGCGCGCTTCGTCAGGTGTCGGTGTTGGTACTGGTACTGGTGTTGGTCGTTGGTCGTTGGTCGTTGGTCGTTCGTGTTTGCACAGTGAAGTGTGTGTTGGTTTGTGATTGGTGCGAGAAGTGTGTATGCGTGTGTGTATTGTGTGTATGGTACGTGAGTGTTGTGTGTGTTTTGTGTGTGTGTGTGTGTGTTGTGCGTGTCGTGCGTGTTGTGTGTGTTTTTGTTTGTGTGTGGTGTGTTGTACTTGTTGTTGTGTTGTGGTAGTGTATTTGACTGGAGCTAGTAGCACTTTGGCGCAGAGGAAGCGTGTTGGGCTCATAAACCCAAAGGTCGTTGGATCGAGACCAACAAGTGCTATCATCATCTTTTTGCGCAAGCGCAAGCGCATGCGTGTGTGTGTGTTTTGCTTTGATGCGTTTTGCTTTGGTTTGTTTTGTTTTGTTTTGCTTCATTTCCAAATTGATACGCACTGTTTCGCTTGCCTTCCTCTCCGTGGCTTTGCTTCACTATGGCCTTGCGCACATACGCAACATTCAAACCTTGCACTCTTGCACGCCATGTCACCAAACCAAAACCAATCAATCGGGGGCGTTTGCTCCGTTTTTGAACGCGGAAAGCATACACGCCTCTTGCTTACATCGTACCCACGTACTCCAACACACACACACACATATATATATATACACATGTTGCTCTATACCAACACACACGCGCTACCACGGCGCCGAATGGCCTCGACTCGCAAATGACCCACTTTGTGTTCTCTTTGACCCACCGTGACTATAGCTACATGGCAACGAGAGACGAACACGTCAAGACTTGTGTCAGCACGAGCGAGGCATGCGAGACGCTACATCGCACGAGGGAAGCGTTCGAGACCCACGCGCGCTTCGTCAGGTGTCGGTGTTGGTACTGGTACTGGTGTTGGTCGTTGGTCGTTGGTCGTTGGTCGTTCGTGTTTGCACAGTGAAGTGTGTGTTGGTTTGTGATTGGTGCGAGAAGTGTGTATGCGTGTGTGTATTGTGTGTATGGTACGTGAGTGTTTGTGTGTGTTTTGTGTGTGTGTGTGTGTGTTGTGCGTGTCGTGCGTGTTGTGTGTGTTTTTGTTTGTGTGTGGTGTGTTTGTACTTGTTGTTGTGTTGTGGTAGTGTATTTGACTGGAGCTAGTAGCACTTTGGCGCAGAGGAAGCGTGTTGGGCTCATAACCCAAAGGTCGTTGGATCGAGACCAACAAGTGCTATCATCATCTTTTTGCGCAAGCGCAAGCGCATGCGTGTGTGTGTGTTTTGCTTTGATGCGTTTTGCTTGGTTTGTTTTGTTTTGTTGTGCTTCATTTCCAAATTGATACGCACTGTTTCGCTTGCCTTCCTCTCCGTGGCTTTGCTTCACTATGGCCTTGCGCACATACGCAACATTCAAACCTTGCACTCTTGCACGCCATGTCACCAAACCAAACCAAATCAATCGGGGGCGTTTGCTCCGTTTTTGAACGCGAAAGCATACACGCCTCTTGCTTACATCGTACCCACGTACTCCAACACACACACACACACATATATATATATACACACATGTTGCTCTATACCAACACACACGCGCTACCACGGCGCCGAATGGCCTCGACTCGCAAATGACCCACTTTGTGTTCTCTTTGACCCACCGTGACTATAGCTACATGGCAACGAGAGACGAACACGTCAAGACTTGTGTCAGCACGAGCGAGGCATGCGAGACGCTACATCGCACGAGGGAAGCGTTCGAGACCCACGCGCGCTTCGTCAGGTGTCGGTGTTGGTACTGGTGTTGGTCGTTGGTCGTTGGTCGTTGGTCGTTCGTGTTTGCACAGTGAAGTGTGTGTTGGTTTGTGATTGGTGCGAGAAGTGTGTATGCGTGTGTGTATTGTGTGTATGGTACGTGAGTGTTGTGTGTGTTTTGTGTGTGTGTGTGTGTGTTGTGCGTGTCGTGCGTGTTGTGTGTGTTTTTGTTTGTGTGTGGTGTGTTTGTACTTGTTGTTATGTTGTGGTAGTGTATTTGACTGGAGCTAGTAGCACTTTGGCGCAGAGGAAGCGTGTTGGGCTCATAACCCAAAGGTCGTTGGATCGAGACCAACAAGTGCTATCATCATCTTTTTGCGCAAGCGCAAGCGCATGCGTGTGTGTGTGTTTTGCTTTGATGCGTTTTGCTTTGGTTTGTTTTGTTTTGTTGTGCTTCATTTCCAAATTGATACGCACTGTTTCGCTTGCCTTCCTCTCCGTGGCTTTGCTTCACTATGGCCTTGCGCACATACGCAACATTCAAACCTTGCACTCTTGCACGCCATGTCACCAAACCAAACCAAATCAATCGGGGGCGTTTGCTCCGTTTTTGAACGCGAAAGCATACACGCCTCTTGCTTACATCGTACCCACGTACTCCACACACACACACACATATATATATACACATGTTGCTCTATACCAACACACACGCGCTACCACGGCGCCGAATGGCCTCGACTCGCAAATGACCCACTTTGTGTTCTCTTTGACCCACCGTGACTATAGCTACATGGCAACGAGAGACGAACACGTCAAGACTTGTGTCAGCACGAGCGAGGCATGCGAGACGCTACATCGCACGAGGGAAGCGTTCGAGACCCACGCGCGCTTCGTCAGGTGTCGGTGTTGGTACTGGTACTGGTGTTGGTCGTTGGTCGTTGGTCGTTGGTCGTTCGTGTTTGCACAGTGAAGTGTGTGTTGGTTTGTGATTGGTGCGAGAAGTGTGTATGCGTGTGTGTATTGTGTGTATGGTACGTGAGTGTTGTGTGTGTTTTGTGTGTGTGTGTGTGTGTGTGTTGTGCGTGTCGTGCGTGTTGTGTGTGTTTTTGTTTGTGTGTGGTGTGTTTGTACTTGTTGTTGTGTTGTGGTAGTGTATTTGACTGGAGCTAGTAGCACTTTGGCGCAGAGGAAGCGTGTTGGGCTCATAACCCAAAGGTCGTTGGATCGAGACCAACAAGTGCTATCATCATCTTTTTGCGCAAGCGCAAGCGCATGCGTGTGTGTGTGTTTTGCTTTGATGCGTTTTGCTTTGGTTTGTTTTGTTTTGTTTTGCTTCATTTCCAAATTGATACGCACTGTTTCGCTTGCCTTCCTCTCCGTGGCTTTGCTTCACTATGGCCTTGCGCACATACGCAACATTCAAACCTTGCACTCTTGCACGCCATGTCGCCAAACCAAACCAAATCAATCGGGGCGTTTGCTCCGTTTTTGAACGCGAAAGCATACACGCCTCTTGCTTACATCGTACCCACGTACTCCAACACACACACACACACATATATATATACACATGTTGCTCTATACCAACACACACGCGCTACCACGGCGCCGAATGGCCTCGACTCGCAAATGACCCACTTTGTGTTCTCTTTGACCCACCGTGACTATAGCTACATGGCAACGAGAGACGAACACGTCAAGACTTGTGTCAGCACGAGCGAGGCATGCGAGACGCTACATCGCACGAGGGAAGCGTTCGAGACCCACGCGCGCTTCGTCAGGTGTCGGTGTTGGTACTGGTACTGGTGTTGGTCGTTGGTCGTTGGTCGTTGGTCGTTGTCGTCGTTTTGCACAGTGAAGTGTGTGTTGGTTTGTGATTGGTGCGAGAAGTGTGTATGCGTGTGTGTATTGTGTGTATGGTACGTGAGTGTTGTGTGTGTTTTGTGTGTGTGTGTGTGTGTTGTGCGTGTCGTGCGTGTTGTGTGTGTTTTGTTTGTGTGTGGTGTGTTTGTACTTGTTGTTGTGTTGTGGTAGTGTATTTGACTGGAGCTAGTAGCACTTTGGCGCAGAGGAAGCGTGTTGGGCTCATAACCCAAAGGTCGTTGGATCGAGACCAACAAGTGCTATCATCATCTTTTTGCGCAAGCGCAAGCGCATGCGTGTGTGTGTGTTTTGCTTTGATGCGTTTTGCTTTGGTTTGTTTTGTTTTGTTTTGCTTCATTTCCAAATTGATACGCACTGTTTCGCTTGCCTTCCTCTCCGTGGCTTTGCTTCACTATGGCCTTGCGCACATACGCAACATTCAAACCTTGCACTCTTGCACGCCATGTCACCAAACCAAACCAAATCAATCGGGGGCGTTTGCTCCGTTTTTGAACGCGAAAGCATACACGCCTCTTGCTTACATCGTACCCACGTACTCCAACACACACACACACATATATATATACACATGTTGCTCTATACCAACACACACGCGCTACCACGGCGCCGAATGGCCTCGACTCGCAAATGACCCACTTTGTGTTCTCTTTGACCCACCGTGACTATAGCTACATGGCAACGAGAGACGAACACGTCAAGACTTGTGTCAGCACGAGCGAGGCATGCGAGACGCTACATCGCACGAGGGAAGCGTTCGAGACCCACGCGCGCTTCGTCAGGTGTCGGTGTCGTGTACTGGTACTGGTGTTGGTCGTTGGTCGTTGGTCGTGGTCGTTGTCGTCGTGTTTGCACAGTGAAGTGTGTGTTGGTTTGTGATTGGTGCGAGAAGTGTGTATGCGTGTGTGTATTGTGTGTATGGTACGTGAGTGTTGTGTGTGTTTTGTGTGTGTGTGTGTGTGTTGTGCGTGTCGTGCGTGTTGTGTGTGTTTTTGTTTGTGTGTGGTGTGTTTGTACTTGTTGTTGTGTTGTGGTAGTGTATTTGACTGGAGCTAGTAGCACTTTGGCGCAGAGGAAGCGTGTTGGGCTCATAACCCAAAGGTCGTTGGATCGAGACCAACAAGTGCTATCATCATCTTTTGCGCAAGCGCAAGCGCATGCGTGTGTGTGTGTTTTGCTTTGATGCGTTTTGCTTTGGTTTGTTTTGTTTTGTTTTGCTTCATTTCCAAATTGATACGCACTGTTTCGCTTGCCTTCCTCTCCGTGGCTTTGCTTCACTATGGCCTTGCGCACATACGCAACATTCAAACCTTGCACTCTTGCACGCCATGTCACCAAACCAAACCAAATCAATCGGGGGCGTTTGCTCCGTTTTTGAACGCGAAAGCATACACGCCTCTTGCTTACATCGTACCCACGTACTCCAACACACACACACACACATATATATATATACACATGTTGCTCTATACCAACACACACGCGCTACCACGGCGCCGAATGGCCTCGACTCGCAAATGACCCACTTTGTGTTCTCTTTGACCCACCGTGACTATAGCTACATGGCAACGAGAGACGAACACGTCAAGACTTGTGTCAGCACGAGCGAGGCATGCGAGACGCTACATCGCACGAGGGAAGCGTTCGAGACCCACGCGCGCTTCGTCAGGTGTCGGTGTTGGTATTGGTACTGGTGTTGGTCGTTGGTCGTTGGTCGTTGGTCGTTCGTGTTTGCACAGTGAAGTGTGTGTTGGTTTGTGATTGGTGCGAGAAGTGTGTATGCGTGTGTGTATTGTGTGTATGGTACGTGAGTGTTGTGTGTGTTTTGTGTGTGTGTGTGTGTGTTGTGCGTGTCGTGCGTGTTGTGTGTGTTTTTGTTTGTGTGTGGTGTGTTTGTACTTGTTGTTGTGTTGTGGTAGTGTATTTGACTGGAGCTAGTAGCACTTTGGCGCAGAGGAAGCGTGTTGGGCTCATAACCCAAAGGTCGTTGGATCGAGACCAACAAGTGCTATCATCATCTTTTTGCGCAAGCGCAAGCGCATGCGTGTGTGTGTGTTTTGCTTTGATGCGTTTTGCTTTGGTTTGTTTTGTTTTGTTTTGCTTCATTTCCAAATTGATACGCACTGTTTCGCTTGCCTTCCTCTCCGTGGCTTTGCTTCACTATGGCCTTGCGCACATACGCAACATTCAAACCTTGCACTCTTGCACGCCATGTCACCAAACCAAACCAAATCAATCGGGGGCGTTTGCTCCGTTTTTGAACGCGAAAGCATACACGCCTCTTGCTTACATCGTACCCACGTACTCCAACACACACACACACATATATATATATACACATGTTGCTCTATACCAACACACACGCGCTACCACGGCGCCGAATGGCCTCGACTCGCAAATGACCCACTTTGTGTTCTCTTTGACCCACCGTGACTATAGCTACATGGCAACGAGAGACGAACACGTCAAGACTTGTGTCAGCACGAGCGAGGCATGCGAGACGCTACATCGCACGAGGGAAGCGTTCGAGACCCACGCGCGCTTCGTCAGGTGTCGGTGTTGGTACTGGTACTGGTGTTGGTCGTTGGTCGTTGGTCGTTGGTCGTTCGTGTTTGCACAGTGAAGTGTGTGTTGGTTTGTGATTGGTGCGAGAAGTGTGTATGCGTGTGTGTATTGTGTGTATGGTACGTGAGTGTTGTGTGTGTTTTGTGTGTGTGTGTGTGTGTTGTGCGTGTCGTGCGTGTTGTGTGTGTTTTTGTTTGTGTGTGGTGTGTTTGTACTTGTTGTTGTGTTGTGGTAGTGTATTTGACTGGAGCTAGTAGCACTTTGGCGCAGAGGAAGCGTGTTGGGCTCATAACCCAAAGGTCGTTGGATCGAGACCAACAAGTGCTATCATCATCTTTTTGCGCAAGCGCAAGCGCATGCGTGTGTGTGTGTTTTGCTTTGATGCGTTTTGCTTTGGTTTGTTTTGTTTTGTTTTGCTTCATTTCCAAATTGATACGCACTGTTTCGCTTGCCTTCCTCTCCGTGGCTTTGCTTCACTATGGCCTTGCGCACATACGCAACATTCAAACCTTGCACTCTTGCACGCCATGTCGCCAAACCAAACCAAATCAATCGGGGGCGTTTGCTCCGTTTTTGAACGCGAAAGCATACACGCCTCTTGCTTACATCGTACCCACGTACTCCAACACACACACACACACACATATATACACACATGTTGCTCTATACCAACACACACGCGCTACCACGGCGCCGAATGGCCTCGACTCGCAAATGACCCACTTTGTGTTCTCTTTGACCCACCGTGACTATAGCTACATGGCAACGAGAGACGAACACGTCAAGACTTGTGTCAGCACGAGCGAGGCATGCGAGACGCTACATCGCACGAGGGAAGCGTTCGAGACCCACGCGCGCTTCGTCAGGTGTCGGTGTTGGTACTGGTACTGGTGTTGGTCGTTGGTCGTTGGTCGTTGGTCGTTCGTGTTTGCACAGTGAAGTGTGTGTTGGTTTGTGATTGGTGCGAGAAGTGTGTATGCGTGTGTGTATTGTGTGTATGGTACGTGAGTGTTGTGTGTGTTTTGTGTGTGTGTGTGTGTGTTGTGCGTGTCGTGCGTGTTGTGTGTGTTTTTGTTTGTGTGTGGTGTGTTTGTACTTGTTGTTGTGTTGTGGTAGTGTATTTGACTGGAGCTAGTAGCACTTTGGCGCAGAGGAAGCGTGTTGGGCTCATAACCCAAAGGTCGTTGGATCGAGACCAACAAGTGCTATCATCATCTTTTTGCGCAAGCGCAAGCGCATGCGTGTGTGTGTGTTTTGCTTTGATGCGTTTTGCTTTGGTTTGTTTTGTTTTGTTGTGCTTCATTTCCAAATTGATACGCACTGTTTCGCTTGCCTTCCTCTCCGTGGCTTTGCTTCACTATGGCCTTGCGCACATACGCAACATTCAAACCTTGCACTCTTGCACGCCATGTCGCCAAACCAAACCAAATCAATCGGGGGCGTTTGCTCCGTTTTTGAACGCGAAAGCATACACGCCTCTTGCTTACATCGTACCCACGTACTCCAACACACACACACACATATATACACACATGTTGCTCTATACCAACACACACGCGCTACCACGGCGCCGAATGGCCTCGACTCGCAAATGACCCACTTTGTGTTCTCTTTGACCCACCGTGACTATAGCTACATGGCAACGAGAGACGAACACGTCAAGACTTGTGTCAGCACGAGCGAGGCATGCGAGACGCTACATCGCACGAGGGAAGCGTTCGAGACCCACGCGCGCTTCGTCAGGTGTCGGTGTTGGTACTGGTACTGGTGTTGGTCGTTGGTCGTTGGTCGTTGGTCGTTCGTGTTTGCACAGTGAAGTGTGTGTTGGTTTGTGATTGGTGCGAGAAGTGTGTATGCGTGTGTGTATTGTGTGTATGGTACGTGAGTGTTGTGTGTGTTTTGTGTGTGTGTGTGTGTGTTGTGCGTGTCGTGCGTGTTGTGTGTGTTTTTGTTTGTGTGTGGTGTGTTTGTACTTGTTGTTGTGTTGTGGTAGTGTATTTGACTGGAGCTAGTAGCACTTTGGCGCAGAGGAAGCGTGTTGGGCTCATAACCCAAAGGTCGTTGGATCGAGACCAACAAGTGCTATCATCATCTTTTTGCGCAAGCGCAAGCGCATGCGTGTGTGTGTGTGTTTTGCTTTGATGCGTTTTGCTTTGGTTTGTTTGTTTTGTTGTGCTTCATTTCCAAATTGATACGCACTGTTTCGCTTGCCTTCCTCTCCGTGGCTTTGCTTCACTATGGCCTTGCGCACATACGCAACATTCAAACCTTGCACTCTTGCACGCCATGTCGCCAAACCAAACCAAATCAATCGGGGGCGTTTGCTCCGTTTTTGAACGCGAAAGCATACACGCCTCTTGCTTACATCGTACCCACGTACTCCAACACACACACACATATATACACACATGTTGCTCTATACCAACACACACGCGCTACCACGGCGCCGAATGGCCTCGACTCGCAAATGACCCACTTTGTGTTCTCTTTGACCCACCGTGACTATAGCTACATGGCAACGAGAGACGAACACGTCAAGACTTGTGTCAGCACGAGCGAGGCATGCGAGACGCTACATCGCACGAGGGAAGCGTTCGAGACCCACGCGCGCTTCGTCAGGTGTCGGTGTTGGTACTGGTACTGGTGTTGGTCGTTGGTCGTTGGTCGTTGGTCGTTCGTGTTTGCACAGTGAAGTGTGTGTTGGTTTGTGATTGGTGCGAGAAGTGTGTATGCGTGTGTGTATTGTGTGTATGGTACGTGAGTGTTGTGTGTGTTTTGTGTGTGTGTGTGTGTGTTGTGCGTGTCGTGCGTGTTGTGTGTGTTTTTGTTTGTGTGTGGTGTGTTTGTACTTGTTGTTGTGTTGTGGTAGTGTATTTGACTGGAGCTAGTAGCACTTTGGCGCAGAGGAAGCGTGTTGGGCTCATAACCCAAAGGTCGTTGGATCGAGACCAACAAGTGCTATCATCATCTTTTTGCGCAAGCGCAAGCGCATGCGTGTGTGTGTGTTTTGCTTTGATGCGTTTTGCTTTGGTTTGTTTTGTTTGTTGCTTCATTTCCAAATTGATACGCACTGTTTCGCTTGCCTTCCTCTCCGTGGCTTTGCTTCACTATGGCCTTGCGCACATACGCAACATTCAAACCTTGCACTCTTGCACGCCATGTCGCCAAACCAAACCAAATCAATCGGGGGCGTTTGCTCCGTTTTTGAACGCGAAAGCATACACGCCTCTTGCTTACATCGTACCCACGTACTCCAACACACACACACACATATATACACACATGTTGCTCTATACCAACACACACGCGCTACCACGGCGCCGAATGGCCTCGACTCGCAAATGACCCACTTTGTGTTCTCTTTGACCCACCGTGACTATAGCTACATGGCAACGAGAGACGAACACGTCAAGACTTGTGTCAGCACGAGCGAGGCATGCGAGACGCTACATCGCACGAGGGAAGCGTTCGAGACCCACGCGCGCTTCGTCAGGTGTCGGTGTTGGTACTGGTACTGGTGTTGGTCGTTGGTCGTTGGTCGTTGGTCGTTCGTGTTTGCACAGTGAAGTGTGTGTTGGTTTGTGATTGGTGCGAGAAGTGTGTATGCGTGTGTGTATTGTGTGTATGGTACGTGAGTGTTGTGTGTGTTTTGTGTGTGTGTGTGTGTGTTGTGCGTGTCGTGCGTGTTGTGTGTGTTTTTGTTTGTGTGTGGTGTGTTTGTACTTGTTGTTGTGTTGTGGTAGTGTATTTGACTGGAGCTAGTAGCACTTTGGCGCAGAGGAAGCGTGTTGGGCTCATAACCCAAAGGTCGTTGGATCGAGACCAACAAGTGCTATCATCATCTTTTTGCGCAAGCGCAAGCGCATGCGTGTGTGTGTGTTTTGCTTTGATGCGTTTTGCTTTGGTTTGTTTTGTTTTGTTTTGCTTCATTTCCAAATTGATACGCACTGTTTCGCTTGCCTTCCTCTCCGTGGCTTTGCTTCACTATGGCCTTGCGCACATACGCAACATTCAAACCTTGCACTCTTGCACGCCATGTCGCCAAACCAAACCAAATCAATCGGGGGCGTTTGCTCCGTTTTTGAACGCGAAAGCATACACGCCTCTTGCTTACATCGTACCCACGTACTCCAACACACACACACACATATATACACACATGTTGCTCTATACCAACACACACGCGCTACCACGGCGCCGAATGGCCTCGACTCGCAAATGACCCACTTTGTGTTCTCTTTGACCCACCGTGACTATAGCTACATGGCAACGAGAGACGAACACGTCAAGACTTGTGTCAGCACGAGCGAGGCATGCGAGACGCTACATCGCACGAGGGAAGCGTTCGAGACCCACGCGCGCTTCGTCAGGTGTCGGTGTTGGTACTGGTACTGGTGTGGTCGTTGGTCGTTGGTCGTTGGTCGTTGGTCGTTCGTGTTTGCACAGTGAAGTGTGTGTTGGTTTGTGATTGGTGCGAGAAGTGTGTATGCGTGTGTGTATTGTGTGTATGGTACGTGAGTGTTGTGTGTGTTTTGTGTGTGTGTGTGTGTGTTGTGCGTGTCGTGCGTGTTGTGTGTGTTTTTGTTTGTGTGTGGTGTGTTTGTACTTGTTGTTGTGTTGTGGTAGTGTATTTGACTGGAGCTAGTAGCACTTTGGCGCAGAGGAAGCGTGTTGGGCTCATAACCCAAAGGTCGTTGGATCGAGACCAACAAGTGCTATCATCATCTTTTTGCGCAAGCGCAAGCGCATGCGTGTGTGTGTGTTTTGCTTTGATGCGTTTTGCTTTGGTTTGTTTTGTTTTGTTTTGCTTCATTTCCAAATTGATACGCACTGTTTCGCTTGCCTTCCTCTCCGTGGCTTTGCTTCACTATGGCCTTGCGCACATACGCAACATTCAAACCTTGCACTCTTGCACGCCATGTCGCCAAACCAAACCAAATCAATCGGGGGCGTTTGCTCCGTTTTTGAACGCGAAAGCATACACGCCTCTTGCTTACATCGTACCCACGTACTCCAACACACACACACACATATATACACACATGTTGCTCTATACCAACACACACGCGCTACCACGGCGCCGAATGGCCTCGACTCGCAAATGACCCACTTTGTGTTCTCTTTGACCCACCGTGACTATAGCTACATGGCAACGAGAGACGAACACGTCAAGACTTGTGTCAGCACGAGCGAGGCATGCGAGACGCTACATCGCACGAGGGAAGCGTTCGAGACCCACGCGCGCTTCGTCAGGTGTCGGTGTTGGTACTGGTACTGGTGTTGGTCGTTGGTCGTTGGTCGTTGGTCGTTCGTGTTTGCACAGTGAAGTGTGTGTTGGTTTGTGATTGGTGCGAGAAGTGTGTATGCGTGTGTGTATTGTGTGTATGGTACGTGAGTGTTGTGTGTGTTTTGTGTGTGTGTGTGTGTGTGTGTTGTGCGTGTCGTGCGTGTTGTGTGTGTTTTTGTTTGTGTGTGGTGTGTTTGTACTTGTTGTTGTGTTGTGGTAGTGTATTTGACTGGAGCTAGTAGCACTTTGGCGCAGAGGAAGCGTGTTGGGCTCATAACCCAAAGGTCGTTGGATCGAGACCAACAAGTGCTATCATCATCTTTTTGCGCAAGCGCAAGCGCATGCGTGTGTGTGTGTGTTTTGCTTTGATGCGTTTTGCTTTGGTTTGTTTTGTTTTGTTTTGCTTCATTTCCAAATTGATACGCACTGTTTCGCTTGCCTTCCTCTCCGTGGCTTTGCTTCACTATGGCCTTGCGCACATACGCAACATTCAAACCTTGCACTCTTGCACGCCATGTCGCCAAACCAAACCAAATCAATCGGGGGCGTTTGCTCCGTTTTTGAACGCGAAAGCATACACGCCTCTTGCTTACATCGTACCCACGTACTCCAACACACACACACACACATATATACACACATGTTGCTCTATACCAACACACACGCGCTACCACGGCGCCGAATGGCCTCGACTCGCAAATGACCCACTTTGTGTTCTCTTTGACCCACCGTGACTATAGCTACATGGCAACGAGAGACGAACACGTCAAGACTTGTGTCAGCACGAGCGAGGCATGCGAGACGCTACATCGCACGAGGGAAGCGTTCGAGACCCACGCGCGCTTCGTCAGGTGTCGGTGTTGGTACTGGTACTGGTGTTGGTCGTTGGTCGTTGGTCGTTGGTCGTTCGTGTTTGCACAGTGAAGTGTGTGTTGGTTTGTGATTGGTGCGAGAAGTGTGTATGCGTGTGTGTATTGTGTGTATGGTACGTGAGTGTTGTGTGTGTTTGTGTGTGTGTGTGTGTGTGTTGTGCGTGTCGTGCGTGTTGTGTGTGTTTTTGTTTGTGTGTGGTGTGTTTGTACTTGTTGTTGTGTTGTGGTAGTGTATTTGACTGGAGCTAGTAGCACTTTGGCGCAGAGGAAGCGTGTTGGGCTCATAACCCAAAGGTCGTTGGATCGAGACCAACAAGTGCTATCATCATCTTTTTGCGCAAGCGCAAGCGCATGCGTGTGTGTGTGTGTGTTTTGCTTTGATGCGTTTTGCTTTGGTTTGTTTTGTTTTGTTTTGCTTCATTTCCAAATTGATACGCACTGTTTCGCTTGCCTTCCTCTCCGTGGCTTTGCTTCACTATGGCCTTGCGCACATACGCAACATTCAAACCTTGCACTCTTGCACGCCATGTCGCCAAACCAAACCAAATCAATCGGGGGCGTTTGCTCCGTTTTTGAACGCGAAAGCATACACGCCTCTTGCTTACATCGTACCCACGTACTCCAACACACACACACACACACATATATACACACATGTTGCTCTATACCAACACACACGCGCTACCACGGCGCCGAATGGCCTCGACTCGCAAATGACCCACTTTGTGTTCTCTTTGACCCACCGTGACTATAGCTACATGGCAACGAGAGACGAACACGTCAAGACTTGTGTCAGCACGAGCGAGGCATGCGAGACGCTACATCGCACGAGGGAAGCGTTCGAGACCCACGCGCGCTTCGTCAGGTGTCGGTGTTGGTACTGGTACTGGTGTTGGTCGTTGGTCGTTGGTCGTTGGTCGTTCGTGTTTGCACAGTGAAGTGTGTGTTGGTTTGTGATTGGTGCGAGAAGTGTGTATGCGTGTGTGTATTGTGTGTATGGTACGTGAGTGTTGTGTGTGTTTTGTGTGTGTGTGTGTGTGTTGTGCGTGTCGTGCGTGTTGTGTGTGTTTTTGTTTGTGTGTGGTGTGTTTGTACTTGTTGTTGTGTTGTGGTAGTGTATTTGACTGGAGCTAGTAGCACTTTGGCGCAGAGGAAGCGTGTTGGGCTCATAACCCAAAGGTCGTTGGATCGAGACCAACAAGTGCTATCATCATCTTTTTGCGCAAGCGCAAGCGCATGCGTGTGTGTGTGTGTGTTTTGCTTTGATGCGTTTTGCTTTGGTTTGTTTTGTTTTGTTTTGCTTCATTTCCAAATTGATACGCACTGTTTCGCTTGCCTTCCTCTCCGTGGCTTTGCTTCACTATGGCCTTGCGCACATACGCAACATTCAAACCTTGCACTCTTGCACGCCATGTCAGCCAAACCAAACCAAATCAATCGGGGGCGTTTGCTCCGTTTTTGAACGCGAAAGCATACACGCCTCTTGCTTACATCGTACCCACGTACTCCAACACACACACACACACACATATATACACACATGTTGCTCTATACCAACACACACGCGCTACCACGGCGCCGAATGGCCTCGACTCGCAAATGACCCACTTTGTGTTCTCTTTGACCCACCGTGACTATAGCTACATGGCAACGAGAGACGAACACGTCAAGACTTGTGTCAGCACGAGCGAGGCATGCGAGACGCTACATCGCACGAGGGAAGCGTTCGAGACCCACGCGCGCTTCGTCAGGTGTCGGTGTTGGTACTGGTACTGGTGTTGGTCGTTGGTCGTTGGTCGTTGGTCGTTCGTGTTTGCACAGTGAAGTGTGTGTTGGTTTGTGATTGGTGCGAGAAGTGTGTATGCGTGTGTGTATTGTGTGTATGGTACGTGAGTGTTGTGTGTGTTTTGTGTGTGTGTGTGTGTGTGTTGTGCGTGTCGTGCGTGTTGTGTGTGTTTTTGTTTGTGTGTGTGTGTGTTTGTACTTGTTGTTGTGTTGTGGTAGTGTATTTGACTGGAGCTAGTAGCACTTTGGCGCAGAGGAAGCGTGTTGGGCTCATAACCCAAAGGTCGTTGGATCGAGACCAACAAGTGCTATCATCATCTTTTTGCGCAAGCGCAAGCGCATGCGTGTGTGTGTGTGTGTTTTGCTTTGATGCGTTTTGCTTTGGTTTGTTTTGTTTTGTTTTGCTTCATTTCCAAATTGATACGCACTGTTTCGCTTGCCTTCCTCTCCGTGGCTTTGCTTCACTATGGCCTTGCGCACATACGCAACATTCAAACCTTGCACTCTTGCACGCCATGTCACCAAACCAAACCAAATCAATCGGGGGCGTTTGCTCCGTTTTTGAACGCGAAAGCATACACGCCTCTTGCTTACATCGTACCCACGTACTCCAACACACACACACACACATATATACACACATGTTGCTCTATACCAACACACACGCGCTACCACGGCGCCGAATGGCCTCGACTCGCAAATGACCCACTTTGTGTTCTCTTTGACCCACCGTGACTATAGCTACATGGCAACGAGAGACGAACACGTCAAGACTTGTGTCAGCACGAGCGAGGCATGCGAGACGCTACATCGCACGAGGGAAGCGTTCGAGACCCACGCGCGCTTCGTCAGGTGTCGGTGTTGGTACTGGTACTGGTGTTGGTCGTTGGTCGTTGGTCGTTGGTCGTTCGTGTTTGCACAGTGAAGTGTGTGTTGGTTTGTGATTGGTGCGAGAAGTGTGTATGCGTGTGTGTATTGTGTGTATGGTACGTGAGTGTTGTGTGTGTTTTGTGTGTGTGTGTGTGTGTTGTGCGTGTCGTGCGTGTTGTGTGTGTTTTTGTTTGTGTGTGGTGTGTTTGTACTTGTTGTTGTGTTGTGGTAGTGTATTTGACTGGAGCTAGTAGCACTTTGGCGCAGAGGAAGCGTGTTGGGCTCATAACCCAAAGGTCGTTGGATCGAGACCAACAAGTGCTATCATCATCTTTTTGCGCAAGCGCAAGCGCATGCGTGTGTGTGTGTGTTTTGCTTTGATGCGTTTTGCTTTGGTTTGTTTGTTTTGTTTTGCTTCATTTCCAAATTGATACGCACTGTTTCGCTTGCCTTCCTCTCCGTGGCTTTGCTTCACTATGGCCTTGCGCACATACGCAACATTCAAACCTTGCACTCTTGCACGCCATGTCACCAAACCAAAACCAAATCAATCGGGGGCGTTTGCTCCGTTTTTGAACGCGAAAGCATACACGCCTCTTGCTTACATCGTACCCACGTACTCCAACACACACACACACACACATATATACACACATGTTGCTCTATACCAACACACACGCGCTACCACGGCGCCGAATGGCCTCGACTCGCAAATGACCCACTTTGTGTTCTCTTTGACCCACCGTGACTATAGCTACATGGCAACGAGAGACGAACACGTCAAGACTTGTGTCAGCACGAGCGAGGCATGCGAGACGCTACATCGCACGAGGGAAGCGTTCGAGACCCACGCGCGCTTCGTCAGGTGTCGGTGTTGGTACTGGTACTGGTGTTGGTCGTTGGTCGTTGGTCGTTGGTCGTTCGTGTTTGCACAGTGAAGTGTGTGTTGGTTTGTGATTGGTGCGAGAAGTGTGTATGCGTGTGTGTATTGTGTGTATGGTACGTGAGTGTTGTGTGTGTTTGTGTGTGTGTGTGTGTGTGTTGTGCGTGTCGTGCGTGTTGTGTGTGTTTTTGTTTGTGTGTGGTGTGTTTGTACTTGTTGTTGTGTTGTGGTAGTGTATTTGACTGGAGCTAGTAGCACTTTGGCGCAGAGGAAGCGTGTTGGGCTCATAACCCAAAGGTCGTTGGATCGAGACCAACAAGTGCTATCATCATCTTTTTGCGCAAGCGCAAGCGCATGCGTGTGTGTGTGTGTGTTTTGCTTTGATGCGTTTTGCTTTGGTTTGTTTTGTTTTGCTTCATTTCCAAATTGATACGCACTGTTTCGCTTGCCTTCCTCTCCGTGGCTTTGCTTCACTATGGCCTTGCGCACATACGCAACATTCAAACCTTGCACTCTTGCACGCCATGTCACCAAACCAAACCAAATCAATCGGGGGCGTTTGCTCCGTTTTTGAACGCGAAAGCATACACGCCTCTTGCTTACATCGTACCCACGTACTCCAACACACACACACACACATATATACACACATGTTGCTCTATACCAACACACACGCGCTACCACGGCGCCGAATGGCCTCGACTCGCAAATGACCCACTTTGTGTTCTCTTTGACCCACCGTGACTATAGCTACATGGCAACGAGAGACGAACACGTCAAGACTTGTGTCAGCACGAGCGAGGCATGCGAGACGCTACATCGCACGAGGGAAGCGTTCGAGACCCACGCGCGCTTCGTCAGGTGTCGGTGTTGGTACTGGTACTGGTGTTGGTCGTTGGTCGTTGGTCGTTGGTCGTTCGTGTTTGCACAGTGAAGTGTGTGTTGGTTTGTGATTGGTGCGAGAAGTGTGTATGCGTGTGTGTATTGTGTGTATGGTACGTGAGTGTTGTGTGTGTTTGTGTGTGTGTGTGTGTGTGTTGTGCGTGTCGTGCGTGTTGTGTGTGTTTTTGTTTGTGTGTGGTGTGTTTGTACTTGTTGTTGTGTTGTGGTAGTGTATTTGACTGGAGCTAGTAGCACTTTGGCGCAGAGGAAGCGTGTTGGGCTCATAACCCAAAGGTCGTTGGATCGAGACCAACAAGTGCTATCATCATCTTTTTGCGCAAGCGCAAGCGCATGCGTGTGTGTGTGTGTGTTTTGCTTTGATGCGTTTTGCTTTGGTTTGTTTGTTTTGTTTTGCTTCATTTCCAAATTGATACGCACTGTTTCGCTTGCCTTCCTCTCCGTGGCTTTGCTTCACTATGGCCTTGCGCACATACGCAACATTCAAACCTTGCACTCTTGCACGCCATGTCGCCAAACCAAACCAAATCAATCGGGGGCGTTTGCTCCGTTTTTGAACGCGAAAGCATACACGCCTCTTGCTTACATCGTACCCACGTACTCCAACACACACACACACACATATATACACACATGTTGCTCTATACCAACACACACGCGCTACCACGGCGCCGAATGGCCTCGACTCGCAAATGACCCACTTTGTGTTCTCTTTGACCCACCGTGACTATAGCTACATGGCAACGAGAGACGAACACGTCAAGACTTGTGTCAGCACGAGCGAGGCATGCGAGACGCTACATCGCACGAGGGAAGCGTTCGAGACCCACGCGCGCTTCGTCAGGTGTCGGTGTTGGTACTGGTACTGGTGTTGGTCGTTGGTCGTTGGTCGTTGGTCGTTCGTGTTTGCACAGTGAAGTGTGTGTTGGTTTGTGATTGGTGCGAGAAGTGTGTATGCGTGTGTGTATTGTGTGTATGGTACGTGAGTGTTGTGTGTGTTTTGTGTGTGTGTGTGTGTGTTGTGCGTGTCGTGCGTGTTGTGTGTGTTTTTGTTTGTGTGTGGTGTGTTTGTACTTGTTGTTGTGTTGTGGTAGTGTATTTGACTGGAGCTAGTAGCACTTTGGCGCAGAGGAAGCGTGTTGGGCTCATAACCCAAAGGTCGTTGGATCGAGACCAACAAGTGCTATCATCATCTTTTTGCGCAAGCGCAAGCGCATGCGTGTGTGTGTGTGTGTTTTGCTTTGATGCGTTTTGCTTTGGTTTGTTTTGTTTTGTTTTGCTTCATTTCCAAATTGATACGCACTGTTTCGCTTGCCTTCCTCTCCGTGGCTTTGCTTCACTATGGCCTTGCGCACATACGCAACATTCAAACCTTGCACTCTTGCACGCCATGTCGCCAAACCAAACCAAATCAATCGGGGGCGTTTGCTCCGTTTTTGAACGCGAAAGCATACACGCCTCTTGCTTACATCGTACCCACGTACTCCAACACACACACACACACATATATATACACACATGTTGCTCTATACCAACACACACGCGCTACCACGGCGCCGAATGGCCTCGACTCGCAAATGACCCACTTTGTGTTCTCTTTGACCCACCGTGACTATAGCTACATGGCAACGAGAGACGAACACGTCAAGACTTGTGTCAGCACGAGCGAGGCATGCGAGACGCTACATCGCACGAGGGAAGCGTTCGAGACCCACGCGCGCTTCGTCAGGTGTCGGTGTTGGTACTGGTACTGGTGTTGGTCGTTGGTCGTTGGTCGTTGGTCGTTCGTGTTTGCACAGTGAAGTGTGTGTTGGTTTGTGATTGGTGCGAGAAGTGTGTATGCGTGTGTGTATTGTGTGTATGGTACGTGAGTGTTGTGTGTGTTTTGTGTGTGTGTGTGTGTGTTGTGCGTGTCGTGCGTGTTGTGTGTGTTTTTGTTTGTGTGTGGTGTGTTTGTACTTGTTGTTGTGTTGTGGTAGTGTATTTGACTGGAGCTAGTAGCACTTTGGCGCAGAGGAAGCGTGTTGGGCTCATAACCCAAAGGTCGTTGGATCGAGACCAACAAGTGCTATCATCATCTTTTTGCGCAAGCGCAAGCGCATGCGTGTGTGTGTGTGTGTTTTGCTTTGATGCGTTTTGCTTTGGTTTGTTTGTTTTGTTTTGCTTCATTTCCAAATTGATACGCACTGTTTCGCTTGCCTTCCTCTCCGTGGCTTTGCTTCACTATGGCCTTGCGCACATACGCAACATTCAAACCTTGCACTCTTGCACGCCATGTCGCCAAACCAAACCAAATCAATCGGGGGCGTTTGCTCCGTTTTTGAACGCGAAAGCATACACGCCTCTTGCTTACATCGTACCCACGTACTCCAACACACACACACACACATATATACACACATGTTGCTCTATACCAACACACACGCGCTACCACGGCGCCGAATGGCCTCGACTCGCAAATGACCCACTTTGTGTTCTCTTTGACCCACCGTGACTATAGCTACATGGCAACGAGAGACGAACACGTCAAGACTTGTGTCAGCACGAGCGAGGCATGCGAGACGCTACATCGCACGAGGGAAGCGTTCGAGACCCACGCGCGCTTCGTCAGGTGTCGGTGTTGGTACTGGTACTGGTGTTGGTCGTTGGTCGTTGGTCGTTGGTCGTTCGTGTTTGCACAGTGAAGTGTGTGTTGGTTTGTGATTGGTGCGAGAAGTGTGTATGCGTGTGTGTATTGTGTGTATGGTACGTGAGTGTTGTGTGTGTTTTGTGTGTGTGTGTGTGTGTTGTGCGTGTCGTGCGTGTTGTGTGTGTTTTTGTTTGTGTGTGGTGTGTTTGTACTTGTTGTTGTGTTGTGGTAGTGTATTTGACTGGAGCTAGTAGCACTTTGGCGCAGAGGAAGCGTGTTGGGCTCATAACCCAAAGGTCGTTGGATCGAGACCAACAAGTGCTATCATCATCTTTTTGCGCAAGCGCAAGCGCATGCGTGTGTGTGTGTGTGTTTTGCTTTGATGCGTTTTGCTTTGGTTTGTTTTGTTTTGTTTTGCTTCATTTCCAAATTGATACGCACTGTTTCGCTTGCCTTCCTCTCCGTGGCTTTGCTTCACTATGGCCTTGCGCACATACGCAACATTCAAACCTTGCACTCTTGCACGCCATGTCGCCAAACCAAACCAAATCAATCGGGGGCGTTTGCTCCGTTTTTGAACGCGAAAGCATACACGCCTCTTGCTTACATCGTACCCACGTACTCCAACACACACACACACACATATATACACACATGTTGCTCTATACCAACACACACGCGCTACCACGGCGCCGAATGGCCTCGACTCGCAAATGACCCACTTTGTGTTCTCTTTGACCCACCGTGACTATAGCTACATGGCAACGAGAGACGAACACGTCAAGACTTGTGTCAGCACGAGCGAGGCATGCGAGACGCTACATCGCACGAGGGAAGCGTTCGAGACCCACGCGCGCTTCGTCAGGTGTCGGTGTTGGTACTGGTACTGGTGTTGGTCGTTGGTCGTTGGTCGTTGGTCGTTCGTGTTTGCACAGTGAAGTGTGTGTTGGTTTGTGATTGGTGCGAGAAGTGTGTATGCGTGTGTGTATTGTGTGTATGGTACGTGAGTGTTGTGTGTGTTTTGTGTGTGTGTGTGTGTGTGTTGTGCGTGTCGTGCGTGTTGTGTGTGTTTTTGTTTGTGTGTGGTGTGTTTGTACTTGTTGTTTGTGTTGTGGTAGTGTATTTGACTGGAGCTAGTAGCACTTTGGCGCAGAGGAAGCGTGTTGGGCTCATAACCCAAAGGTCGTTGGATCGAGACCAACAAGTGCTATCATCATCTTTTTGCGCAAGCGCAAGCGCATGCGTGTGTGTGTGTGTGTTTTGCTTTGATGCGTTTTGCTTTGGTTTGTTTTGTTTTGTTTTGCTTCATTTCCAAATTGATACGCACTGTTTCGCTTGCCTTCCTCTCCGTGGCTTTGCTTCACTATGGCCTTGCGCACATACGCAACATTCAAACCTTGCACTCTTGCACGCCATGTCGCCAAACCAAACCAAATCAATCGGGGGCGTTTGCTCCGTTTTTGAACGCGAAAGCATACACGCCTCTTGCTTACATCGTACCCACGTACTCCAACACACACACACACACATATATACACACATGTTGCTCTATACCAACACACACGCGCTACCACGGCGCCGAATGGCCTCGACTCGCAAATGACCCACTTTGTGTTCTCTTTGACCCACCGTGACTATAGCTACATGGCAACGAGAGACGAACACGTCAAGACTTGTGTCAGCACGAGCGAGGCATGCGAGACGCTACATCGCACGAGGGAAGCGTTCGAGACCCACGCGCGCTTCGTCAGGTGTCGGTGTTGGTACTGGTACTGGTGTTGGTCGTTGGTCGTTGGTCGTTGGTCGTTCGTGTTTGCACAGTGAAGTGTGTGTTGGTTTGTGATTGGTGCGAGAAGTGTGTATGCGTGTGTGTATTGTGTGTATGGTACGTGAGTGTTGTGTGTGTTTGTGTGTGTGTGTGTGTGTGTTGTGCGTGTCGTGCGTGTTGTGTGTGTTTTTGTTTGTGTGTGGTGTGTTTGTACTTGTTGTTGTGTTGTGGTAGTGTATTTGACTGGAGCTAGTAGCACTTTGGCGCAGAGGAAGCGTGTTGGGCTCATAACCCAAAGGTCGTTGGATCGAGACCAACAAGTGCTATCATCATCTTTTTGCGCAAGCGCAAGCGCATGCGTGTGTGTGTGTGTGTTTTGCTTTGATGCGTTTTTGCTTTGGTTTGTTTTGTTTTGTTTTGCTTCATTTCCAAATTGATACGCACTGTTTCGCTTGCCTTCCTCTCCGTGGCTTTGCTTCACTATGGCCTTGCGCACATACGCAACATTCAAACCTTGCACTCTTGCACGCCATGTCGCCAAACCAAACCAAATCAATCGGGGGCGTTTGCTCCGTTTTGAACGCGAAAGCATACACGCCTCTTGCTTACATCGTACCCACGTACTCCAACACACACACACACACACATATATACACACATGTGCTCTATACCAACACACACGCGCTACCACGGCGCCGAATGGCCTCGACTCGCAAATGACCCACTTTGTGTTCTCTTTGACCCACCGTGACTATAGCTACATGGCAACGAGAGACGAACACGTCAAGACTTGTGTCAGCACGAGCGAGGCATGCGAGACGCTACATCGCACGAGGGAAGCGTTCGAGACCCACGCGCGCTTCGTCAGGTGTCGGTGTTGGTACTGGTACTGGTGTTGGTCGTTGGTCGTTGGTCGTTGGTCGTTCGTGTTTGCACAGTGAAGTGTGTGTTGGTTTGTGATTGGTGCGAGAAGTGTGTATGCGTGTGTGTATTGTGTGTATGGTACGTGAGTGTTGTGTGTGTTTTGTGTGTGTGTGTGTGTTGTGCGTGTCGTGCGTGTTGTGTGTGTTTTTGTTTGTGTGTGGTGTGTTTGTACTTGTTGTTGTGTTGTGGTAGTGTATTTGACTGGAGCTAGTAGCACTTTGGCGCAGAGGAAGCGTGTTGGGCTCATAACCCAAAGGTCGTTGGATCGAGACCAACAAGTGCTATCATCATCTTTTTGCGCAAGCGCAAGCGCATGCGTGTGTGTGTGTGTGTTTTGCTTTGATGCGTTTTGCTTTGGTTTGTTTTGTTTTGTTGTGCTTCATTTCCAAATTGATACGCACTGTTTCGCTTGCCTTCCTCTCCGTGGCTTTGCTTCACTATGGCCTTGCGCACATACGCAACATTCAAACCTTGCACTCTTGCACGCCATGTCACCAAACCAAACCAAATCAATCGGGGGCGTTTGCTCCGTTTTTTGAACGCGAAAGCATACACGCCTCTTGCTTACAATCGTACCCACGTACTCCAACACACACACACACACATATATACACACATGTTGCTCTATACCAACACACACGCGCTACCACGGCGCCGAATGGCCTCGACTCGCAAATGACCCACTTTGTGTTCTCTTTGACCCACCGTGACTATAGCTACAATGGCAACGAGAGACGAACACGTCAAGACTTGTGTCAGCACGAGCGAGGCATGCGAGACGCTACATCGCACGAGGGAAGCGTTCGAGACCCACGCGCGCTTCGTCAGGTGTCGGTGTTGGTACTGGTACTGGTGTTTGTCGTTGTCGTTGTTCGTTGGTCGTTCGTGTTTGCACAGTGAAGTGTGTGTTTGGTTGTGATTGGTGCGAGAAGTGTGTATGCGTGTGTGTATTGTGTGTATGGTACGTGAGTGTTGTGTGTGTTTGTGTGTGTGTGTGTGTGTTGTGCGTGTCGTGCGTGTGTGTGTGTTTTTGTTTGTGTGTGGTGTGTTTGTACTTGTTGTTGTGTTGTGGTAGTGTATTTGACTGGAGCTAGTAGCACTTTGGCGCAGAGGAAGCGTGTTGGGCTCATAACCCAAAGGTCGTTGGATCGAGACCAACAAGTGCTATCATCATCTTTTTGCGCAAGCGCAAGCGCATGCGTGTGTGTGTGTGTTTTGCTTTGATGCGTTTTGCTTTGGTTTTTTTTTTTTTTTGCTTCATTTCCAAATTGATACGCACTGTTTCGCTTGCCTTCCTCTCCGTGGCTTTGCTTCACTATGGCCTTGCGCACATACGCAACATTCAAACCTTGCACTCTTGCACGCCATGTCGCCAAACCAAACCAAATCAATCGGGGGCGTTTGCTCCGTTTTTGAACGCGAAAGCATACACGCCTCTTGCTTACATCGTACCCACGTACTCCAACACACACACACACACATATATACACACATGTTGCTCTATACCAACACACACGCGCTACCACGGCGCCGAATGGCCTCGACTCGCAAATGACCCACTTTGTGTTCTCTTTGACCCACCGTGACTATAGCTACATGGCAACGAGAGACGAACACGTCAAGACTTGTGTCAGCACGAGCGAGGCATGCGAGACGCTACATCGCACGAGGGAAGCGTTCGAGACCCACGCGCGCTTCGTCAGGTGTCGTTGGTACTGGTACTGGTGTTGGTCGTTGGTCGTTCGACTCGCAAATGACCCACTTTGTGTTCTCTTTGACCCACCGTGACTATAGCTACATGGCAACGAGAGACGAACACGTCAAGACTTGTGTCAGCACGAGCGAGGCATGCGAGACGCTACATCGCACGAGGGAAGCGTTCGAGACCCACGCGCGCTTCGTCAGGTGGTGTTGGTACTGGATTGGTCGTTCGTGTTTGCACAGTGAAGTTGGTTTGTGATTGGTGCGTATGTGTGTATTGTGTGTATGGTACGTGAGTGTTGTGTGTGTTTTGTGTGTGTGTGTGTGTGTGTTGTGCGTGTCGTGCGTGTTGTGTGTGTTTTTGTTTGTGTGTGGTGTGTTTGTACTTGTTGTTGTGTTGTGGTAGTGTATTTGACTGGAGCTAGTAGCACTTTGGCGCAGAGGAAGCGTGTTGGGCTCATAACCCAAAGGTCGTTGGATCGAGACCAACAAGTGCTATCATCATCTTTTTGCGCAAGCGCAAGCGCATGCGTGTGTGTGTGTGTTTTGCTTTGATGCGTTTTGCTTTGGTTTGTTTTGTTTTTTTGCTTCATTTCCAAATTGATACGCACTGTTTCGCTTGCCTTCCTCTCCGTGGCTTTGCTTCACTATGGCCTTGCGCACATACGCAACATTCAAACCTTGCACTCTTGCACGCCATGTCGCCAAACCAAACCAAATCAATCGGGGGCGTTTGCTCCGTTTTTGAACGCGAAAGCATACACGCCTCTTGCTTACATCGTACCCACGTACTCCAACACACACACACACATATATATACACACATGTTGCTCTATACCAACACACACGCGCTACCACGGCGCCGAATGGCCTCGACTCGCAAATGACCCACTTTGTGTTCTCTTTGACCCACCGTGACTATAGCTACATGGCAACGAGAGACGAACACGTCAAGACTTGTGTCAGCACGAGCGAGGCATGCGAGACGCTACATCGCACGAGGGAAGCGTTCGAGACCCACGCGCGCTTCGTCAGGTGTCGGTGTGTTGGTACTGGTACTGGTGTTGGTCGTTGGTCGTTGGTCGTTGGTCGTTCGTGTTTGCACAGTGAAGTGTGTGTTGGTTTGTGATTGGTGCGAGAAGTGTGTATGCGTGTGTGTATTGTGTGTATGGTACGTGAGTGTTGTGTGTTTTGTGTGTGTGTGTGTGTGTGTTGTGCGTGTCGTGCGTGTTGTGTGTGTTTTTGTTTGTGTGTGGTGTGTTTGTACTTGTTGTTGTGTTGTGGTAGTGTATTTGACTGGAGCTAGTAGCACTTTGGCGCAGAGGAAGCGTGTTGGGCTCATAACCCAAAGGTCGTTGGATCGAGACCAACAAGTGCTATCATCATCTTTTTGCGCAAGCGCAAGCGCATGCGTGTGTGTGTGTTTTGCTTTGATGCGTTTTGCTTTGGTTTGTTTTGTTTTGTTTTGCTTCATTTCCAAATTGATACGCACTGTTTCGCTTGCCTTCCTCTCCGTGGCTTTGCTTCACTATGGCCTTGCGCACATACGCAACATTCAAACCTTGCACTCTTGCACGCCATGTCGCCAAACCAAACCAAATCAATCGGGGGCGTTTGCTCCGTTTTTGAACGCGAAAGCATACACGCCTCTTGCTTACATCGTACCCACGTACTCCACACACACACACACACATATATATACACACATGTTGCTCTATACCAACACACACGCGCTACCACGGCGCCGAATGGCCTCGACTCGCAAATGACCCACTTTGTGTTCTCTTTGACCCACCGTGACTATAGCTACATGGCAACGAGAGACGAACACGTCAAGACTTGTGTCAGCACGAGCGAGGCATGCGAGACGCTACATCGCACGAGGGAAGCGTTCGAGACCCACGCGCGCTTCGTCAGGTGTCGGTGTTGGTACTGGTACTGGTGTTGGTCGTTGGTCGTTGGTCGTTGGTCGTTCGTGTTTGCACAGTGAAGTGTGTGTGTTGGTTTGTGATTGGTGCGAGAAGTGTGTATGCGTGTGTGTATTGTGTGTATGGTACGTGAGTGTTGTGTGTGTTTTGTGTGTGTGTGTGTGTGTTGTGCGTGTCGTGCGTGTTGTGTGTGTTTTTGTTTGTGTGTGTGTGTTTGTACTTGTTGTTGTGTTGTGGTAGTGTATTTGACTGGAGCTAGTAGCACTTTGGCGCAGAGGAAGCGTGTTGGGCTCATAACCCAAAGGTCGTTGGATCGAGACCAACAAGTGCTATCATCATCTTTTTGCGCAAGCGCAAGCGCATGCGTGTGTGTGTGTGTTTTGCTTTGATGCGTTTTGCTTTTGTTTTGTTTTGTTTTGCTTCATTTCCAAATTGATACGCACTGTTTCGCTTGCCTTCCTCTCCGTGGCTTTGCTTCACTATGGCCTTGCGCACATACGCAACATTCAAACCTTGCACTCTTGCACGCCATGTCGCCAAACCAAACCAAATCAATCGGGGGCGTTTGCTCCGTTTTTGAACGCGAAAGCATACACGCCTCTTGCTTACATCGTACCCACGTACTCCAACACACACACACACACATATATACACACATGTTGCTCTATACCAACACACACGCGCTACCACGGCGCCGAATGGCCTCGACTCGCAAATGACCCACTTTGTGTTCTCTTTGACCCACCGTGACTATAGCTACATGGCAACGAGAGACGAACACGTCAAGACTTGTGTCAGCACGAGCGAGGCATGCGAGACGCTACATCGCACGAGGGAAGCGTTCGAGACCCACGCGCGCTTCGTCAGGTGTCGGTGTTGGTACTGGTACTGGTGTTGGTCGTTGGTCGTTGGTCGTTGGTCGTTCGTGTTTGCACAGTGAAGTGTGTGTTGGTTTGTGATTGGTGCGAGAAGTGTGTATGCGTGTGTGTATGTGTGTATGGTACGTGAGTGTTGTGTGTGTTTGTGTGTGTGTGTGTGTGTGTTGTGCGTGTCGTGCGTGTTGTGTGTGTTTTTGTTTGTGTGTGGTGTGTTTGTACTTGTTGTTGTGTTGTGGTAGTGTATTTGACTGGAGCTAGTAGCACTTTGGCGCAGAGGAAGCGTGTTGGGCTCATAACCCAAAGGTCGTTGGATCGAGACCAACAAGTGCTATCATCATCTTTTTGCGCAAGCGCAAGCGCATGCGTGTGTGTGTGTGTGTTTTGCTTTGATGCGTTTTGCTTTGGTTTGTTTTGTTTTGTTTTGCTTCATTTCCAAATTGATACGCACTGTTTCGCTTGCCTTCCTCTCCGTGGCTTTGCTTCACTATGGCCTTGCGCACATACGCAACATTCAAACCTTGCACTCTTGCACGCCATGTCGCCAAACCAAACCAAATCAATCGGGGGCGTTTGCTCCGTTTTTGAACGCGAAAGCATACACGCCTCTTGCTTACATCGTACCCACGTACTCCAACACACACACACACACATATATACACACATGTTGCTCTATACCAACACACACGCGCTACCACGGCGCCGAATGGCCTCGACTCGCAAATGACCCACTTTGTGTTCTCTTTGACCCACCGTGACTATAGCTACATGGCAACGAGAGACGAACACGTCAAGACTTGTGTCAGCACGAGCGAGGCATGCGAGACGCTACATCGCACGAGGGAAGCGTTCGAGACCCACGCGCGCTTCGTCAGGTGTCGGTGTTGGTACTGGTTGTTGGTCGTTGGTCGTTGGTCGTTGGTCGTTCGTGTTTGCACAGTGAAGTGTGTGTTGGTTTGTGATTGGTGCGAGAAGTGTGTATGCGTGTGTGTATTGTGTGTATGGTACGTGAGTGTTGTGTGTGTTTTTGTGTGTGTGTGTGTGTGTTGTGCGTGTCGTGCGTGTTGTGTGTGTTTTTGTTTGTGTGTGGTGTGTTTGTACTTGTTGTTGTGTTGTGGTAGTGTATTTGACTGGAGCTAGTAGCACTTTGGCGCAGAGGAAGCGTGTTGGGCTCATAACCCAAAGGTCGTTGGATCGAGACCAACAAGTGCTATCATCATCTTTTTGCGCAAGCGCAAGCGCATGCGTGTGTGTGTGTGTTTGCTTTGATGCGTTTTGCTTTGGTTTGTTTTGTTTTGCTTCATTTCCAAATTGATACGCACTGTTTCGCTTGCCTTCCTCTCCGTGGCTTTGCTTCACTATGGCCTTGCGCACATACGCAACATTCAAACCTTGCACTCTTGCACGCCATGTCGCCAAACCAAACCAAATCAATCGGGGGCGTTTGCTCCGTTTTTGAACGCGAAAGCATACACGCCTCTTGCTTACATCGTACCCACGTACTCCAACACACACACACACACATATATACACACATGTTGCTCTATACCAACACACACGCGCTACCACGGCGCCGAATGGCCTCGACTCGCAAATGACCCACTTTGTGTTCTCTTTGACCCACCGTGACTATAGCTACATGGCAACGAGAGACGAACACGTCAAGACTTGTGTCAGCACGAGCGAGGCATGCGAGACGCTACATCGCACGAGGGAAGCGTTCGAGACCCACGCGCGCTTCGTCAGGTGTCGTGTTGGTACTGGTACTGGTGTTGGTCGTTGGTCGTTGGTCGTTGGTCGTTCGTGTTTGCACAGTGAAGTGTGTGTTGGTTTGTGATTGGTGCGAGAAGTGTGTATGCGTGTGTGTATTGTGTGTATGGTACGTGAGTGTTGTGTGTGTTGTGTGTGTGTGTGTGTGTGTTGTGCGTGTCGTGCGTGTTGTGTGTGTTTTTGTTTGTGTGTGGTGTGTTTGTACTTGTTGTTGTGTTGTGGTAGTGTATTTGACTGGAGCTAGTAGCACTTTGGCGCAGAGGAAGCGTGTTGGGCTCATAACCCAAAGGTCGTTGGATCGAGACCAACAAGTGCTATCATCATCTTTTTGCGCAAGCGCAAGCGCATGCGTGTGTGTGTGTTTTGCTTTGATGCGTTTTGCTTTGGTTTGTTTGTTTTGTTTGCTTCATTTCCAAATTGATACGCACTGTTTCGCTTGCCTTCCTCTCCGTGGCTTTGCTTCACTATGGCCTTGCGCACATACGCAACATTCAAACCTTGCACTCTTGCACGCCATGTCGCCAAACCAAACCAAATCAATCGGGGGCGTTTGCTCCGTTTTTGAACGCGAAAGCATACACGCCTCTTGCTTACATCGTACCCACGTACTCCACACACACACACACACACACATATATACACACATGTTGCTCTATACCAACACACACGCGCTACCACGGCGCCGAATGGCCTCGACTCGCAAATGACCCACTTTGTGTTCTCTTTGACCCACCGTGACTATAGCTACATGGCAACGAGAGACGAACACGTCAAGACTTGTGTCAGCACGAGCGAGGCATGCGAGACGCTACATCGCACGAGGGAAGCGTTCGAGACCCACGCGCGCTTCGTCAGGTGTCGGTGTTGGTACTGGTACTGGTGTTGGTCGTTGGTCGTTGGTCGTTGGTCGTTCGTGTTTGCACAGTGAAGTGTGTGTTGGTTTGTGATTGGTGCGAGAAGTGTGTATGCGTGTGTGTATTGTGTGTATGGTACGTGAGTGTTGTGTGTGTTTGTGTGTGTGTGTGTGTGTGTTGTGCGTGTCGTGCGTGTTGTGTGTGTTTTTGTTTGTGTGTGGTGTGTTTGTACTTGTTGTTGTGTTGTGGTAGTGTATTTGACTGGAGCTAGTAGCACTTTGGCGCAGAGGAAGCGTGTTGGGCTCATAACCCAAAGGTCGTTGGATCGAGACCAACAAGTGCTATCATCATCTTTTTGCGCAAGCGCAAGCGCATGCGTGTGTGTGTGTGTTTTGCTTTGATGCGTTTTGCTTTGGGTTGTTTTGTTTTGCTTCATTTCCAAATTGATACGCACTGTTTCGCTTGCCTTCCTCTCCGTGGCTTTGCTTCACTATGGCCTTGCGCACATACGCAACATTCAAACCTTGCACTCTTGCACGCCATGTCGCCAAACCAAACCAAATCAATCGGGGGCGTTTGCTCCGTTTTTGAACGCGAAAGCATACACGCCTCTTGCTTACATCGTACCCACGTACTCCCACACACACACACACACACATATATACACATGTTGCTCTATACCAACACACTTTGATGCGTTTTGCGCTTCATTTCCAAATTGATACGCACTGTTTCGCTTGCCTTCCTCTCCGTGGCTTTGCTTCACTATGGCCTTGCGCACATACGCAACATTCAAACCTTGCACTCTTGCACGCCATGTCGCCAAACCAAATCAATCGGGGGCGTTTGCTCCGTTTTTGAACGCGAAAGCATACACGCCTCTTGCTTACATCGTACCCACGTACTCCAACACACACACACACATATATACACATGTTGCTCTATACCAACACACACGCGCTACCACGGCGCCGAATGGCCTCGACTCGCAAATGACCCACTTTGTGTTTCTTTGACCCACCGTGACTATAGCTACATGGCAACGAGAGACGAACACGTCAAGACTTGTGTCAGCACGAGCGAGGCATGCGAGACGCTACATCGCACGAGGGAAGCGTTCGAGACCCACGCGCGCTTCGTCAGGTGTCGGTGTTGGTACTGGTACTGGTGTTGGTCGTTGGTCGTTGGTCGTTGGTCGTTCGTGTTTGCACAGTGAAGTGTGTGTTGGTTTGTGATTGGTGCGAGAAGTGTGTATGCGTGTGTGTATTGTGTGTATGGTACGTGAGTGTTGTGTGTGTTTTGTGTGTGTGTGTGTGTGTTGTGCGTGTCGTGCGTGTTGTGTGTGTTTTTGTTTGTGTGTGGTGTGTTTGTACTTGTTGTTGTGTTGTGGTAGTGTATTTGACTGGAGCTAGTAGCACTTTGGCGCAGAGGAAGCGTGTTGGGCTCATAACCCAAAGGTCGTTGGATCGAGACCAACAAGTGCTATCATCATCTTTTTGCGCAAGCGCAAGCGCATGCGTGTGTGTGTGTTTTGCTTTGATGCGTTTGCTTTGGTTTGTTTGTTTTGTTTTGCTTCATTTCCAAAATTGATACGCACTGTTTCGCTTGCTTCCTCTCCGTGGCTTTGCTTCACTATGGCCTTGCGCACATACGCAACATTCAAACCTTGCACTCTTGCACGCCATGTCGCCCAAACCAAACCAAATCAATCGGGGGCGTTTGCTCCGTTTTGAACGCGAAAGCATACACGCCTCTTGCTTACATCGTACCCACGTACTCCAACACACACCACACAAATATATATACACACATGTTGCTCTATACCAACCACACACGCGCTACCACGGCGCCGAATGGCTCCTCGACTCGCAATGACCCACTTGTGTTCTCTTTGACCCACCGTGGACTATAGCTACATGGCAACGAGAGACGAACACGTCAAGACTTGTGTCAGCACGAGCGAGGCATGCGAGACGCTACATCGCACGAGGGAAGCGTTCGAGACCCACGCGCGCTTCGTCAGGTGTCGGTTGTTGGTACTGGTACTGGTGTTGGTCGTTGGGTCGTGGTCGTTGGTCGTTCGTGTTTGCACAGTGAAGTGTGTGTTGGTTTGTGATTGGTGCGAGAAGTGTGTATGCGTGTGTGTATTGTGTTGTATGGTACGTGAGTGTTGTGTGTGTTTTGTGTGTGTGTGTGTGTGTTGTGCGTGTCGTGCGTGTTGTGTGTGTTTTTGTTTGTGTGTGGTGTGTTTGTACTTGTTGTTGTGTTGTGGTAGTGTATTTGACTGGAGCTAGTAGCACTTTGGCGCAGAGGGAAGCGTGTTGGGCTCATAACCCAAAGGTCGTTGGATCGAGACCAACAAGTGCTATCATCATCTTTTTGCGCAAGCGCAAGCGCATGCGTGTGTGTGTGTTTTGCTTTGATGCGTTTTGCTTTGGTTTGTTTGTTTTGTTGTGCTTCATTTCCAAATTGATACGCACTGTTTCGCTTGCCTTCCTCTCCGTGGCTTGCTTCACTATGGCCTTGCGCACATACGCAACATTCAAACCTTGCACTCTTGCACGCCATGTCGCCAAACCAAACCAAAATCAATCGGGGGCGTTTGCTCCGTTTTTGAACGCGAAAGCATACACGCCTCTTGCTTACATCGTACCCACGTACTCCAACACACACACACACACACACATATATACACACATGTTGCTCTATACCAACACACACGCGCTACCCACGGCGCCGAATGGCCTCGACTCGCAAATGACCCACTTTGTGTTCTCTTTGACCCACCGTGACTATAGCTACATGGCAACGAGAGACGAACACGTCAAGACTTGTGTCAGCACGAGCGAGGCATGCGAGACGCTACATCGCACGAGGGAAGCGTTCGAGACCCACGCGCGCTTCGTCAGGTGTCGGTGTTGGTACTGGTACTGGTGTTGGTCGTTGTCGTTGGTCGTTGGTCGTTCGTGTTGCACAGTGAAGTGTGTGTTGGTTTGTGATTGGTGCGAGAAGTGGTGTATGCGTGTGTGTATTGTGTGTATGGTACGTGAGTGGTTGTGTGTGTTTTGTGTGTGTGTGTGTGTGTGTTGTGCGTTGTCGTGCGTGTTGTGTGTGTTTTTGTTTGTGTGTGGTGTGTTTGTACTTGTTGTTGTGTTGTGGTAGTGTATTTGACTGGAGCTAGTAGCACTTTGGCGCAGAGGAGCGTGTTGGGCTCATAACCCAAAGGTCGTTGGATCGAGACCAACAGTGCTATCATCATCTTTTGCGCAAGCGCAAGCGCATGCGTGTGTGTGTGTGTGTTTGCTTTGATGCGTTTTGCTTTGGTTGTTTTGTTTTGTTGTGCTTCATTTCCAAATTGATACGCACTGTTTCGCTTGCCTTCCCTCTCCGTGGCTTTGCTTCACTATGGCCTTGCGCACATACGCAACATTCAAACCTTGCACTCTTGCACGCCATGTCACCAAACCAAACCAAATCAATCGGGGCGTTTGCCTCCGTTTTTGAACGCGAAAGCATACACGCCTCTTGCTTACATCGTACCCACGTACTCCAACACACACACACACACATATATATACACACATGTTGCTCTATACCAACACGCACGCGCTACCACGGCGCCGAATGGCCTCGACTCGCAAATGACCCACTTTGTGTTCTCTTTGACCCACCGTGACTATAGCTACATGGCAACGAGAGACGAACACGTCAAGACTTGTGTCAGCACGAGCGAGGCATGCGAGACGCTACATCGCACGAGGGAAGCGTTCGAGACCCACGCGCGCTTCGTCAGGTGTCGGTGTTGGTACTGGTACTGGTGTTGGTCGTTGGTCGTTGGTCGTTGGTCGTTCGTGTTTGCACAGTGAAGTGTGTGTTGGTTTGTGATTGGTGCGAGAAGTGTGTATGCGTGTGTGTATTGTGTGTATGGTACGTGAGTGTTGTGTGTGTTTTGTGTGTGTGTTGTGTTGTGTTGTGCGTTGTCGTGCGTGTTGTGTGTGTTTTTGTTTGTGTGTGGTGTGTTTGTACTTGTTGTTGTGTTGTGGTAGTGTATTTGACTGGAGCTAGTAGCACTTTGGCGCAGAGAGGAAGCGTGTTGGGCTCATAACCCAAAGGTCGTTGGATCGAGGACCAACAAGTGCTATCATCATCTTTTTGCGCAAGCGCAAGCGCATGCGTGTGTGTGTGGGTGTTTTGCTTTGATGCGTTTTTGCTTTGGTTTGTTTTGTTTTTGCTTCATTTCCAAATTGATACGCACTGTTCGCTTGCCTTCCTCTCCGTGGCTTTGCTTCACTACTGGCCTTGCGCACATACGCAACATTCAACCTTGCACTCTTGCACGCCATGTCACCAAACCAAAACCAAAATCAATCGGGGGCGTTTGCTCCGTTTTAACGCGAAAGCATACACGCCTCTTGCTTACATCGTACCCACGTACTCCAACAACACACACACACACATATATATACACACATGTTGCTCTATACCAACACGCACGCGCTACCACGGCGCCGAATGGCCTCGACTCGCAATGGAACCACTTTGTGTTCTCTTTGACCCACCGTGACTATAGCTACATGGCAACGAGAGACGAACACGTCAAGACTTGTGTCAGCACGAGCGAGGCATGCGAGACGCTACATCGCACGAGGGAAGCGTTCGAGACCCACGCGCGCTTCGTCAGGTGTCGGTGTTGGTACTGGTACTGGTGTTGGTCGTTGGTCGTTGGTCGTTGGTCGTTCGTGTTTGCACAGTGAAGTGTGTGTTGGTTTGTGATTGGTGCGAGAAGTGTTGTATGCGTGTGTGTATGGTGTGTATGTACGTGAGTGTTGTGTGTGTTTTGTGTGTGTTGTGTGTGTGTTGTGCGTGTCGTGCGTGTTGTGTGTGTTTTTGTTTGTGGTGGTGTGTTTGTCTTGTTGTTGTGTTGTGGTAGTGTATTTGACTGGAGCTAGTAGCACTTTGGCGCAGAGGAAGCGTGTTGGGCTCATAACCAAAGGTCGTTGGATCGAGACCAACAAGTGCTATCATCATCTTTTTGCGCAAGCGCAAGCGCATGCGTGTGTGTGTGTGTTTTGCTTTGATGCGTTTTGCTTTGGTTTGTTTTGTTTTGTTGTGCTTCATTTCCAAATTGATACGCACTGTTTCGCTTGCCTTCCTCTCCGTGGCTTTGCTTCACTATGGCCTTGCGCACATACGCAACATTCAAACCTTGCACTCTTGCACGCCATGTCGCCAAACCAAACCAAATCAATCGGGGGCGTTTGCTCCGTTTTTGAACGCGAAAGCATACACGCCTCTTGCTTACATCGTACCCACGTACTCCAACACACACACACACACATATATATACACACATGTTGCTCTATACCAACACAGCACGCGCTACCACGGCGCCGAATGGCCTCGACTCGCAAATGACCCACTTTGTGTTCTCTTTGACCCACCGTGACTATAGCTACATGGCAACGAGAGACGAACACGTCAAGACTTGTGTCAGCACGAGCGAGGCATGCGAGACGCTACATCGCACGAGGGAAGCGTTTCGAGACCCACGCGCGCTTCGTCAGGTGTCGGTGTTGGTAATGGTACTGGTGTTGGTCGTTGGTCGTTGGTCGTTGGTCGTTCGTGTTTGCACAGTGAAGTGTGTGTTGGTTTTGATTGGTGCGAGAAGTGTGTATGCGTGTGTGTATTGTGTGTATGTAAGTGAGTGTTGTGTGTGTTTTGTGTGTGTGTGTGTGTGTGTGCGTGTCGTGCGTGTTGTTGTGTTTTTGTTTGTGTGTGGTGTGTTTGTACTTGTTGTTGTGTTGTGGTAGTGTATTTGACTGGAGCTAGTAGCACTTTGGCGCAGAGGAAGCGTGTTGGGCTCATAACCAAAGGTCGTTGGATCGAGACCAACAAGTGCTATCATCATCTTTTTGCGCAAGCGCAAGCACATGCGTTGTGTGTGTGTTTTGCTTTGATGCGTTTGCTTTGGTTTGTTGTTTTGTTGGCTTCATTTCCAAATTGATACGCACTGTTTCGCTTGCCTTCCTCTCCGTGGCTTTGCTTCACTATGGCCTTGCGCACATACGCAACATTCAAACCTTGCACTCTTGCACGCCATGTCGCCAAACCAACCAAATCAATCGGGGGCGTTTGCTCCGTTTTGAACGCGAAAGCATACACGCCTCTTGCTTACATCGTACCCACGTACTCCAACACACACACACACACACATATATATACACACATGTTGCTCTATACCAACACACACGCGCTACCACGGCGCCGAATGGCCTCGACTCGCAAATGACCCACTTTGTGTTCTCTTTGACCCACCGTTGACTATAGCTACATGGCAACGAGAGACGAACACGTCAAGACTTGTGTCAGCACGAGCGAGGCATGCGAGACGCTACATCGCACGAGGGAAGCGTTCGAGACCCACGCGCGCTTCGTCAGGTGTCGGTGTTGGTACTGGTACTGGTGTTGGTCGTTGGTCGTTGGTCGTTGGTCGTTCGTGTTTGCACAGTGAAGTGTGTGTTGGTTTGTGATTGGTGCGAGAAGTGTGTATGCGTGTGTGTATTGTGTGTATGGTACGTGAGTGTTGTGTGTGTTTGTGTGTGTGTGTGTGTGTTGTGCGTGTCGTGCGTGTTGTGTGTGTTTTTGTTTGTGTGTGGTGTGTTTGTACTTGTTGTTGTGTTGTGGTAGTGTATTTGACTGGAGCTAGTAGCACTTTGGCGCAGAGGAAGCGTGTTGGGCTCATAACCCAAAGGTCGTTGGATCGAGACCAACAAGTGCTATCATCATCTTTTTGCGCAAGCGCAAGCGCATGCGTGTGTGTGTGTTTTGCTTGATGCGTTTTGCTTTGTTTTGTTTTGTTTTGCTTCATTTCCAAATTGATACGCACTGTTTCGCTTGCCTTCCTCTCCGTGGCTTTGCTTCACTATGGCCTTGCGCACATACGCAACATTCAAACCTTGCACTCTTGCACGCCATGTCGCCAAACCAAACCAAATCAATCGGGGGCGTTTGCTCCGTTTTTGAACGCGAAAGCATACACGCCTCTTGCTTACATCGTACCCACGTACTCCAACACACACACACACACACATATATACACACATGTTGCTCTATACCAACACACACGCGCTACCACGGCGCCGAATGGCCTCGACTCGCAAATGACCCACTTTGTGTTCTCTTTGACCCACCGTGACTATAGCTACATGGCAACGAGAGACGAACACGTCAAGACTTGTGTCAGCACGAGCGAGGCATGCGAGACGCTACCATCGCACGAGGGAAGCGTTCGAGACCCACGCGCGCTTCGTCAGGTGTCGGTGTTGGTACTGGTACTGGTGTTGGTCGTTGGTCGTTGGTCGTTGGTCGTTGGTCGTTCGTGTTTGCACAGTGAAGTGTGTGTTGGTTTGTGATTGGTGCGAGAAGTGTGTATGCGTGTGTGTATTGTGTGTATGGTACGTGAGTGTTGTGTGTGTTTTGTGTGTGTGTGTGTGTGTTGTGCGTGTCGTGCGTGTTGTGTGTGTTTTTGTTTGTGTGTGGTGTGTTTGTACTTGTTGTTGTGTTGTGGTAGTGTATTTGACTGGAGCTAGTAGCACTTTGGCGCAGAGGAAGCGTGTTGGGCTCATAACCCAAAGGTCGTTGGATCGAGACCAACAAGTGCTATCATCATCTTTTTGCGCAAGCGCAAGCGCATGCGTGTGTGTGTGTTTTGCTTTGATGCGTTTTGCTTTGGTTTGTTTTGTTTTGTTTTGCTTCATTTCCAAATTGATACGCACTGTTTCGCTTGCCTTCCTCTCCGTGGCTTTGCTTCACTATGGCCTTGCGCACATACGCAACATTCAAACCTTGCACTCTTGCACGCCATGTCGCCAAACCAAACCAAATCAATCGGGGGCGTTTGCTCCGTTTTTGAACGCGAAAGCATACACGCCTCTTGCTACATCGTACCCACGTACTCCAACACACACACACACACATATATATACACACATGTTGCTCTATACCAACACACACGCGCTACCACGGCGCCGAATGGCCTCGACTCGCAAATGACCCCACTTTGTGTTCTCTTTGACCCACCGTGACTATAGCTACATGGCAACGAGAGGACGAACACGTCAAGACTTGTGTCAGCACGAGCGAGGCATGCGAGACGCTACATCGCACGAGGGAAGCGTTCGAGACCCACGCGCGCTTCGTCAGGTGTCGGTGTTGGTACTGGTACTGGTGTTGGTCGTTGGTCGTTGGTCGTTGGTCGTTCGTGTTTGCACAGTGAAGTGTGTGTTGGTTTGTGATTGGTGCGAGAAGTGTGTATGCGTGTGTGTATTGTGTGTATGGTACGTGAGTGTTGTGTGTGTTTTGTGTGTGTGTGTGTGTGTGTTGTGCGTGTCGTGCGTGTTGTGTGTGTTTTTGTTTGTGTGTGGTGTGTTTGTACTTGTTGTTGTGTTGTGGTAGTGTATTTGACTGGAGCTAGTAGCACTTTGGCGCAGAGGAAGCGTGTTGGGCTCATAACCCAAAGGTCGTTGGATCGAGACCAACAAGTGCTATCATCATCTTTTTGCGCAAGCGCAAGCGCATGCGTGTGTGTGTGTTTTGCTTTGATGCGTTTTGCTTTGGTTTGTTTTTGTTTTGTTTTGCTTCATTTCCAAATTGATACGCACTGTTTCGCTTGCCTTCCTCTCCGTGGCTTTGCTTCACTATGGCCTTGCGCACATACGCAACATTCAAACCTTGCACTCTTGCACGCCATGTCGCCAAACCAAACCAAATCAATCGGGGGCGTTTGCTCCGTTTTTGAACGCGAAAGCATACACGCCTCTTGCTTACATCGTACCCACGTACTCCAACACACACACACACACACATATATATACACACATGTTGCTCTATACCAACACACACGCGCTACCACGGCGCCGAATGGCCTCGACTCGCAAATGACCCACTTTGTGTTCTCTTTGACCCACCGTGACTATAGCTACATGGCAACGAGAGACGAACACGTCAAGACTTGTGTCAGCACGAGCGAGGCATGCGAGACGCTACATCGCACGAGGGAAGCGTTCGAGACCCACGCGCGCTTCGTCAGGTGTCGGTGTTGGTTACTGGTTACTGGTGTTGGTCGTTGGTCGTTGGTCGTTGGTCGTTCGTGTTTGCACAGTGAAGTGTGTGTTGGTTTGTGATTGGTGCGAGAAGTGTGTATGCGTGTGTGTATTGTGTGTATGGTACGTGAGTGTTGTGTGTGTTTTGTGTGTGTGTGTGTGTTGTGCGTGTCGTGCGTGTTGTGTGTGTTTTTGTTTGTGTGTGGTGTGTTTGTACTTGTTGTTGTGTTGTGGTAGTGTATTTGACTGGAGCTAGTAGCACTTTGGCGCAGAGGAAGCGTGTTGGGCTCATAACCCAAAGGTCGTTGGATCGAGACCAACAAGTGCTATCATCATCTTTTTGCGCAAGCGCAAGCGCATGCGTGTGTGTGTGTTTTGCTTTGATGCGTTTTGCTTTGGTTTGTTTTGTTTTGTTTTGCTTCATTTCCAAATTGATACGCACTGTTTCGCTTGCCTTCCTCTCCGTGGCTTTGCTTCACTATGGCCTTGCGCACATACGCAACATTCAAACCTTGCACTCTTGCACGCCATGTCGCCAAACCAAACCAAATCAATCGGGGGCGTTTGCTCCGTTTTTGAACGCGAAAGCATACACGCCTCTTGCTTACATCGTACCCACGTACTCCAACACACACACACACACACATATATATACACACATGTTGCTCTATACCAACACACACGCGCTACCACGGCGCCGAATGGCCTCGACTCGCAAATGACCCACTTTGTGTTCTCTTTGACCCACCGTGACTATAGCTACATGGCAACGAGAGACGAACACGTCAAGACTTGTGTCAGCACGAGCGAGGCATGCGAGACGCTACATCGCACGAGGGAAGCGTTCGAGACCCACGCGCGCTTCGTCAGGTGTCGGTGTTGGTACTGGTACTGGTGTTGGTCGTTGGTCGTTGGTCGTTGGTCGTTCGTGTTTGCACAGTGAAGTGTGTGTTGGTTTGTGATTGGTGCGAGAAGTGTGTATGCGTGTGTGTATTGTGTGTATGGTACGTGAGTGTTTTGTGTGTGTGTGTGTGTGTGTGTGTGTGTGTGTTGTGCGTGTCGTGCGTGTTGTGTGTGTTTTTGTTTGTGTGTGGTGTGTTTGTACTTGTTGTTGTGTTGTGGTAGTGTATTTGACTGGAGCTAGTAGCACTTTGGCGCAGAGGAAGCGTGTTGGGCTCATAACCCAAAGGTCGTTGGATCGAGACCAACAAGTGCTATCATCATCTTTTTGCGCAAGCGCAAGCGCATGCGTGTGTGTGTGTGTTTTGCTTTGATGCGTTTTGCTTTGGTTTGTTTTGTTTTGTTGTGCTTCATTTCCAAATTGATACGCACTGTTTCGCTTGCCTTCCTCTCCGTGGCTTTGCTTCACTATGGCCTTGCGCACATACGCAACATTCAAACCTTGCACTCTTGCACGCCATGTCGCCAAACCAAACCAAATCAATCGGGGGCGTTTGCTCCGTTTTTGAACGCGAAAGCATACACGCCTCTTGCTTACATCGTACCCACGTACTCCAACACACACACACACACACATATATATACACACATGTTGCTCTATACCAACACACACGCGCTACCACGGCGCCGAATGGCCTCGACTCGCAAATGACCCACTTTGTGTTCTCTTTGACCCACCGTGACTATAGCTACATGGCAACGAGAGACGAACACGTCAAGACTTGTGTCAGCACGAGCGAGGCATGCGAGACGCTACATCGCACGAGGGAAGCGTTCGAGACCCACGCGCGCTTCGTCAGGTGTCGGTGTTGGTACTGGTACTGGTGTTGGTCGTTGGTCGTTGGTCGTTGGTCGTTCGTGTTTGCACAGTGAAGTGTGTGTTGGTTTGTGATTGGTGCGAGAAGTGTGTATGCGTGTGTGTATTGTGTGTATGGTACGTGAGTGTTGTGTGTGTTTTGTGTGTGTGTGTGTGTGTTGTGCGTGTCGTGCGTGTTGTGTGTGTTTTTGTTTGTGTGTGGTGTGTTTGTACTTGTTGTTGTGTTGTGGTAGTGTATTTGACTGGAGCTAGTAGCACTTTGGCGCAGAGGAAGCGTGTTGGGCTCATAACCCAAAGGTCGTTGGATCGAGACCAACAAGTGCTATCATCATCTTTTTGCGCAAGCGCAAGCGCATGCGTGTGTGTGTGTTTTGCTTTGATGCGTTTTGCTTTGGTTGTTTTGTTTTGTTGTGCTTCATTTCCAAATTGATACGCACTGTTTCGCTTGCCTTCCTCTCCGTGGCTTTGCTTCACTATGGCCTTGCGCACATACGCAACATTCAAACCTTGCACTCTTGCACGCCATGTCGCCAAACCAAACCAAATCAATCGGGGGCGTTTGCTCCGTTTTTGAACGCGAAAGCATACACGCCTCTTGCTTACATCGTACCCACGTACTCCAACACACACACACACATATATATATATACACACATGTTGCTCTATACCAACACACACGCGCTACCACGGCGCCGAATGGCCTCGACTCGCAAATGACCCACTTTGTGTTCTCTTTGACCCACCGTGACTATAGCTACATGGCAACGAGAGACGAACACGTCAAGACTTGTGTCAGCACGAGCGAGGCATGCGAGACGCTACATCGCACGAGGGAAGCGTTCGAGACCCACGCGCGCTTCGTCAGGTGTCGGTGTTGGTACTGGTACTGGTGTTGGTCGTTGGTCGTTGGTCGTTGGTCGTTCGTGTTTGCACAGTGAAGTGTGTGTTGGTTTGTGATTGGTGCGAGAAGTGTGTATGCGTGTGTGTATTGTGTGTATGGTACGTGAGTGTTGTGTGTGTTTTGTGTGTGTGTGTGTGTGTGTTGTGCGTGTCGTGCGTGTTGTGTGTGTTTTTGTTTGTGTGTGGTGTGTTTGTACTTGTTGTTGTGTTGTGGTAGTGTATTTGACTGGAGCTAGTAGCACTTTGGCGCAGAGGAAGCGTGTTGGGCTCATAACCCAAAGGTCGTTGGATCGAGACCAACAAGTGCTATCATCATCTTTTTGCGCAAGCGCAAGCGCATGCGTGTGTGTGTGTTTTGCTTTGATGCGTTTTTGCTTTGGTTTGTTTTGTTTTGCTTCATTTCCAAATTGATACGCACTGTTTCGCTTGCCTTCCTCTCCGTGGCTTTGCTTCACTATGGCCTTGCGCACATACGCAACATTCAAACCTTGCACTCTTGCACGCCATGTCACCAAACCAAACCAAATCAATCGGGGGCGTTTGCTCCGTTTTTGAACGCGAAAGCATACACGCCTCTTGCTTACATCGTACCCACGTACTCCAACACACACACACACACACATATATATACACACATGTTGCTCTATACCAACACGCACGCGCTACCACGGCGCCGAATGGCCTCGACTCGCAAATGACCCACTTTGTGTTCTCTTTGACCCACCGTGACTATAGCTACATGGCAACGAGAGACGAACACGTCAAGACTTGTGTCAGCACGAGCGAGGCATGCGAGACGCTACATCGCACTTGGGAAACGTTTTTTTTTGTTTGGACCGTGGCATTGGTTTGTTGCATTCAGGATACAGTTTTCTTGAACTTGTGTCCTTTTTGGGCATTTTTACTTTCATAATTGGGTCGTTGGGTTTGACCCAAGATGTAGTGATCCTGTTTTGTCACTAGGACATTTGAGCAGACTCACAAGCATACAAAACCCTAGCTTATGCAGATGTTCACTCGCGCTTGGACTTCTTGCCACTGCTGCTTCGGTTTGGTGCTGGTCGTGAGCCATTTGCTGCTGTTGCTGCCGATGTTGAACTGGCTGCCGCATCACTCGCACTCGGAGGCGAAGACATCCAAGCGCTGCACCAGTCGCCGAGGATCGGGACGTAGTCGTGGCAAAAGTAGAGCGCGATCCAGAGACCGTGAAGGACGCTCACGATCACGCTCGCAGACACTGCGTAGCGAAAGAGCGCGCTCGAGTCCCAGAGACCTGCTATGCGGATCACGACGCTGCAGTGTGGAAAGTGGCGCGTGAGGACGCTCGACATCGCGCCAGCAGCGCGGAGCTCGTCGGGGTCGACGCGCGCGAGCATCACGTCCATGACGTCGCAGTTCGCACTCGGGTCGTCCGCGCTCCGCGCCACGAGCATCGCGAGCGCGAGGTACGCTGGCACGAAGCCTGGAAACCACTCGAGCGCGCGGCGCAAGCAGTTGATGCTCGTTTTCACACTGCCGCTCTGCGCGAGCGCGAGCTTCGCCATGGTCGTCCAGCCGTCTGCGAGCGCTTTGCGCTCCATTGCGTCTGTGTCTTGCCGTAGCAGCTCCCACTGCGGTAGCGTGTACGCTGGCGACCACGTGGCGTCGAACGTTCCAGGTGGCAAGAGCTGCAGCAGCTCGCGCTCGGCTTGGAGCAGCAGCTCCATGTGGTCGTGCTGGAGCTCGTCCAGGTCAGCGGTGCCGCGGTCGCCTGCGCTCGAGAACTCGTCAACGTACGGCTGTCGCATCGCCGTTGTGAGCTCTTTGTAGGCGCCGCGTGCAGCGACACTCGCGAGCGTGTCGAGCGCACTCACGAATACAAACGTCTCACCTGGCGACTGGAGCGAGTGCACAGAGCTCTCGCTCGCGTCGCTGTCGTCATCCACTTGATGCGGCTGGCGCGGTGAGCTGTGCGTTCTGCTGGCGCTCATACCGTCACTGCTGTCGAGCGACGCGAGTGGTACAGACTTGCTATCGCGCACGACAACGCGCGGGCTCGACGGCTCGAGGATGTACACACCGCGCTGGATCTCGATGCGCACGGAGCGCTCGTCGTCGCGCACGCGCTGCATGTACTCGTCGAGCTTGTCACGAATCGCAACGCATGGCGCATGCTCTGTGTATGTCGTGTCGGCGACGTTCATGAACACTGCGAGTGGGTGCGGTGCGTCTGCGAGCGACCGGATGTGCTTGTCGATGTCGTTGCTCGCAAGGTGAGCAAACAAGATGCGCCAACGCTCGAGCGCGCCGAAGCGTCCAGTCGCACAGTCGGCTTCGAACTCATTGTCGAACGAGCTGTCGTCGTCGTCGTCGTCGGACGGGAACTCGATCGCGCCGGTTGTCTGCTGATTGAAGCGATATTGCTCCTCTGTGAGATGGATTGGGATGTCGGGTCCCACGATCACATCTGCATGTGTGAGCGTTACGAGTAGCGCCGGTACGAGCGCGAGTTGGAGCTGCAGTCGTCGCTGTGTGCGCGCGCGCGAAGCTCCTCCTCTTCCTCGACGTTGGTCGCGCATGTTTCCAGCAGCAGCAGCTCAAATGATCTTGTGGAAAGCTCGAAACCCTAGATTCTGTCTAGGGTTTTAGACTTGGATAGGGTTTTTGGCATAGACTCTGTCCATCAGCGAGAACGAGCAGGTCAAAGCAGAAGCACAGAAGAAGCAACACGACCACGTCAGCAGCAGTCAGCAGCCGTCATGACGCTCTCGACGCCGTCATTGCCGCCGCCGTCGGGACACGACGAAGACGCGTTTGCACACGCATTCGGCCGCATTCGCGCACCGTCCTCGACGCACGACAGCGGGAGCTACGTCCCGCCCATGAGCGCACCAGGAAGCAGTGACGATGAATTCAAGCAGCAGCACCAACACCAGCAGGAGCAACACCAGCACCAGCACGCAACTGTGCTGCGTGTGAGCCGCGAAGACGAAAACATTGGCGCGCGTGTGCCGTTGTCAAAGAAGCGCATCTCGTGGCGCTTCGTCGTCGCTGGGTTGGAGCAGGTCCACACAGTCACGCTCGAGCACTCGCGCATCACAGCGAAGAAGCGCTTGCGTCTCGACGGCCGCCGGCTGTTCAACGCCGACCACTACTGCGCAGGCGACTGGACGTACAACTTTCGCGTCGGCGAGCACGCGCCGCAGTTCACAGTCGCGATCAAAGACGTGAAAGCCACGGTCGTGGACCAGCACAGTCTCGCCGGCATCTACGAGCTGTACGTCGACGGCATTGCGTGGGACGCTCTCGGCGAGCGTGTGTTTGCCGGCACAGCGAAGCGCAAGAGCGCGCTACCGGTCTGGAGCAGCGACAAGTTTGCGCGTCGCGTGTCGGACGAGACGTTTGCGCTCGCGCCGCACAAGCAGCAGCCGCCAGGGACTGCGCGCGCGTGGGTCTTTGCGTTCGGCGTGCTCGGGACGATCCATCGCCTCGAGCTCTGGGACCTCGACGCCGGCGCGTTTGTTGTTGCGCTCGACAGTCGCGAGCTCGCGCGCGTCGAGCACGACGCGATTGACGACGAGACATGGGAGTACGAGTACACGCTCGCGAACCAGCACGAGCTCGTCGTGTCCGTGACGCTCGCGCACGACGGTGAGCGGCGCTACGACTTTGCGATCGACGGGAGTCCGTGGAAAGACATGAGCGAGACGGACTTTGTGCTCCAGCCCGGGTGGGTCCCAGTCTACTCGCGGTCGAAGGGCACGGCGTACTTTCGGCACGTCGGGACGAACGAGACGCGGTGGGAGAAGCCGATCATGGCGCGCAGCGGCGCGACGCTCATTGAGCAAGTGCCGTCGCAAGAGCTCCAGCCGACCGAGAGCAGCGCCAGTGAGAACTCGCACCACTACGACGACACGGACCGATGGAACGACCCTCACCGCGCGTCGCCGGGGCAGCCAGAAGCGAACTTGCTCGACTTTTCCGAGATCGCAGTGCACGTCTCGCCGACACACGCTGCGCAGCAGCAAGCGACGCTTGGGGACCGCAGTAGCGCCTTTGCGGCATTTGATCCGTTCGACCCCGTGTACCAGCAGCAGGCGTCTCCGTACCAGCAAAAGCCCCAGACGCAGCAGACGCAACAGCACACGCCGCCAGTGGACTTGCTGTCGTAAGAGAGAGAACGATGGCGTGCATCGTGAGGAGCGACTGAGGCAACTGTGCGCGTGTTCATTCATTGATTCGTTCATATCGTTAAGCGTCTTTCGTGGTGGCCGCCAGTCTCGCTCTCTCGCTGTTGGTCTATGCCAACATCGCTTGCTAGCCCATGAGGTTCTTGATCAAGTCCTTGAGCGGCTCCTGCTCGCGCTTGTCGACGAGGTCGAACGCCGTCACGAACGCCATGAAGTGCTTGAAGCACGAGTTGAGATGCGCCTCGGCCCCCAGACGCACGATCTTGTCAAAGTGCGAGTAGTAGACGTGCGCGTAGACGCGGAAGAGACGGCGGAAGATGTTCTTCACGATCGAAACAAAGCCGCGGACGTACGGCGTGCCTTCGCGCGTCGGAAAGAGCGTCTCGTCGTTCAGCAGTTCCTCGGTCCAGGACATGAGCATGTCAATGTACTCGGGCGCTGGGAGCTTCGCTGGTGTCTTGTACTTGCCGCCGTCCTTCCAGAGGTACTCGAACCTGCGTGGACCGTCAGTTTATGTCACAGACAGTAGTGAGCGCGTGAGCGTATGTGTCAGTGCGCGACAGTAAGCAAGCACGACGCACTTTGGTCCTGCGCTCATCTGCGGACAGCACTCGCACGTGCAGAACTCGATGATCGTGCCGTAGATGATGCTGATCTCGTTGAAAAAGTCGACGGCTGAGCCAGTAGCAAGTACATGCGAGTGTGTCAATCCGATACACCCGCTTGCTTCATCTGGATCTACAAGAGATGCTAGGGCAGAGCCGTACTGTGCACTGCGAGCCACTCGTTCGGGTCTTCGCCTTCTGGCACCGCGACTGCATTCCGCATATCACCACTGCACACACACGCACATAGAGTCAAAGAGAGCGTCAGACGACTGTGAAGCAGCCAGTGTCACGCGATGCAAGGCGTACGCACTTGCCGAGCGTCGCCTGCGCGCGCTTGTGGAGGTCGTAGCGCTTCGTGCCATGGCTGTGGTTCTTCTTCGGGCGGAACGTCTTGTTGCGGTTGAACAGGTTGTTCATCGTGCTAGGCGCTTGCTCTCTTGCTCTCTTGCTTGCTCTGGTGTCTTGTGACTGTGAGCAGCAGTCGCTCCAGGCTGGTGTTGCCTCAGTGCGATGTGTGGCTAAATGTAGCCATGTGACGATTTGACTTGGTATTTGTATGCGATTTGTGTATTGAGTCCTCACTCTTGTGCATCGCTACGGCGCGAGATCTCCCACACGTCAATGCGCTCGGACGTGAACTGCGGGTGCAAAGCTTGTGGTGACACGCGTTGCTTCACAAGCCCATGACGCTCGAGCTCGGCAAAGAGCAGTGTGTCAGACACGACACTCCGGTGCTGGTGCGCCATGAGGACGATCGCAGACGGCACCGAGTGGCGCAGCACAGTCGCGAACGTCGCAACGAGCGGCGGAATGAGCTCTTCGACCCACACGACGTCAGATGCGAGCACGACGTCAAACGATCCGAGGTCGGTCGGCGGGTCGAACCAGTCGAGCACGCGCGTACTCACGCGCGAGCTGTCGGTGTCACCATCGCTCAGCGTCCGCGCAACGTTCCGCGCCAAGTTGTCCATCGTGTACGCCAAGTCCGTGAGCACGACCTCTTGTGCGCCGAGCAGCGCAGCCGACAGTCCGACGAGTCCAGTGCCAGCGCCGAGCTCGAGCACGCGCTTCCCGCGGACGCTCTCGACGCGAGCGTGCTCGAGGTACTTGGCGAGCACAACGGAGCCGTCCCAGGTCGTGAGTCCCGTGCCTTGGCCCGAGTTGCCCACTTCGCCGGCATGCACTGGAGCGCCTGCGATCGTGAACGCGCTCGAGTCAAAGAGCTTCGACGGTAGCGCCAAGCAGTCTGCAGTGCGCGCGTTGTGTAGAATGACGTTCAGACGCGCGCGTCGGTGTGCGAGCTGCGTGAGCGAGTGCAGCGGCAGGAACTTGTCTTTTCGCGCGTCGTAGACCTCGACATCGATCGTGTTAGGAAGTGTGTTGTCGTCGTTGTCGTTGTTGCCGAGTGCGCCAGCGAGCGCAGACTGCAAAAGCTCGTGCACGTGCGCAATGCTCGTCGACGCGCTCGTTCTGATCGTGAGCGGCGCTTGCACGCGACCTGCAGCGTTCTGGACGTCCACGCGCAGTGTCAGCTGTGTATTGCTGCTAGTCGACTGCATCGCAGCAGTGCTTGTGCAAATGCAGAGCAGTAGCAGCAGCAAGCGTCCACGCAGGCGACGCATGCAAGCGCAGCTTCTCGAACACCTCGGTGCTTGATGTCCTGTTTCGTACTTGAGCGGGCAGTGAGTCTCGATTTGATAGTGATAAAAACGAGAGAATCAAATCGACTGGAAATTTGTATGGAGCGAATGATTGACACAAAACGACTGGAGATCAATCAACTCGTGACGATCGCCATGGCAGTCGCTCAAGGTATGTGTGTGCGTGCGTGTCTGTCTCTGTGTGTGCGCGCAGGATGCCCCTTACTAGCACACATACCTGCATGCTGACTAACAGCCTGCAACTCTCCACACATGTCCAGCAAAAGAAGCAGTGACAGAGCTGCTGCGCACCAAGTTCTTCTTGCGTGGCAAGCAGGGCGTCGAAGCGCTCTGGGGCTTGCCGTCGTCGAGCAAGGAGAGCGGCGCGATCGAGCGCGATGAGTCGATCGGCTCGACGAACGCGGACCTGATGGAGTTCAGCGCCGATGGCTCGAAGATCGTGCTCGTGAACACGCAGACGGGCTTTGTCGTGCGCAACACGGAGACGTACGTCTCGCTTGCCGTTTGCTGTCGACTGCGCACATGATCGCACTCACGCGCTTCCACTTACTACGTATGTGGATGCATCAACAGCTCGGACGTCGTGCTCGAAGTCGCGAATGCAGGCATCCAGGCGATTGCGTGGTCGCCGCTCGGGAGTCACTTGCTCACGTGGCAGCGTCCGCAGAAGGACTCGGAGCTCGGGAACCTCATCGTGTGGAACGCGACGACGGGCGCTGAAGTCGCGCGCTTCAACCAAAAGTCGTACTCGCGCGACGTACGTCACTCGCTGTCTGTGTCCTTGGCGCATGAGAGAGACGATCGTACAAACCGCGAGACACTCACACGCTCTTCTCTCACTCTTACTACATGCAGAGCTGGCCGTCGATCCAGTGGTCGTCGGACGAGACGATCTGCGGCCGCCAGAGCGCGAACGGCGTCGTGCTCTACAGCGGCCAGAACATGAGCGCCGGCACGATCGGGCAGATCAACTTGCCGGTGCGTGCAGCTCTCAACATACTGTTGTCAAGTGACATGCACTCACATTCTGACCATCACTCACTGTCCATATGGCGATGTAGAACACGACGAGCTTTAGCGTTGCGCCTGGGAGCGCGCCGTACAAGATCGCTGCGTTCGTGCCAGAGAAGAAGGGGAAGCCTGCGAGCGTGAAGGTCTTCCAGTTCCCTGGACTCACGACTGTCGTGGCGCAGAAGAGCTTCTTCAAGGCGCAGGACGTCACGATGAAGTGGTCGCCAACTGGCAGTGCGCTCATCATTGAGACGCGCACGGACGTCGACACGACCGGCAAGTCGTACTACGGCGAGACGGGCTTGTTCTTCCTCGAGAGCGACGGCGCGTACGACTGCATCGTGCCCCTGACAAAAGAAGGACCGATCCACGACGTGCAGTGGGACCCAACCGGCCGCGGCTTTGTCGTCCTCGCAGGCTCGATGCCGTGCAATGCGACGCTGTACGACGCGAAGGCGCTGCCAATCTTTGAGTTTGGCGCCGCGCCGCGGAACCACGTGAGCTGGAGCCCGCACGGTCGGTTCCTCTGCATCGCTGGGTTTGGGAACTTGCGCGGCGACATGGACTTCTGGGAGCGCAACAAGCTCAAGAAGATGGGCTCGGCGAATGCGAACTCGGCCACGACGTTTGCGTGGTCGCCTGACAGCCGCTACTTCTTCACGGCCACGACGTTCCCGCGCTTGCGTGTCGACAACGGCTTCAAGGTCTTCCGGTACGACGGCACGGGTCCGATCTACCACGAAGACCGCGCGGAGCTGTACGACCTCAAGTTCCGCCCTGCGCTCCCAGGCTACTACCCGAACCGTCCGCAGTCGCCGCGCCGCAAAGGCGCAGATGGCGAGAGCAGTGCGGCTGCAGCGGCGCCAGCACCAGCCAAGCCGCAGGCGTACCGCCCGCCAAACTCGACCGGTGCGCTCGCTGCAATGATGCGCCGTGACGAGACGGGCTCGAAGAAGCTCGACCGGAACAAGTACGTCGCGCCGCGTATGGCGACGTCAGCGGCGATCCCGGGCATGTCAGCGCCAAAGCCGATCCCAGGCATGTCGGCGGCCGCTGCTGCGCCAAAGAAGCCGAGCAAGAGCGCGCGCAAGAAGAAGGCGGTTGAGGCCGCCGAGGCGCAGAAAGCCGTGCAAGAGGCGCTCGCAAAGGTGAGCGTAAGTGCTGCGCCAGTGGATGCTACTGTGCCACCTGCGCCAGTGCCAGCGGCGGCGCTCACGCCCGAGGAGAAGCAGAAGAAGGTGAAGGCGCTGATGAAGAAGCTCAAGCAGATCGACACGATCAAGGAGAAGCAAGCGGCTGGCGACGCGCTCAACGCTGACCAGCTGCTCAAGCTCAGCGGCGAGCAGGCGCTGCGTGACGAGATCGCTCAGCTGTCGTCGTAGAGCTCCAAGGATGTGTAAGGGACTGAGAGATTGAGAGATTGAGAGGATGAGAGGATGTGAGGAGGAGGGAGACAGCACAGCCAGTAGCAGGAGAGCTGTGTGTGTGTGTGGATACAACAGACGCTGCTGTGTCGATACAGTCACATGTGCACAGGTGTTTGGCGTGACGATTGAGCTGCGTACAGGGCCTGTTACAGGTTGCACTTGCCAGTATGTAGCAGCAGTGCAATATGTAGCAGCAGCAGCGCATCGTCCCAACACGCGATAATCAAATCGGTGGCCCGGCTTTGTGCGCGCGATCTGCGCAAATGCCGCAAGCGCATACATGTTGCAAGTCAAGATGCACGCACTTGAGTTGACTTGCGCTCAGTATGCTCAGATACCGCACACAGCCAACTTCAACGCCCCTCCACTCACTCACTCACTCGTCGCCAAGAGCGCGCTCATTCGCCGACTCGCCTGCTGCTGCTGCCTCCGCTCGACGACGTCCACGCGCTGTCGCTCGCTCTATCACACACACGCACACGCTCGCACACTTGCCAAGCATGTTCTCTGTCGCTATGCGCAACGCCCTCGCGCGCACGCAGCCGCTGCGTCGGTCGATCACGACCGAGAGCAAGCAATGGGCCACGGCGCTGAACCAGCGCCTTGAGCAGACCGACCCGGTGCTCTTCGACATCATTGAAAAGGAGAAGCAGCGCCAGCGCAACTGCTTGAGCCTGATCGCGTCCGAGAACTTCACGTCGACGTCGGTGCTCGATGCGCTCGGGTCGGTCATGTCGAACAAGTACTCGGAGGGGTACCCTGGTGCGCGCTACTACGGCGGGAACAAGTTCATTGACGAAGCCGAGAACCTCTGCCGCACGCGCGCGCTCGAGGTGTTCAAGCTCGACCCAGAGGAGTGGGGCGTGAACGTCCAGTCGCTCTCGGGCTCGCCAGCGAACTTCCAGGTCTACACGGCGCTGCTGCAGCCGCACGACCGCATCATGGCGCTCGACTTGCCACACGGCGGACACCTCTCGCACGGCTACCAGCTCGGGAACAAGAAGATCTCGGCGACGTCGATCTTCTTCGAGAGCATGCCGTACCGCCTCGACGAAACCACGGGCTTGATCGACTACGACAAGCTCGACGAGACCGCGGCGCTCTTCCGCCCGAAGCTCATTGTCGCTGGCACGAGCGCGTACTCGCGCAACATCGACTACAAGCGCATGCGCGCGACGTGCGACGCGCAGAACGCGATCCTGCTCGCCGACATGGCGCACATCAGCGGTCTCGTCGCCGGTGGCGTCGTGCCGTCGCCGTTCGAGTACGCAGACGTCGTGACGACGACGACGCACAAGTCGCTCCGCGGTCCGCGCGGCGCGATGATCTTCTACCGCAAGGGCGTCAAGAGCGTGGACAAGAAGACTGGCGTGCCGACGCACTACGACCTGCAGCAGAAGATCGACTTTGCGGTGTTCCCAGGGCTCCAGGGCGGTCCGCACAACCACACGATCGCGGCGCTCGCGACGGCGCTCGAGCAGGCGAAGAGCCCGAGCTACGTCGCGTACCAGGGCCAGGTGCTCAAGAACGCCAAGGCACTCGTCGCGGAGCTCATGACGCTCGGCTACGACATCATCTCGAACGGCACGGACAATCACTTGGCGCTCGTGAACGTCAAGAAGTCGTGCGGTGTCGACGGCGCGCGCGCCGAGTTCCTCTTGGAGACTGCGAACATCGTTGTGAACAAGAACACGGTGCCAGGCGACAAGAGCGCGTTCGTGCCGGGCGGCATTCGCCTCGGCGCCCCAGCGCTCACGACGCGCGGGTTCACGGAAGACGACTTTGTCCAAGTCGCGCGGTTCATTGACGAAGGCGTGCAGCTCACGGCGGAGCTGAACGCCAAGGCCGTCGCGAGTGGCGCGAAGAAGGTCGTGGACTTCAAAGCGTACGTTGCGAACAACGCCGAGGCGACTGCGCAAGTCGACGCGCTTAAGAACAAGGTCGCGGCGTTCGTGCGCACGTTCCCGACGATCGGGTACAGCGAGGCGGACATGAAGTACAAGGACTAGACGCTGTCTGTATGAATGCATGTGTGCTAGTCAATCCGCGAGCGCGATGATCCCGCTCGAGTCGTAGCAGTAGATGAGCTGGAGCTTCTTCATCTCCTCGATCGCCTGCCGCCCTTCCGCGGCGCTCGGACAGCTCTGATGGTGACCATCGTTCACATCATCACGACCTTCTCAGTTAGCTGCTGCAGGCGTAGGTCCGCACAAGCGCAATGTCCGCACTGCATATTCATATACATCCGCACACACGTACATTGAGGAACGTCTGGAGCTCGACCGTCTTGCGCATCGCCTTGGATGGCGTCGCGCCTGTAGATGATGGCGACAACGACGATGCGCTGCGCTCGAGCGTGAGCTGCTGGTGCAAGCGCGTCATGAGCGTCCCGATGCTCGGCGACGGCGCGAGCGTGCGCAAGAGCGAGTGCAAGCGCACGCTGTTCGCGCTCAGCTGTGTCGTGGTCTCGTCGCGGACGCTCTCAATGTGCGCGATCTCTTCCTCGAGCGCCAGGCGCTCCTCTTCGTACTGTGCCTTGAGCGAGCTCGTCTGCGTCGCATCCGAGCACGAGGATCAGTCAGTCCATTCATTCGCTGTCAGTGCAACTGACGCATCGTTTGCTCGCACCTGCTGCGCCTCGGCGATCGCTTGCTGCGTCTCCTCCAAGAGCGCGATCTCCTGCTGCAGCTCTGCGATCTCGTGGCTCAGCCGCTGCTCTGCAACTGCGCAACGGTCCTGCGCGCTCTGCTGCTCGATCGCTCGCGCGTCGTCGGCTTCGCGCTCAAGTTGCGCTTCGAGCTGCGCGAACTCGCGCTGGAGGTCGCGGATCTCGCGCGTGTGCTCCTCAAGCGCTTGCTGCGTGTCCATTGTGAGCAGTAAGGAGTCATGTGAGACCGTCAGTGTGCTAGCTACCGCATATGTAAAGCAGACGTACCGTGAGCACGCGGCGCTCGTTCTCGGCTGCAGCAGCTGCGGCGCCGCTACGGCGGCGCTTCTTCTGCTCCGCGCGTCCAGGAGTCACAGGTCGCCGGCGCTTGTTTGCACTGCGCTTTGCGGCTTTCGTGTCCTCGATCTCCTGCAGTGGCGCGTTCAGAGCGTGAACAGACTGCGGTGTTATACGAGAGCAGAGTGGCACGTGCCTTGGCAAGCGCGTCGGCTTGGTCTTCGATCTCTTTGAGCATGCGCTCGTACTCTTCCTGGATGTCCGTGTTGCGGCTCGACACGATCGCTTGGAACTGCAGACACACACGCACATACGAGAGTGAGGCGACTCGATATGAAAACGATATGAGCAGCACAGCGCACGTACGTACGTTCTCTGAGCGACGCCGCAGCTCTTTCTCCAGACGCGCTTTCGTCATCTCGAGACGCTCGGCTGCCTCCGTGCCTGCATCGAGGTCAGCGCCACATAGAGATCGCGTAAGTCTGACTGTCGTATCGCCACGACAAGCAGCATACGCGTCAACACACTCAATGACCGCACCTTTCTCGAATGCGTCTTCAAAGAGCTGCTCCTTTGACCGCAACTCGTTCTCAGGGTCCACTGGCACGACTGCGAGCGTCGCTTTCTACGTGTGTGTGCGAATGCACGTGAGCAAGGCATTGTGTGAGAAGAGCGATGGATTGGTGAGGACATGATATACACAGCAGAGCATACGGTACCAGCGCAGGCATCTCTGCAAGCGGCAGGTCGTGCTGCATCGTCGACACGAACTTGCCGAGCAGCACATCGGTCGTACGGAGCTGTTTGTTCATTGCAGGTACAGTCACGCGTGTATTGCGTAAGTATCAAAAGGGAGCTCATCGTAAGTAGCACTTGATGTAGGTAGCATGAACGCACCTTGTCGCTACATGCAGCGAGCTGCAGCACGCACTTGAGCAGACCGCCATGCACGTCGCCCATGCTGTCGCGACCTGCTTGAACAAAATGGCGCGAACCGACTGACTTGGCGTTTGTATGTTTTTGAAGTCGCGTACATGAGAGAGATCGCATAGTACATTGCATTCTCAGCTATCTTCCGCTAGACACGCATGCCTCAACATGGCGAAGCACATCGACGGCATGAAGCTCACGACGCGCTGTGTCATGCTCTCCTTGAGCACTTGTGCCATGCGCTTTGGGTGGTGTTTGCACTTGTTCCCCCCGTGACAACCGCGTCACGTAGTCTTGCGAGCATCCATCACACAACAGCACACTACAAGCGCTACGATCGGAATGGCAACGCGCTCGTGGTTCTCTATTCGTTGCGCACATGCAGTGGACACACACGCGTCCTCTGCTCCTTACTGCTCCGTCGTCTCCGTTGGCGCGAAGCTCTGCATCTCGAGGCGATAGGCTTCAAAGTCGAACTGCTCCGGCGCGTGGTTGAACTTGTGGACCCACGCAAAGAGCTTCTCGTCCGCGTAGCTCGCGAGGAGCTGCTCAAGTAGCACGCGCGACTCCTACGACGCGAGTCCATCGCCACATACACACACACACGCATTGACAGTCAGACAGTGAGCCACACTGACACAGAGAGGATCAAGCATTGCACACACACACAGGACGCACCTTCTTGTCGAGCATGTTGACAATGTCCGCGCGGAGGAGACCGATGTCCTTACTCTCGACGAGGTCGCCGTAGAGCGAGACCGTGAGGCACGGCGGCGCGAGGCCCGGGTTCTCCTTGAACGCCTCGAGGTACGTGAGCAAGAAGCACGTGTCCTGGAACTGGCAGATCATGTTGAAAAAGCCCTCTTGGCGGTACACGGGGAAGAGGAAGAACGGCGACGCGCTCGCGCGCTGCGTGAGCGTCTTGAACGCGTCGGCCGAGAGCGTCGTCACGAGCGAGTCGTCTTTCGTGCTGTGGTACTCGCTCCAGATCGCTTCGATGCGCTCCTTCGACTCGTGCTCGAGCAGCTCGAGCTTCACGATCTGCTGCAGCGCGCGCGGCGCCGGGTACGAGAAGCCGCCGGACGTGATCTTCTCGCCGCTCTCAGTCGAGAACAGGCGCCGGCGCGCTGTCCACGCTGGCACCGTCGCACTGCGGCGGAGCGTCTGGCACGCGCGCATCATCGAGAGCACCATCGTCGTCGTCGTCTGTGGCTTGCGATCAATCAGTTGTGTTGATTTGCTTGTTTGACTGGCATCGCAACAATTCCACAGTTGTACTTGCGATTTGTATGTAAGTGTACTAATCAAGAAAACATGTTGAACAGCACACACACGTCCAAGGCTCTCTCGACATCGACATCAAGCGCCTGCTCTCGCGTCCTGCTCTCTGTGCGAAGCGACACGTGGCAATGTCATGCGCGCACACGTGCGTACAGTTAGAGTGTGTCGTTAAATACGGTGTATCGTCACACCTGCGGCGTCGCTGTCGTCGTTGTCGTGGACTGGAGCTCGTCGAGGAGCTTCCGTGGCTGCTCGTGCACGTCGTCGTCGACAACTGCTGCTGCTGTCGCTGCGTTGCTCGCACTCGACGCTTTCTCTGGCGCGAGTGGCGGTTGCGGCGGCGAGACGAGGACGTTCGGGAGGCTGCTCGCGGCCAAGCGCGTCTCTGTCGTCAGGAGATCTGCGACTGACTGTGGACTCGTCGTCGCTGCAGCGGCCGTGGCGGAGAAGAGCAGGTCGTGGAGACTCCCAGCGAGGTCGCTCGTGACGCGGTTCGCGAGCGACGGCATCGTCACGGGCGTGCTGTGGATGCTCTGCGTGATCGTCGCGACCGACGACTCGACCGACGCGCTGGTGTCTGGAGCAGTCTCGCTCGCTCCGACTGCGCTGGTCGTGCCAGTGGCTGCTGCAGCGGACGGTGCTGCGACGTACAGAGGCGCTTGCTGCAGCACGACGTGGTGGACGTACTCGCGGATGTACTGCTGCATGTACGCGCGGACGCGCTCTTGCTGCTCGTGCAGGATCACTTGCGGGTGCACTGGCGCGTCGTGTGCATCGAACCGCAGGAGCGTCGGCACAGGAGCGCTCGTAGCAGAGACAGACGATGTGGGGACGGACGCTGCTGCTGCTGATGCAGTCGCGTCAGTCTTACTGCGCTTTGCTACAGCGTCGCTGCGGCCGTCGTGTGGCGCAACAGCGGTCGCTGTGATGACAGCAGACGCGTGTCGACAGTCTCGGAACTTGCGCTTCGCTGCGCTGCTGGCGCTGCAGTCCGACTGCGCGTCGCTGTGGTCGTCGGACGAGTCGCTCTCGCACGACTGCGACGTCTTGAGCGCGTCCGACTCTTCTTCGCACTCGAGGTCGATCGACGCCGGCGCAGTCGCAGGCGCCACGGACGTCTCGCGCACGTTCAAAGCAGCACTCGATGCAGTTGCGACGTCCTTTGTACGCGCTGCGCCTGTAGCAACAGGAGCGATGAACGACATCTCGGCTTTGACGGCGGACGCCACACTCGCGACGGTGTCCGCCACTTGGGCCTCGAGCGGCGAGCGGTTGCGCCAGCGAAAGACCGGCTTGCGCGAGTTCGAGAGCTGGAGCTTCTCGATCAAGCCGACGCTCACGAGCACGTTCGCGACGTCGTAGAGCCGTCGGATCTTGGCTGCAGCACGATGCGAGCAAGAGAGCGTGAGTGTCGGATGGGAGACAGTGGATGATGACATGCGCAGACGTACTCTTGAGCAGTTGGTCCTCTTCGTTCGCGCTCTCTTCAAGCTGAATGAGCTGCTTGGCGGCTTGGTCGAGTGGGATGATGCACTGCTCCTGCTGCAGGAAGAGCTGGACGAACATCTGACTGAGCTTCGAGAGCGACTTGCCGCGGCGGCGATCTGCAGCACGCGCGAGCAGTCAGTGGCCGCCATCGCAGCGCTAGAGACGATCGACTGTCTGCTTGATGTCGTACCTTTGAAGTTGTAGTCGTAGCTGCACGGACCAGCGGTGCCTTCGCGCTGGAGCTCCGCGTACCGACGCTGCGCACACAAGACGAGCGCTCATCAGTACACGAGTCGCTCGCTCTCTCTCAAGCCACACTCGTATCAGTCCACACCTTCATGGCGGTGATCGACACTGGGAGCGCACTGAGGCCGTGCCAGTTGTACAAGTTCTTGCTCTTGCGGCTCACGAGGTGGATGCTCTCGAGGATGTTCACGATGTCGTAGATGCGCCGACGCTCGACGCCGAGCTCCGACGCGGCGCGGTCGAGGCAGATGTCGGTCATGTGGTTGTCGCGATAGAGCTTCAGGAAACTGGAGCAGCAGCAAGAGGCGAGCGCGCGCGTACACAGATGAAAGAGAGAGAGAGACGTGAGTGCGTACTGTGACTCGCCAGTGCGCTCAGTCACAGCAGCAGCGCCATCGATGGCTGGATGGACGAGAGAAAGAGAGACGCACTTCTCGCAGAGCAGTCCGAGCGACTTGTCCTTGCGGTTGTACTCGCGGAACGGGAAGTAGCGCCCGTCGTCTGCCGTCGCTTTCCACTCGCCGCCGTTCTTGTTGGCGCTCCTGCTGTCGTTCTCCTGGCCATCAGGTGCGTCAGTTGTCGACTTGGTCACAGGTGCTGCTGACGCAGCGTCGCTGTCTTTCGTGGCGACTGCAGACGTTGTGCTTTTGGCGCTCTCGTGTCGGAGCACGTCGCTGGCGCTTGCGCTGTCTTCAGGCGCTGGCGCCGCATCCGATGCACTCGCAGTTGTGTCGAGCTTCCGTGGCGCTTTGCGCACGTATCGGCGCTTGACTTTGCCGTCTTTGCCGACGCTTGGAGCGCGAACCTTCTTGGACTGCGCGTGACGACAGCGAGCGTGAGTGTGAGTGCGTGGACATTCATCAGAGACAACGAGTGCATGAGCCACACATGCGCAACAGACCTTGCCCATAGTCGACGACGTGAGCAAGTGCATCATTGCAGTCGCAGCTTCGGTTCGATTCGGACTCGGGTGGTGCATCGTACGCTCACTGATCTGCTTGTAGCATGACGCGACGCGGTAGCGGTTGTTAGTAGATGCACACATACCACAGCAAGCCTATCGTTCGTGTGCATGCACGCAAACGCACTTTGATGGCAGCGGGCGTTCTCGGTCCGTCTGCATTGCTGACGCCAGCACTCGCAGGCGCAGGCGGCTTGTGGCGCACCGGGCTCATCAGCACGCTCCGCTCCATCGTGCGCTGCTCAATCGCCAAGCTATTGCTGCTGCTGCTACCGTCGTCGGACTCGGATGAGTGATGCGTGCGTGCGTCGAGCAGCTCCGATGATGAATGAGTCGATCTCAATCAAAAAAGCGCGCGCACATTTGAAAATCTCGCGGGAAACTGAAAATCAAAACGATTGTCTGTTTGGAGTGTATCGTGATTTTCCAGATTTGTCGTGATTGTAGAAACGTCTTGATTGATTTGATCCTAAGTCGAGCAGGTCGACACGATCACTACTGCCAGCACCTCAGCGCCAAGCGTGGTTGCACGAGCTCGCGCTGATATAGTTTGTGCTCGTCTCTGATGACGCCGATGTCGTTTGATCGACGCTGCATGCATGTCGATCAAGTAGCGCATGACGGATGAGCCTTTGAGTCCAAACAGCGCTGGTCGCTGATGAAATTGCGCGAGGTTCAGAGTGCGCCGCAGTCACTCCCATGTCTTGATGTACCTCACTCGGTCTTAGAACTCAGGCTGTGCTTCTTCCTCTATCTTCGTGCCTCGCCTCCTCCTCTGTCGGTACCCACACACGCACCAACGAGTCTCAACATTCACATTGTCAATGGAGGCGCTATGTCTCCATCTGCGTCAATGCGCGCTCCACACACTTGATGAGGTCTTTCAACCGCGACGAGGACATGGTGAGCACACGGCTTGCCTCTCTTCAAGCTGTGTATGAATGCCACGACAGACGCAAGCCCGTCTTCAGCACGAGCCGAGCCTGGTGTTGGGACGCTTGTGAAGCTGACGAGTCGTCGCGTGACCGACCGACCAGACGCCCAATATCTTTCAGATCACGAGAAGCAAGAGCTCGAGGCAAACGACACACGACAATGCGCCGACGCTCGATGCGCGCAACGCAAGCGCAGCAACAGGAGCCATCGCACGGAGACGGCGAGTCGATGCGCGCGATCAGCAGCGACCGCACGAGCAGCAGCAGCGACTTGGCGGCTGCGAGGAGCGGCGACTTTAGCCAAGCGGTGCCGGGCAAACCGCTGCTCGCAGCACTTGCTGGTGCGTTTGATGCGCTTGAGCAGCACGAGCAGCTATCGGACCAACCGCCGCGGTCGCCAGTGCCGCATGAGATAAGCAGCGATGCTGCAGCGCTCGCGAGACGGCGATCGCGACGGCTCTCGTCTGCGCGAAGCACGCTCGGGTTTGCGATGGCCGACTCGATCAGCGCCAGTAGCGCTGCTCCAAGCGACACAGAGCCAAGCGTCTCGCGAGACGAGTTCGTGCTCCGCATCAACGCGCAGAGCCTGTTCTACCTCCAAGAGCTCTTCCTCGCCATGCTCACGCCAGTGCGGAGCGACAGCGGTCTCGCGACGCAGTGGCGCATCGACAGCCACTTCCTCGACGGTCTCGAAGACGCTGATGCGAGTGCGCTCGGACCTGCGAGTCCAGTCAAGATCCTGCAGCTCGGCGGCCACTTGCTCGAGCAAACGGCGCTCGTAGTCGTCAACAGCGCAGTCTCGAGCGACGCGACCGTGTGCGCACCGAGTTCGTTCGACCTCGCGTTCTTCCCGCGTCTCCAGCACTTGCGCCTCGACCGGTGCGACCTCCGCGACGTGCGCAACTTGCGCCTCCTTCGCTCGCGGCTCAAGGTACGAGCGCACGGGGTCCTCTTTGTCCTGACTTGCTCTTCCCTCATGTGCCTGTGCGTACGACTATGGCGAGACTAGGAACTGCGCTGCTACAACCAGCCGATCGCGACGCTGTCGGCTCTGCTCTGCGACGCCGAAGCACCTGAGCACGTCGATTCGGACTCGACAGCAACACTATCGAGCGAGACGAGCGCGAGTACAGTCGCGTGGCCGCAGCTCGAGTCGTTCGCAGCGGTCAACTGCTCGCTCGCGGAACTCGACGACTCGCTCGCACTCCTCCCGTGCGTGAAAGCGATCCGACTGAGCCAGAACCAGCTCACGTCGATCGTGCCGCTCGCAGCGTGTCCGAGTCTCCAGGACCTCGACTTGTCGTTCAACGCGCTCCGGTCGGTCCGAGACGCCGGTCGCTTCGTGCCGCACGTCATTGCGCTCGACCTGAGCCACAATGCGCTCGAGAGCACGACTGGACTCGAGACGCTCGTCGCACTTGAGGTCCTCGACCTCAGCCACAACGCCATCGCACACATCGCCCACGTTGGTGCGCTCGCTGCGCTCTCGAACCTCCACTCGCTGCGGCTACTTGGGAATCCGATCGCACGCGCGAGCACGTACCGTAGTGACGTCCAGGCGCTGCTCACGAGTGAAGTCCTGCTCGACGGCGTGCCCTGGACGTCGCAGCGCATCGACGACTTTGCGACACAGACGCTCGCAGACGTCTCGTCGTCCTCTGTGCGCGCTCGCACGAGCAAGCGCGACACCACCGCCAGCAGCAGCCCCCAGCAGCTACCGCCAGTCTGGGACGCTCGAAAGCCATTGAGAGTGATCGAAGCGCCTTCAAGCACTGACGTCGCGGTCTTGGAGCGCAGTCGCGTGGCTGAGCTCGCGCGGTCGCTGCTGCTGGCGATCGCTGCGATCGCGCTCGTGCAGAGCGGCATTCACGTCACACAAGGAGCGCGTGACCTTGAGAGCGAGCGCGTCTTGCTCCGTGTGTTTGTTCCGGTCGCTGCAGTCGCAGCGCTCTCACTCATGCTGCTCGCCATACTCTCACGACTTGCGACGTACTGGACGAGTCGAAGCGCTGTGACGCCAACTGCGATGGCGTCTTCGGCGCTCGCATCACACACGAGCAGCAGTAGCAGCAGTAGCAACAGCCACGGAGGCTTGCGTCGTCTCTCGAGACGCCTCTCAATGTGTCTCGTCGACGAGCAGTACGTCCGTCAAGAGCCGCAGACAAGCGGGAGCCACGTGCAGTGCACAGACGCTCACGTGTCGCTCGACGTCCTCCACACGAGTCTCCAGCGCCTCGTCGAGTCGCCAGAGGTGCGTTATACGACGTTGCTGGTCTCTCTCTCTCTCTTCAGGAGTAGCAGCCAGTAGCTGATGCTGTTGTTGTCGTGTGCTCGGCCCAGGACCTCTCGCTGCTCGTGTTCCTGAGCGTGTGTGCTGAGCTCCAGAGCATGGCGGCGCTCCTGAGTCCTGCGAGCGGCGACGGCGGCGCGATCTTTGCGTGGAACGCTCTTGCACGTGCGATCACGACGCTCGAAGCGCACGCGCGTGACTTGCACACTGCGACTCTGCACGACGTCCTCATGGACGACAGCGCATCTGCTGACGGAGCAGCAATGCAGTCGACACAAGCGCCGTCGGCTGCATCCGCGCTCCACGATGTGCTCGATGTGCTCGCGTTCCTCGCGCGCTTCCTGCTCGCACTGACCGACAAGCAGCAGCAGCAGAGCGACAGCATCAGTGCTGTGGAGCCACCAACTACACTGACGCCGCACTTGCTCGCAGCGTATCGCCACGTGTTTGCGTCGTCGCATCCGTGGATCGTCCAGCGAGCGATCGCAGACGGCTTCAAAGCCTCGCCCACGACCACTCGAGCGTTCTTCGCAGCGCTGCGGCGCGGGAACGAGCGGAGCGTGCGCACTGACGCTGTGCTCGTCGACTCGCTGCGAGTATGTGGTCGTGAACTTGAGACGCTTCATCGCCAGCTCGAAGAGCACTTGGTCGACGCGAACCACGCGCTGTAGGCGACTTGAATAGCAGTGACGACGTGCGTGTGCGTTGCTTGGGTCTTGTTCGTGAGCATCTCGACAGAGTTGACGATGTTGATCGAGTCAAGTCCATGGGTTGTTCAGTTGGTGTTGATAGTAAACGCAACGCTCGATCAGTATCTTGCGATTTGTATGCTATGATCGAAATTTGAATTTATAGTAAGGCTGTCTTTGGAATTCACAATTGCCGCATCAATCGAGAAGACGTCATTGATCATCATGCCGTTGCCGCGCCGGACGCCACCGCCGCGTGCGCACAGCGAGAGCAGCGCTGCGACTGCTGCGACAGCTAGTGCCATTGCTGTCGCGAGCTGCGTGTGGAGTCAGTACTTCCCGCAGGACCACCACATTGGCATTGCGCGGCCAGGCGACACGCGCGATGCGAGCTACTACTCGCTCGTGAGCGACAGCGAAGGTCGCTTCAAAGCCGCCGTGGCGTTCCGCGACTGCTTTCGCGACCTTGAGCAGTGGGCGCCGCTGCTCATGAACGTACGTACATGTGTATAGCGGCAAGCATAGTGAGCGTACGTAAGCGCTGACAGTGCGTCGTGTGCTTTGCACAGTACGACCTCACAGACCCCGAGGTCTCGACCGTGTGGCTCAACTACACTGACCTCGTGCGCTCCGCAGTCGGTCTACCGGACTTTGAGAGCGTCCTGCAAGAGAACATCGAGGACGTGATCCCGTGTCTTGGCATCGCGCTCTGCATGCTGCGGCACGAGCAGCGCCAAGCGCAAGAGGAGACGCCTGCGCGCCAGCGCAACGTCCCGCTCGACCGCTCAAAGCTCGTCGTGCGGCTCCACAGCGTCACGCCCGTGCTGCCGATCGCTGCGCTCAAAGCCGACGTCGTGAGTCAGTTCGTGAGCGTCGTGGGCACGTGCGTGCGCGTGAGTGCGATCAAACCGCTCGTCACGCGGTGCGACTTTGTGTGCGCCAAGTGCAACGACGTGACGTCGCGCGCGTTCCCCGATGGCAAGTACAACCCGCCGATGGCGTGCGAGAACGCGCCGTGTCGGAGCCGCACGCTCGTGCCGAACCGCTCGACCGTCGAGACTGTGGACTTCCAGAAGATCAAGTGCGTCTGTAGTGAGGGAGCGTGAGAGTGGCGGCGATCGCTCGACCGACAGACTGACAGACGCCTGTGGCTCTAGGATCCAAGAGATGGAGAACAACGACGCTGGACCTGGTCGGATCCCGCGCATGGTGCGCCTTACAGCAGCGCGTGTCGATGATCGGAGCGCTAGGACGCGCGAGGGACTAACTCTGTTGTATGACTATGGCGTTAGATCGAAGTCGAGCTGTACGAAGACCTCGTGGACTCGTGCATCCCTGGGAACGTCGTGACAGTCTCCGGTGTCGTCAAGAGCATCAACGCAGAGATCCACAGCGGTCGCTACGGCAAGCGCGCGCAGACGAACAGCCTCTCGATCCTCTACATCTGCGCCAACTCGGTCCAGAACTCGGCCAAAGTACGTCCTGCTCATGGCTACGAGCTGCGTCTCGTGACACACTGCGCACTACGTCTGTACGAACTGGAGCAGTCTGACTGACACGGTCGCTGATGATGTAGGCCGATGACACGGACGGCGACAAGGACAAGACGTCAGACATGGACTTCACGAAGGAGGACCTCGAGCAGATCAGCACGATCATCAGCCAGGGCGACGTCTTTGACCGCCTCGTGCACTCGCTCTGCCCTGGGATCTACCGCAATGAGCTTGTGAAAGCTGGGCTCGTGCTCGCGCTCCTCGGCGGCACGCGCAATCCAGACGAGAAGGACGCCGCGTGCTTCTCGCGCGCCGACTCGCACGTCTTGATCGTCGGCGACCCAGGTCTCGGCAAGAGCCAGATGCTCCGTGCTGTTGCGATGGTCGCACCGCGCGCGGTCTACGTCGGCGGCAACACAACGACGACGACAGGCTTGACGGTCACGATGGTCAAGGACGCGTCTGGGGACTATGCGCTCGAAGCCGGTGCGCTCGTGCTCGCAGACCAAGGTGTGTGCTGCATCGACGAGTTCGACAAGATGGGCATTGACTACCAAGCGCTGCTCGAAGCCATGGAGCAGCAGAGCATCAGCATCGCCAAGGCCGGGATCGTCGCGAACTTGAACGCGCGGACATCGGTCATTGCAGCGGCGAACCCGAGCGGCGGACACTACAACCGCAGTCGGTCTGTCGGTGAGAACCTTAAGATGAAAGCCGCGCTGCTCTCGCGCTTCGACCTCGTCTTCATCCTACTCGATCGCCCAGACGAAGAGCGTGACCGCTTGCTCTCAGAGCACGTCATGAACGTCCACGCGCGTGGCGGGAAGCGCAAGCGCCTGCGCGACGACGCAGCGTCTCGGACGTCGTCGTGGCGTCCTGGACCAGCAAGTCGCATGGCTGGCAACTACAACGACGACGCCTACGACGAGAGTGCGCAGCCGCGAAAGCGCTTGCTCGCGACGCGCTTGGTCGACAACGCGTACGCGTACACGATGCACCCGATCCCGATCTACTTTCTCAAGAAGTTCATTGCGTACGCGCGGCGGTACGTGCACCCGCGACTGTCGGCCGACGCTGCGCGCGTGCTCCAGAAGAAGTACTTGGAGCTCCGGAGCGCCGGCGAGAGCAACCAGAGCGGCGTGAACAGCGGCGAGAGCATCCCGATCACGACGCGGCAGCTCGAGTCGCTCATTCGCTTGGCCCAAGCGCGCGCCAAGGCCGACTTTTCCGAAGTCGTGACCGAGGAGCACGCGCTCGACGTTGTGGAGATCATGCAGTCGTGTCTCCTTGACACGTACACAACGGAAGATGGCAACTTGGACTTTGGCCGCAGCGGCGGCATGAGCCTCGCAAAGAAAGTCAAAGCGTACGTCGCGCGCTTGATGAAAGCCGCGCAGCGCAAGAACACGACGCTGTTCTCGTTCGAGGACCTGCTCGACGTCGCAAACAGCATGGCGCTCCAGGTCGACGACTTCCGCGACTTTGTCGACATTCTCCGGAACGAGTGCTACATCCTCAAGAAAGGCCCGCAGCAGTTCAAAGTGCAAGTGTCGTCGTACTCGCAGATGATGTAGCGACGCGTGGGACACTTTACAAACACGTGCGCTTGCGAGAGGCTGTTGGTTGGTATGTGCGCTTGCTGTCAGTCTGTCTGTCTGTGTGTATGGGAGCGTGTGGAGTGGCGCTACTTGCTCGCCATGTCGGCGCTGTCGAGCTTCTCGCGACGGCGCTGGAGCTCCGAGTCGTACACGTCCTGTGGCTTTTCGGACGAGAACAGGTCGTGCCCGGTCTTCGTCTCTGTTGGTGCAAGGCATCGAGTCGTAGTGGTAGATCGACAATGTGTCAATCCGTCAGTCAGTCCGTCGTGTGTTGCTGTTGCTGCTGTTGTGCACAAATGCATGCGAGGAGATACAATAGCAGGACGCACTCTTCGTGAGCGGGATCGCGCAGATGCCGAGACAGAGCGCCGTGCCGACAAAGACCTTGCCGCCCTGGCTGAGCGGCAGCTTGTTGAGCAGCGTGTGGAGCATGATGATCGTGCTGGTATCGTCTTCGTTGCTCGTGCTTGCTCTTGATGCACGCACTGCTGTCCATCACGATGTAGTAAATAGCAGCATTCTTACACATCAATACAAATCACAAGTGAGCAGAGAGAATGCTTTCATATACACATGTGTGGACCACTACATAGTTATGTCCTCCACACGACAGCTATCACGTCGATTTTCGTGACGCGACTTGCACGTCGGGTCCAGAACGCCTTTCAGACGTGAAAGACGCACCAACAGCGCTTTTGAAGTCGTCGTCGTTGTCGGTATCTTTGAGTCACTTCCGAATCGGCGGCCGCGCGCGTCCACAGACACCTCTCGTCTCTTCTTCTTCTCTCTCTCTCTCTTCTTCCACGCTCTCCATCCGTTCGAACGTTCAGTAGAATGGCAATGCAAACTGCGATGCGCGCTGCTGTGCGTCCTGCGCGCGCGGCTGGGCTCTCGCGCGCCATGTCGACGAGCTTCAGCGGTCAGTACCTCTCGATCGAGTCGGGCGCGAACGGCGTTGCGATCGTGCGCCTCGACGACAAGACGGCAAAGGTGAACACGATCTCGTCGCAGATGACCGACGAGTTCTCGAAGCTCCTCGACACGGTCGAGAAGGACGCGAGCATCAAGTCGGTCGTGCTCATTTCGGCTAAGCCGGGGTGCTTCATCGCCGGCGCCGACATTGCGCAGCTCCGCGCGTGCAAGTCCGAGGGCGAGATGAAGGCGCTGTCGGCGAACGGCCAGGTGTTCATGAACCGCATCGCGAACTCGAAGAAGCCGTTCGTGGCGGCGATCGACGGCTCGTGCATGGGTGGCGGCCTCGAAGTCGCGCTCGCGTGCCACTACCGCATCGCGACGCAGAGCAAGAAGACGAAGCTCGCGCTGCCAGAGGTCATGCTCGGGCTGCTCCCAGGCGCGGGTGGCACTCAGCGCCTCCCAAAGCTCATTGGCCTCCAGGCGTCGCTCGACCTCATGCTCACGGGCAAGAACGTCGCAGCGGACAAGGCGAAGAAGCTCGGTCTCGTCGACCAAGTGACGGACCCGTTCGCGCTCGAAGGCGCAGCGATCGCCGCGGCGCAGCAGCTCGCGAGCGGGAGCCTCAAGGCCAAGAAGAAGCAGAAGAGCCTCGTGAACCGCGTGCTCGAGGACACGCCGCTGCGCTCGGTCGTGTTCAACAAGGCCGGCGAGATGGTCGAGAAGAAGACGGGCGGGCACTACCCGGCGCCAAAGCTCATCCTCGAAGCCGCGCAGGCGGGCGTCGAAGGCGGCTTGACGAAGGGTCTTGAGGTCGAAGCGACGAACTTTGGCAAGCTCGGCATGACGAGCGAGGCGAAGGCGCTCATGAGCATCTTCTTTGGCCAGACGTCGCTCAAGAAGAACCGCTACGGCAAGCCAGAGAAGCCAGTGCAGACCATGGCGGTGCTCGGCGCAGGTCTCATGGGCGCTGGCATTGCGCAAGTGTCGGCGTCAAAGAACATTCGCGTGCTGCTCAAGGACCGCGACGCAGCGGCGGCGGCGCGTGGCGAGGACTACGTGCGCAGCAACCTCGAGACGAAGGTCAAGCGCAAGCGCATGTCGATCTACGAGCGCGACGCGGTGATGGCGAACGTCGTGCCGCTCTCGGACGAAGACGACGTCTGGAAGACGCACATGAAGCACGCGGACCTTGCGATCGAGGCCGTGTTTGAGGACATGGACCTCAAGCACCGCGTGATCAAGGACCTTGAGCAGTACGTCTCGAAGGACTGCATCATTGCAACGAACACGTCGGCGCTCTCGGTCGCGGAGATCGCCAAGGCGAGCAAGCGCCCAGAGAACGTCATTGGCATGCACTACTTCTCGCCCGTCCCGAGCATGCCGCTGCTCGAGATCATTCGCCACGAAGGCACGTCGGACAGCGTCGCAGCGCGCGCAGTCGACGTCGGTCTCCGTCAGGGCAAGACGTGCATCGTCGTGAAGGACGTCCCGGGCTTCTACGTGAACCGCTGCCTCGGTCCGTACATTGCCGAGACGCTGTCGCTCGTCGAGAATGGCGTTGGTCCGGACCACCTCGACAAGCTCATGACCAAGTGGGGCCTCCCAGTCGGTCCGATCACGCTCGCTGACGAAGTCGGTCTCGACGTCGCGGCGCACGTGAACCACACGCTCTCGGCGGCGCTCGGCGTGCGCATGAACGGTGGCGACCCGAAGCTCTTTGACGAGATGATTAGCAAGGGCTTCCTCGGTAAGAAGAGCGGCAAGGGCTTCTACGTCCAGCCGAAGAGCAAGAAGGAGAAGAAGACGATCAACGCCGAGGCGCTCGAGCTCGTGAAGAAGTTCCAGAAGACGGATCTCAAGCTCTCGGACGAAGACGCGATCAACCGCCTCATGTCGCGCTTCGTGAACGAGGCCGTGCTGTGTGTCCAGGACGAGATCATTGCGTCGCCGACCGAGGGCGACATCGGCGCGGTCTTTGGCATTGGCTTCCCGCCATTCATCGGCGGTCCGTTCCGCTACGTCGACCGCGTCGGCAGCACCAAGTTCAACGACATGATGCTGCGCTTCGCCGACAAGTACGGCGAGCAGTTCACGCCGGCGCCGCTGCTCCAGGACATGGCCAAGACGAACAAGAAGTTCCACGACAACTAGGCGCACGCGCACACACACACTCGTGCGCATTCGGTCGGTCGCATTCGTCATATCTAGTAACTAGCCATCTCATCCATCCATCCATCCATCTTGTCTCGCTTGTGGTGTCGAGATAGTGGCGGTGGTCGTAGGAGTGAGGGAGGGAGTGGCTGCTGTGCATTCATGCAGGAGCTGCTGCTGCTGCTGCTCTCGTGTTGCTCTGGTCTCTCTCTTACGCGCGTACACCGCCGCTCTAGACAAGCGCCCATGCAGTCGACGTGCCTCTGTCAGTGCGAACAACTACAAGTGCCTGCTGCTTGTCGACAGCGAGTGCGAGTGCGTACCAGCTTGGCGTGGACCTTTTGCTCGCGCTCCTGGCTCTTGCGGCGCAGCTCTTCGACGCGCTGCATCTTCTCGTCGAGCTCTGCGAGCTACAGACCCACACAATGTGTGAACGAGTGAGCGAGCGAGCGCCACTTGTACGACAACGATGTGAGCGAGAGCGCACCTGCTGGAACTTGAAGCTCGACTCGTCCGCGGCGCTCGTCTCGAGCAAGTCCTGCTTCATGCGGCGCGCGAGCGCTATCCGCAGCGCATTGCGGCGCTCCTCGGCTTCGGCCTTCTTGAGCTCCTCTGGCGTCGCGCTCTGCACCTTCTCGACGAGCTGCGGCGGCTGTGACGCCAACGTTGCCCAGTGAGAGAGAGCGTGTGTGTGTGAGAGAGAGATGGCAAGACACGAGCCAACAACCAACTAGGACACTGCCATGCAGAACGAACCGGCTCCGGCGCCGTCTCCTTTTGCTCTTGACGGAACTCCTTGAGCTGCTGCTCGCGCTCCTTCTTCTTCTTCTCGATGATGCGATCGCGCTGTTTGCGGAGGTACTCCTCGCGGCGCTTGATCTCTTCGTCCGAGAACTCGGCCTAGTTGGAGCTCGACCAGTGTGAGCACAGCATGACCAGTTGAGCCATGTCCAACACACACACACGCACCGAGTCTTGCCACTCCTTTTGCTTGCTCTTGTTCTCCTGGAGCGACTCCTTGTTCTTCTTGAAGATGTCCTCGGCGCGCTTCTTGTTCTCGCGGATCTGCCGGTGCACTTCTTCCGGCGACAGCGCGAGCTTCGGGTCCTTGCGCTCCGGGGACTCGTCGAACTTGTCTTCCGCAGCCTTTGACGCAACGGACGCGAGGCGGAGCTGCTCCTCCTGGATCGCAATCGACATGGCGATCGCAGACTCGAGCTCGGCTTGCTCCATCTCCTCTTGCTTGTACAGGATGCTCAGCTCCATGAAGTGCGTCTCCATGTCCTTGTCGATCTCCGCAGACGACGACGACGCCACGGAGTCGTCGACGTCGCCGAGCGTCTCTTCGCGCAGCGCTTTGATCGCTTCGAGCTCGAGCTCCAAGTTGCGCTTGATCATGAGCTTCTTGAACGTGAGGAAGTCGTCCATCGCTAGCACTTGGTTCACCACCTCCATGCTGATGTCGGTCGAGTTGCGTCCGCGCTCGCAGATGTCGGCAAAGTCAGACGGCGTGATGCCGATCTCCGCGAGGCTCGAGCCCAGCACGCTCTCAACTATTGATGACGATGCAGCAGTCAAAGCAGCAGCGACAACACGTGAGCTTGGTGGCTAGCTATCCTTGCTGCTGCGCTAGCTAGCTAGACTAGCCTCGCGAGAACTGTGTGAGACAGCCATTGACAACACACGAGCAGCGAGACGCACCGACTTCGCGGAACTGCTGGTGCAAGTCCGTGTAGATGAACTTGTTCTCGTCGCTCGTGTCAAAGCTCGCGCAGTTCTCGTCGATGAAGCACATGACGGGGACCTCCCACGCGGGCGACCGGAAGATGTTCATGACGTAGTCAAAGACCCAGTCGCTCTCGTCAGTCGTGAACACGAGCTCGCTCATCGTGCTTGCCGTAGTGTAGAGAGGTAGAGCGATCCAATGAGGAGGAAGGAGGTCGAGACGCGTCGTGCGTCCAAAGCGTCCAAAGCGTCCAAAGCGCAGCAAATGAGCAGTGTCGTCATGCAGGCGCGAAGAGGCAGGACGCGCTGCAACCGACGCGCCTTGTTAAATTGGTTTACATATATTTTATGGTAATTGTACGATATGTAGTCCACGCAGCAATTGTATTCGTTTTAGCTGTGGACATGTAGACACTAAATACACTAAATGATTCGAACGGTTGGTTCTGTACGACGATTTGTATCGAGTGTGTGTGTGGTCGATACAAACGCCAAGTGAATTTCGCGGCTCACACTTTATCGCAACGCGACCCAAGCAATCGCACACACGCCACGGCAAGCGGCGAGCAGTGCACGATGACAAGAGTCAAGGTCTACGTCGGGAACCTCGCGTTCGAGCTCGTGGCGCGCGACATCGAAGACGTGTTCAGCAAAGTACGTGCTGTGACTGTGTTGTATTGCTTTGCTTGTGGTCGCGGCTCGTCGCGCGCTTGCTCGCTTGCTCTGCACGTCGCTCAGTCGATAGATCGAGCACACGACACTCACGAGCAGCGCCTGACCACCGCTATTGCTACAATCCTCGCGTGCGCAGTTTGGCCGCATCGATCACGTCTCGCTCAAGCGCGGCTTTGCGTTCCTCCTCTTTGACGACATTCGAGATGCAGAGGTGCGTCGACCGCGTGCTTCCCTGCCTCGCTCGCAATTTGCTCAATGTCTGCCACTCACATGCCAATGTCCTCATGCGTCGCGGCGTTCACGTTCATTGCGCAGACGGCTGTGAAAGAGATGGACAATGTGATGCTCCACGGCCGACGCATCAAGGTCGAGTTCGCCAGCGGCGTGCCCAACAGCGGCTACAAGAGCAACCCCGACAGCGACCGCCGCGCGCCGCGCAGTGGCGACGACTACGGCAGCAGCTCTCGTGCGAGCGCGAGTAGCAGTCGCGACAGTTCCAAGAGCCTCTTTGTCGGGAACATCCCGCCGCACCTCAAGATGCGCGAGCTCGAGGACTACTTTGACTCGATTGGCAGAGGTACGAACAGTCTGGAGGACCACTTGATATGGATCTTTGTATGCATTTGTGCCATTCTGTGCCTGACCGTCCTCGGACTTTTGCAGTGATGAACGTCAAGATCCTCCCGCAGGCGCGTGGGAATGCCGCGATCTCTGCGTTTGTCGACTTTGCTGACGCTGCGGACGCCAAGCGCGCGCACGAGTCGGGCATGGAGATCGCTGGCCAGCGCTTGCGCACGGACTACAACGTCCGGCGCCGCGAGTCGAGCAGCACTGACACGTACGACGACCGCCGCTCGAGTCGCAGCTCGCGCAGTGGCTACGACCGTCGCGAACGCAGTCGCTCGCCAGTGCGTCGTGAACGGAGCCGCTCACCAGCACGTCGCGAACGTAGCCGCTCACCAGCACGTCGCGAGCGTAGCCGTTCCCCTGCTCGTCGTGAACGGAGCCGCTCGCCAGTTCGCAGTCGCGAACGTAGCCACTCACCAGGTCGTGAGCGCCGTGATGACCGCGACGCTCGGCGCGAGAGTCCGCCGCGCTCGCCTCCTCGGATCCGCGAGGGCGCCCCCGCGCGTTCGAATGGCACTGACGACGAGGAGCAGAGCCGCCGCAGTCCGTGAGGTTGAGGTCGGGCTGCCTGCGTAGTGTCCACGGCGCATAGCAGCAGCGATGCCTAAGCAAGAGCAATGCAGTGCAATGCGACAGCGAGAGAGAGAGAGACGAGTACGAGAGATGGAGAGCTCGATGGAATTCAACCATCGACTTGTCTTGTTGAAAAGCGAGGCTGGTGTCTGATCTTGAGGTGGAAAATGAATACCAGCATTTTCATCTTCTGATCATCAGCAGCATCACATCAAGTAGCATGGCGACGACGTCGCGCAAAGCGAGCGGCACTGCGAAGGCGTTCATGGCGCAAGTGCAGACTGCACTACGTGCGAGTACGCGACCGACACCGACGCTCCACGGCATTGACTGCTCGCGACTCTGGGTCCAAGTGCGTCTGTGTGTTTGGCATTTGATTGACTGCTGCGGCAGTCGATAGGTGCGCATGTGTGTGAGCGTGGCAACGTCATGTCCTGACACGCACGCGGCTGCTGTGCATGCAGGGCGTCGTCGTAGCATGTGACCACGACACAGCAGAGTGCGTGATCGACGACGGCACTGGCGTCGCAGTCGTGGACATGAAGGTCTTTCTCAAGAACACGCCGCCGGGACTGGCGAAGCGACCGTCGAAAGGTGCGATTGCCATGGCAGTCAGTAGCTCTTCGTTCACTCTCTCACGCACTGACCTACGACCACAAGCAGGCGACTACATCATGGTCATCGGTCCGCTCCAGAAGAAGCTCATGCAGCAGACGCAGTCAGCAGACGACACACTGGCGCCACTGCGCATCCTTGCGCACCAGGTCGTGCCGCTCGACGCCAAGGCGCAGCGCGAAGCCGTGTGGTTCCTCGAAGTCATCGAGTACTGGACCGCAGTCGTCGCGCGCGAGACGTAGCAATGACCGCTCAATCGTCATCACCATCGTCACACACCATCCACAGCGTCTCTCTCTCTCATGCGGACGGAAGTGTATTCACGCAGTCGCTCGCTCTCGCGTTGTCGATCGATCGATCGCCTCGTGATGATGGCACGGATCGATCCACAGACGCGCTTGTCTACGGACGCCTCACTCGGCCTTGGGCTTGTCGGCCGCCGCTGCAGGGCTCCCGCGCGGGATCTGGCGGTACGCCTCGACGTCGTTGTCGCCGAGGCACCGGTCGAGCAGCGCGACGAGGATCGCAACGAAGACTGCGATCGCGAGGATGACGGCGATGACTGCAAGCACCGTGTTCTCAGCCGCCCACTCGACTGTCGTGTCGACGATCGCCGACAGGAGCGTCTCGTCTGCGATCGGACCGATCGCCTCGGTCTTCTCCCACCCGCCGTTCACAAAGTCGAGGAACCTGTTGTCGGTGCGCACGTCCGTCCGTCCGTCAGTGAGCGCGCACGTGAGGAGAGAGCAATAGCAGGGAAGGAGAGAGAGAGAGAGAGGACGTACGCGTTGAGCGAGCGCGCTTGCTGGTACTTGTACACCACGCCGTCCTTGATGAAGAAGAGCGACGGGTACCCCGCGACGCCAAAGCGCGAGCACACGCGGCGGTGCACCGTGCAGTCGACTTTGGCGACCTTCGTGCTGCTGCCGCTGTCCACGAGCGCCTTGCTCAGGCGGTGCCACGTCGGCGTCTGCAGACGAATCGAGACAGCGTCAGTCGCTCGTCGTTGGAGTGTCAGTGAGAGTACAGAGAGAGAGAGAGAGAGAAGGAAGAGGACGCACCAGACGCTTGCAGTGGCCACACCACGGCGCGTAGAACTTGATGAGCCACGCGTCCTTGCTCTCCTTCACAAGCTCGTCAAAGTTCGCGGATGTGAGCGTCACGACCTGGCTCGTGCGTTCGGCCTCGATCTGCTCGCGCTGTGCGATCTCACGCTGCGCGACTGTCAGTGGCGCCACACACACACGCGTCGTTAGCTACGCACTCGCTCGCTCACTTGCGCTTGGGACTCCTGGAGTGACAAACGAACGCACCAAACTCCTGATACGAGAGGACCTTCTCCGAGTACGACGTCTGCGCATGCGCATCGTGCGTTTGGCCGTTCGTTAGTCAGTCAGCCACGAGTGCGTGAGCGAGTGAAGGAGTGCGAGAGGACGGACCTTGTAGCCCTCGGTCGCGAACGCAGCGAGCGCCGCTTGCTCGCGCGAGCTCGCGTAGTCGTAGAAGCGACCGGCGGTCACGACCTTGAGCGTCGGGTACGACTGCACGCCAAAGCGCTCGCAAATGCTGCGCTCGGTCGTGCAGTCGACCTTGGCGACGCGCACGTCCGCCTCCTGCCATACAGAACGTAAGAGTGCGGGTGCGTGAGCACAGGCAAATCCATGCAGCGCGCATAGTGCGGCGACGACAAGGAGAAGAGAGCGACTGTACCACGACTGCTGGGTCGACCGAGAGCGCGTCAAAGACTGGCGCGAGCTTCTGGCAGTGGCCGCACCACGGCGCGTAGAACTTGACGAACCACACGCCGTCCTGGATCTCCTGGTCAAAGTTGCTCTCAGTGAGCACGCGCGTCTCAGCGAGCGCGCATTGCGCCTACGTAAAGAGTAAGCGAGCGAGAAAGCGCAAGTGCATGATCGGTCGGTCAGTTGATGAACAGGCGAGGCGGACGCAGAAAGATGCGCAAGTAGTCGTGGACGTACTGTGAGCGCAAAGAGGGCGAGAGTTGCGACGAACGCGGCGCGGAGACCCATGTCTGATGCGAAGCGAGTCGATAGGAAGGAGAAGGAGGGGTCGAGTCTGCACGCGCACTCGATCGGTCGATCGATCGTCTTGCGGATGCTGATGCTGCTGAAGATGTGGAGCACGTTCAGCAATGCGCGACTTGAGGGAGATATAAGTGGACCACACATATGCAGAAAGACAAGATCAATATTTGCATTATTTGCATTTTAAAATGAACTGATTCTCTGTCGCTAAGCAATGCTTTCTCTGTCATTAAGACGTGGCAAAATATGTAACCACACGAGTTCGGATTTCCTGACTCATCCGAACTTGAGTGGACCACCCAAGTTCGCATGTGATAAGACAGGTTTATGCAACTATTCAGTAACGAATTTGAATACTATTTGATCCAATTTTGTGTACAAACTATAGCACAAAACAAAGCAGCTTGTTCATTTTTATACATGACATGAAATGTCCATACATTGAGTCTGATTTCTCTGGCACTACTAAACTGAAGTTTCAAGCCTTGATCGCCATGCACATCTGATGATCTAAAGAGCAGGTATGACCTCGGTTCAGGGTGGCAACGGATGCGTTAGCTCCTTTGGACATCCACACAATGGACTTACGCTCGCTGACATCTTGAACACAACTCCAGCGCGTTGCTCAAGTACTCACGTTGACGCTAACACCTAGTCCATGGAGACGATCGTCAAGTACAAACTGCCGTCGCACCCTTAAACTTGTCACGACAATAGACAAATGTTAGCACATTGACGTAACGTATTGGCGGCAGACAGTGACAACGCATCACACCACTTGCCCCTGAATGCTGCCTTGCACCTCCAATTGAACTCTAAGCTGCGAACGCCACCTTCGGCGCGTGGACTTGCTGATGTAGTGCGTTACACAGTGCAGTGTTATTCTTTTGCAAATGACGTTGTGCTTTAACTTGAGAGCGACGACACATGATTTGTGTCAATAGATTCGACCCTGGTACATACAAGACATTCTTGTGAATCCTGTTTGAATCACTGTTTGTTTGGCTAAACAATTCGTTTGATTTGAGTCACTTGCCGGTATTTTCCCGTGTGAATAGTAGCCCGTCATAATAGTACGTTTATACATACCTACACCACTTTTGCATAAGCTCTTACAATAGTACGTTTATACATAATTGCATCACTGATGCATAAGCTCTGTATTACTACTCTGTCCCACAAAACAATGTGGATTTGAATTTAATGTGGACCACACATACTGATGTTTCGCAATGATTGGTCACAATTGAGATGCACAAAACTGAGCTTTGCGGCGCTTAATCGTCGACGTCGCACAATCTTATCATGGCGCGCACAAACGGGAGCAGCGACATCAGCAACAACGAGCGTGAGCGCATCATCGGCTTCCTCGAAGCACAAGAGCAAGAGTGCGGCAAACTGCAGCGCGACACTATTGGAGAGATTCTGCCGCCACCCGAACTCTATCTCTAAAGTGTGGCAGTCCCAGTAGTAATGCAGTGGCACAAATAGACGTTAATTTTTTTTCGCAGCCTATTTGTAACACCAAAGTGTCCGTCTTTATGATATGGTAGAGTAAAAAATCATTTTCCTCATTTCCTATAACGCAGCCCTCTGGTGTAAAGAAATTTATGTGCCACGTTGACGCTACTACAAAATGTATATTTCATAAAGGCGGGGCGATGAACCCCCTAAATCGCCCAGGGACTATGGAGTATCATTTGAAACGAAACGACCTGTCGAGACAACCACATGCAACACATTGGAACGAATTAATTAAAGATTTTTGATTTTGATACTTCAATACTTAGTATATAAATACTAAAATGTGTAGCTACTTGATGAACACTGGTCGTTTCTGCCCGAAAGCTTTAGGGAAGGGTAGATGTGAGAGACATAGTGATTTAAATAAGTTTAAGCCACATGTTATCTGTCCGACTGTTTCAGAGTCGATGATGATGAAAGCAAACCAAGCATCACTCCCAGATGTTGTAGAATGTCCTTGTGGTACAACTGTCAAGCGATGGAATCTTGCTCACCACTGTAAATTTCCAAAACATATTGCATGGATGGAATTAATGCCAGAGCCTAAGAATATTTCGTGGTGGGGGCCGAAAATTGGATTCGGAAGTAATTCCAATATAACTGAGAACATTGAAAGTGATTAAGGTGGTATAATATAAAATATAAAAACCCTCCCCATACTCCTTTCCTAATTATTCGTATTTTTGTTTGTTTTTTTCCTATGGGAGTAGAGGGGGAGGATTTTTGGTAATTTTCGTTTGTAACACTTCCAACGGTGTCAAATACGGTTCTTCGCAGATCCGGTATTTTACTAGTACTTCCACTTGATACCAGTATTGGGTGGTACCGTCCTTCGCAGGCGCCGGTACTGAATCGGTACGTCTACCGATAACCTCTGAAGATGCAATAGTCATGATTGAGAGGTCCGCTCGAAATGTTGTCCGCGGCGGGGTTTGAACCCACAACATCCCGATTGGAACTTTCAGCCATGACCACTACACCAATTCAGAGGTCGAGAAAAATATGAAAACAATCCATATTAATAACAATATGATCCTGACACTTTCTTTTGAATAATATACGAGCACAAGTGAAAATGGTATATGATCGTGAAAAATACATGCAACGACGAGAGCAGGCGTCTGAGGCCCGGAAAAAGTACTATCAGAAGAATCGAGAACGCATCTTAGAGAAGCAACGTGAGTACGACACTCTTCATCGTGATGAGAAGATTGAGAAGGCGCGAGCAAGACGGATGAAGAAAGGGAGTCGAGTGGAACTACCAAACATTAATTAATATTTTTTTGAAAAATTATCAACCTTAACATATAGAACAAAAGTGGGATTATTCAATCACTCAAGACATTCAACACATCGACATAGCTAAAAAGATTTGATCTTGATATATCTTTTACCAAATATATTATACAACCATGCAGAAGTATTTGATCAAAGGATTCGATCGCCTCAACATTAAACTAACACCATGGAAATTGAAAAGTGGTGTGACATACCGCCTTCGAGTGAATGATAAGTTTCGTAAGAAATACATTTCCAATGTGACTCGTCCATCGAATATGAAGCTTATTGCTAAAACATACAACATAAAGCTGGCGGACCTTGAGAAGCACCTCTCTAAGAACTATAAGAAGGAAACAAAAATTACGAAAGAAAAGTCAAACAAGCATGACGAGTATCAGCTTTACGAGGATATCGATCAGAGTCAATTTTACCAAGAGCTTGAAAAGGCATTGAACAAGCAGACACGGGCTTTCAAAGTAAATATTCAAATTGGGTTCATCCTTAAAGATTATGAAACAAGAGAGGAAATTTATTGGGATCCGCGAATGAATAGTCTTGTATTTAATGACTATGTAGTTGTTGCGAGGCGGTCAGATATCAAAGAGAAAGTAATTAACCAAATCAAAACAATGGATCTTGCTGATGGATTGCCTTATCCAAGAAGTGGATTTAAACTCAAAGCAATCGTTTCATTTAGAACGTGCATTCATTACTTGAACCATACTCTTGGAGACAATGTTGAGATTCCTTCATTCATTAAAGATAACCGTCATGTTATCAATTTTCCAAAGACTGAGAATAAATGCGTATTCTATTGCATTGCTTACGCTCTTGCTGAGAAGAAGCCGCAATATCGAAACATGACGGCTCTCGTCAAGTCGGCAGTCCAGAAATATTGTGAGCACAAAAGATTGAACTACTCTGTAAAATTTTACAAGGACTTTCAACCAATCGACATTATGCAGTTCCACGAGCTCGAAGAAATCTTTCAGATCAATATCAACGTGTATATGTATAAGCGACGAAACAAATGAGCCCTTCGTTATCCGAGTTAGTGAGACTGAGTATCCGAATACGTTAAACATGCTCAGTTACAAAGGTCACGCGATGTACATTACCAAGATCGACAACTTTCTTGTCAAACACCCTTGCAGTAAATGTGGTATGATTTTTAATACTTCTAGCAAGCTAAGAGACCACTTCAAAAACAAGTGTGAGAACAAAAATATTGAAATGTTTTCTCAATACCCAAGAAAATATCGCCCAAGTGGAAATCCAATTCAGGGACTCATGAAAAAGTACAAAATTGAAGGTGATCACTACGTTGATAACTTTATTGTGTATGACTTTGAAGCAATCCTGAAGAAAATCGAAGTCAAGTCTGGGGAAAATACTTTCTTCAGTAGCCAGCATATTCCAGTTAGTGTGAGTGTGGGCGATAACCTAACCAATAAAGTCAAGTGCTTCGTCAATGAAGACCCACAACAGTTATTTAACGATATGTTTGATTACATTTATGAGGTACGAACAATTATTGTTCGCAACAATAGGCAAAAGTTCGCAAAACTCATCAACGCGATTGGTTTAGCTATTTCTAATGCAGCAGAAGAAGAGACGCAACCACAGAAGGATATGTATAAGCTCGATGACATTATTGATACAGTACCCGTGGTTGGTTTCAATAGTAGCAAGTACGACATCAATATGGGGAAGCAATATCTTTTCAACTTGATTGGGAAATGTATTCTTTTCGTTGTCCAGAATCCGGAATACATGTGTATAAAAACGGACAAAATCAAACTTATAGACATCACCGGTTACTTGCCTGCGGGGACAAGCTACAGTGACTATTTGAAAACGTACCTTGGTGAATGTAAATGTGACAATAAAATTGAATGCACATGTGAGTTAGCAAAGGGGAAATTCTGCTACGAGTACTTAGATAACTTCGAAAAATTGAATGAAACGAAGCTTCCCTCCCAGAGTGACTTTGACTCCACTTTTAGAAACGAAACATGTTCAACAAAAGAATACCAGCGCCTACAATTTGTGTGGAAACATTACGAAATGAAGACGGTCCGAGACCTTTTAGTTTGGTACAATAATTTGGATGTTCAACCCTTTGTCAAGGCTATTATGGCTCAGAGAGAGTTGTTTAAACAATTTGAACTCGACATATTTGTTGATGGGATCAGTTTGCCTGGAATTGCCGAAAAAGTGATGTACCAGACATGTTACAGCGAGCTACATTTACCAAAGCCAAAAGTAGTTTTTCCATTTGAGGTTAGCACTCGAAAAATTGAAAGCTATCGATCTCAAGACAAGGAAGCTGGGCGAGAATTCAATTTTACGAAGAAACATTTCAATGAGGTTCTCAACACCCAGAAATACACCTGCTTCCATTGTAATCGCTATTTGAACTTGGTCAATGTCTCTGCAGATCGAATTGATAACTCTATTGGACATGTTGATGGAAATATTGTTGCGTCATGTAAGAAATGTAATGTCGCTCGGAAAGACATGCCATTTGATCGATTCAAAGAACTTTTGATCACAAAGCTGAATGGATATAAACTAATTTGGTCAATTGATGAAGAGTACAAACACATCTACCAAAAAATGAAAGACAATATTGTTGGTGGTCCAAGCATTATCTTCAATCGTTACGCCGAGAAGGACCAAACTTACATTAGAAACTTCTGCAACAAAGTCGCAAAAGTTATTGGTTACGATGCCAATGCTCTCTACCTTTGGTGTCTTGGTAATGTCATGCCTTGTGGCCGTCTAACCGACTTTGAACCATATGACGGAATTTTAGATGATATCAAAAATGATAAACTATTTGGTTTCTTGGAATGCGACATCGAGACTCCTGAGCATCTGAAAGAATATTTCAGCGAAATGACGCCAATCTTTAAAAATGTTGAAATCCAACCAACTGCTGAAATTATTGGTACTCACATGCATGAGCAAGTGAAAAATAACTGTGCAATTTGTAAATCTGGTCGCAAAGTTAAAGCTGATCATGTATGTGGAAAAGCGTCCAAAAAGTTGATTGGGAGCTACTTCGGGAAGAAAATTTTAATTTACACTCCATTGCTGAAATGGTATCTTTCGCATGGCTTAGTAGTTACTAATATGCATTCATTTATTAAAGCTGCTGCTGGTAACCCTTTCAAGAAATTTATGGAGTCTGTATCGGACGCACGTCGAGCTGGTGATTCAGATAAATCGACAGCAATGATTGCCGAGATGATGAAACTGTGCGGAAACAGTGCCTTCGGTCGTTCGGGTATGGATAAAAGCAAGCACCGAGAAGTTGTGTATGAGAATGAAGACGAAAAAATTTCTGAACGTATTGCTCACCATACTTTTCAGGGATCAGACGAAGTTGGGGATGGTATGTATGAAATTACGAAAAGAAAACGTCGAATTATGCTTAGCAACCCAATTCACGTTAGTATTGCTATTTATCAATTAGCAAAGTTGCGTATGCTTCAGTTCTACTATGATTGTATTGACTTCTACATTCCTCGAGAACATTTTCAGTATCAAGAAATGGACACTGATTCGGCATATATTGCTTTCTCAGACCCAGAGCCATTTAAAAATTTAATCAAACCGGAACTACGTGACCATTTTATGAAACATAAGCATGATTGGTTTCCACGCGATGACACCCCAGCTAACGCTGCGTTTGACCGTCGCAAACCTGGGCTTTTCAAAGAGGAATGGTCAGGAGATGGTATTGTTTCTCTAAGTAGCAAAAATTACATTTGTTTCAAACCGGATGCGGGTTGCAAATCGAAAGTTTCAGCAAAAGGCGTTCAGCAATGTGCTGATAAAGTCACAGGGGAGCAAATTGGGAGAAATGCGAATGTTTTAAACCCAGAAGGTTTTAAGCATGTCGTTGAAAAGAAAGTATCGCTTCAAGCAACGAACAAGGGTTTTAGAATTAACAAAGAGCTCAAAAGCATGGTGACATATACACAGCTGAAAACGGGATTGAGCTATTACTACGACAAGCGTAAAGTGCTTGAAGATGGTATTACAACGGTACCGCTTGATATTTAATCGTAAAAGAGGGGACTTTTATGGTTAGTGTCATATAGAGCAATGGATAAATTACTTTCAAGCATTTATAACGACCCAAAGATTGGTTTCACTTCAGCCGTAAATTTATATGACCGGGCAAAGAAATATGATACGACTGGAGCTATCACTCTCGCCAAAGTAAGAAAGTGGTATGACTCACAAGTACAACTCCAGCGTCTTGGCCAGCAGAAAAACAAATTCAATCAATATAAAATCGCTTCGTCAAATCGAAACAGTTGGCAAATGGATTTAGCATTCTGGCACCCTCACACAATTCTAACAGCTATCAACATCAATAGTCGAATTGGTTATGCACGAATATTGCCGAATAAAAAAGCTGAAACCGTTCTTAAGGAGCTTAAATTATTTGCATCCATTCATAAACTGAAAGGTATTACGACTGATAACGGTAGTGAGTTTCTGAACAATCAAGTACAGAAGTTCTTCAAGGACAAAAAGATACGTCACACAATAAATGAAGCTGGTGAGCACAATACTCTCGGTAAAATTGAACGTTTCAATCGAACCATAAAAGAGCGACTTGTCCGTCTCACTCATGAAAAGAAAGATAATTTGATTACCCAGAAAATGCTATCTGATACCATTGATAACTACAATGGGACGTACCATACTGGAATCAAAGCTACTCCAAACGAAATGAAAGATAAAGTTATTGAGGACGAGGTAGATCACAATAGAAAGATTAGCGGTAAAGTAGAAGCATATTTCAATATTGGCGACCATGCTATTGTCAAAGTCCCGAAGAAGACGTTTCAAAAAGGAAACCAGCTATGGAGCAAGACGGTGTATAAAATTATTGGCTTCGACGGTTACAAAATTGAACTGGAGTCAAAGAACAAACAAGTCATATACAAATCCCCTAATGATATCATGCTCACAAAGGCAGATGTCACAGACGCACCAATAGATAAAAACAATAACATTTGGCAAGCTGAGAAAATTTTGGAGCACGAAACGTTGAAGAATGGAAAGAACAAATACTTGGTGAAATGGGTTGGCTATGACAACCCTACTTGGGAGCATCAGACCAATTTGAGACTTATTGAAAAGGGGAAAGCAAGTAAATTAGAAAAAGCCTATTTTAAATCTATCGGTTCTAATATAGAATAAAATGGACGTGATCTATCTCGACGAAAACGGCAAACCAATACCTGAAATGAAACGAGAAGAACCTTCAAAAAATAAACCAAAAGAAACGGAAACACCAATTCGGAATTTTTATGAAATTGAACACCACGTGAAGCCATGGAAAGGTCCGACGAAGGTACATCCCTCGAAAATGCTTCTCGCGAGTTATAACGATTTTATCGCATACAGTGAAGCGTATGAAGCAAACAAGAAAAAAAACGAGTTAAGACTTGATTTAATAAGCTAGCTTAGAAATCTCGTTTTCGAGGCTAGTGCCTCTCAATTGAGCGAAGCGCAAGAGTCTTTGACTCGAGAGCAAGCTCTCTTGTCTTCAGACAAATCTTCGATTTAATATTTTTTAACCAACTTTTAACACATTAAATATAGTAAAAATGTTCGTCGGAGGCAATAAACGTGGTGAGTACAGCCAAAAACAAAAAGAGTTGCTCAAAAAAGCACAGCGTAACCAGGAATATAAGCAAGCTCAAAGAGAAGCGTACAAAAATGCAATTTGGGTTGATGACGCTGAAGACAAACTGGATCTACAAAAGATTCTTTCAGGAGCAACCGATAAATCGCGTAAATCTAATTATGCCTCGTTGATTTCGCTCATGGGGAATGCAAGTAACGACAAAGATAAAGATGAGCCTATGCCTCAATCTAAAAGTAACTTTTCTGCGAGTGACATCTACGGAATGATGAGCGATGCGGATGTAGCAACTGATATTGGGAACGTAGATGATAGTCTTTCAGACATTGCAGATGATATGGCTGGAACAAACGAAGAAATTGATGATGTCTTATACGTCGAGCAAGAGCAGCGAGATGCGTATGAGCGTTTAAAGGAGCTGTATAGAGAATATGAGTTTTTGGTCGATATGAAAATTTCACCTTATAAAGACAACGGTATTATATCACAGCATGAAATATTAGGGAAGCTAGCCGTTGTATTGAAAGATACTAAGCGACAGCCAAGAAGTAAAAAGGACCCTGATTCGTATGATTGGGTGAAGACATTCGACCTGGTATTTGGTATTTTGAACATGCAATTAAACAAACGTGGGCTTGCACTCAGTCGTCTAAAAGAGCTCGTGAGAAATAAGAGGACACGAGAGCAAACAAATATGTCCAAAGAGGACTTTGACGTCCCTAACCCTTCGAAAGGGATTGATAGCGTTGAAATGGAGGATCGAGCGTGGGGTATCATTGGCGAATTGTTTCAAAAGTATGCGTCCGTGAGAAACGTTAAAAAAGTACTCGAACCGGTCGGTTTTGAAAAGAATGTATTGAAAAATTTCTATCTCGATTTCAAAGACGGAGGTATAGTAATAAAAAACAAAACAACGAATCGGGAGAACAATACAATATCACCCCGAGTTAGCTGGGGCAATACATTGAATCGTATTCTAAATACATTGAATGACAATGGGATTAGCGTAAATATTGAAGAAGAGAAACGTGCAAAGGTTATTAACGTCAGTTCTAAACCATGGACCAGTGAGAGAGACGAAAAGATGGACCTTGCGAATCAGAGTGGCACAAAGAGATTAAATGATAGCCCAGGTAAGCAAAAGAAGAAAATTATCACCCCTCGTGGCATTCATACACAAAGCATGACACCTCTAGAGTTTCGTAAGATGGTTGAAATAATATATAGCATGAATCCGTGGTTATCGGACCCACAATATGCATTCCACCCCAATACATACAATAATTCTAAAAATGTTGTATCACAAGCATATTGGTTATTCTATGAACGGGAAGTAAGCTCAGATGATGTGATTCGAGGAAAACTAAGTGTAGCCAATAAAAAGGGGGTGCGACCTCATAATGAAGCGGTTGATGTTTTGTCTCGAATTATATGGCCCGCAACATTTGAACGGCTCATACACTATTTAAACGTAGCTTTACATCATCTTGACAATCAAGACGATCTTACTGATATTAATAAAAGCCTTGAAGCAATTGGTTCGATGACGAGTAGCAATGTAGAAGATATTGATGTCAGTAATTTTACTAACCGGTTACAAGGTGCTGGCATGCGTCCGCAGCGTAAGGTTGGAAGACCATTCAATTTGAATGATATCAAAGGAAGTGGAACCGCGAGTGACTTGAAATATAAACAAATTGGAAGTAAATATATCCGCGTTGCCGATCTTGATCAAGGAAAGTTGAAGCTTGTTTATCCAAACAGAACCTCAGTTGGTAAAATTCGACCTATAGGAGCAGGCGTAGTCTCCTTGTTGAAAGGTATTGTTTATGACAATAATATTGATTCTGAGCAATACGAAAAATTGGACTTCGATGATCGTCAGCTTGTTTCGGAGATTCTAAAGGCTTGTCACCTTAACTACGAGAACAAACAACCATTAAAAGAGCCTCGAGAGCATTTACGAGCGGAATTCGATAAGTTACGAGCTCAGATCATGATCGGCAATGACAATAAACAGGCAGTAAAAGAGTTGAAAGCGCTTGCGGTCGATATGTTCGAACAAGGGATGCTCAATAAAATACAATTCAAGGAAATTTCTTCCCTATAAATATAGAGCAGATTCTCCAAACTAATTTATTGGAAACTACAATAAGTCGTGATGATTATTTCAAACCCATTGATGTTCAATGGTAAAGTCTATAAAAATGACAGCCAAAGTAATGAAAAGAAACTAAAAGAGCTAATGAAGAAGCTCATACTTGAAGAAGATACGAAAACGACTGAGACTACCGTAGAGCCATTAGGTGGAACGATATGGCGAGGGCAATTTCGAAAGCAACAGTCAAAAAAATCGAAGACGTTTAAGCTATAACCTTCTTCAGAAATAGTACTTCGTTTTGAAGCACTTCAATTTTTTTGATTAATTGCTTGATCACAGACATGTTGATAATACTTATTTGGCTGTAATCTACATTCAGTTGAACACCGTCATCCAAATCTTCGTTTGGAATTAATTCAACAACTTCGAATGCGACTTCAGCTGCTTCTTGTGCAATTAGCCCGATCTTTTGCTTTTTTGTAGCATCGGATTTGTAATTGTATGACACAGGATTAAATTGCTTGTAACGTTCAATATCAATATCAACTGGTTTGATGTTTTCTTTCAATCTGCGATCGCTCTGACTCCAAATAGATTGACAGAATACGATTCCAGAAAATAGAGCAGAAACATTACTGAGAAAATACGGCCCTACTGCGCTTGCAACACTTTGACTTGCAATGGGGGCCCCTATCGTATTGTGCTGATATAATTGATAACTCCCTCCTCCAGCAGCAAACGTTATTGATTCTCCATTAGCCACTTCTAGTGGGCATTTGGGGGTGGTTGTGTTGATACCTACACGGCTAGCTGCAGTTATGGACAGAACATTATCAGCTCCATAGAACCCGAGCGAGAGACGATTCAAAGGGTTATTTGCTCCAGCCCACGTAAAACCAATAATCCCACAATCAACATTTTGAAGCGTTCTACCAAATATCATCGTAGATTTATTTCCGGCTGTCATTGTTGATTGAAGAGATACTATTTTTCGTTCTGACAGAGATGTGCTTTCCATTGCTACATCTCCTAGCCAGATACCCTGACGACCACGAATAGATCCATTTACATCAAGGTTACTAAGACTATCAATTGTACTTGAATTAACCGATACTCGTCGATTCGCCAGATCAATGTTGAGACTTGGTGTCGTAGTCGAATCAGTTAATTGCCATGCGACTCTTCCTGGCGAAGCAGACGAGTCAATCCATAACCAATTTGAAGTTGATGTTGACCCGCCCTGAGATCGAAGTTGCAATTGATTTCGAAACACACCACTTCGTAGATCTGAAACCCAGGCTTGTTGAATAGAATTATAATTTGACGGTGAACTCGAACGGTCAGATATGTCTTGGATACAAAACGAACTTGTAGCTGAGCGAACAACGATGCTTCCAAAGCCGTCTCCAGTGACGCCCGATCCGGTTTGAAAAAGCATAAGATTTTGGGTTGAAGGAGAATTATCGAAAGCATACCAACGCGTTGAGGATGTACCAGATTGATTTAAGGCAATTTTATCAACTAAGACATTGGTAAGAGTAGATACAGATGGATTAAACAAAGTGTCTCCAATATACAGTTGAGTGCAATTTAAACTTCCTTGGACGTTTAGTTTGTACGTCCCGTTGCTACTCCCACCAATACTGACATTCCCTGCGCTCGAAATATATAATGCCCCTGAATTTGATGTTTGCAAACTAAAACCATGAGCCGTCGTAGGGCCAAAATAGCTGTAACCAGCTGAGTTTAGTTGAAGAGCAACGCTAGCTCCAGACACTTGAGTAGCTGTGATAGGAGTATATGCTGTCGAATTTGTAAAATACATTGAGCGAAAGCCTGTAACATCATTGTTAGTATCAACTGTAACTACTTTTCCTGCTGCAATACTCCCATTCGTAACACCGCTGAGTAAATTTGCTTGAGTTGATGTTAGTGAAATTCCACCCAAGACTAATGTTGATGTATTTATTGAATTTAAGTTTCCAATATTTCTCGATGAATCCACAATAAGTGCCTTTGAAGCAGTAGCGGTTCCTACGGTTAATCCCGTAAGATAATTTACATGAACGTTGCTAAAACCCGCTCCGCCAATTGTCATATCGGTACAAGCAATACTATTGACGTTTGATATTGATCTGTTTGAATCAATGACAAGTGCCTTAGAAGCAGTAGCGATACCCGCTGTAATACCACTGATTAACGTTGTATCGGATTGTGTTAAATTGACTCCGTTTAGCTGAAGCGTACCAATAACATTCACAATCCCCGCCTCAGAAATAGTTAAACGATTGGTGTTTGCTGTCATAAGAGAAAACCCATGGGCGCTTGTGGTTCCCATACTTGAAAATGACGCAACACTATTCAGTTGTAGAGCAAATTGAGCCGTGTTTTGGCTTGCTTCCCAGGCTGTATAAGGTGATGAATTAGAGCAACTGATTTTCTTAATTCCAGATATGTCTCGGTTTGAATCCACAACCAATGATTTGTTTGCAGTGGCAAATCCAGGTGTAACACCAGTGATAAACGTTGTATCCGGTTGTGTGAGATTAACTCCATTCAATTGAAGAGTCCCAATAATATTTACAACTCCGGTTTCACTGATTACAATACGATTGCTATTTGAGCTCATGATAGCAAAAGGATGGACTGATGTAGTGCCTAGCGAATTTGTACCAAGCGAATTCATTTGTAACGCAACTTGAGCAGTGGATTGATTAGATTCAAAGCTTGTGTAAGGGGAGACATGACTTGTTGATATCTTTTTAAGAGTTGCTATGTCTCGATTAGAATCAACGACAAGAGCCTTTCCCGCGGTGGTAATACCTGCTGTAACACCGTCCAACAGAGTTAAACCAGAGGTCGCTACATTATTTATTGTCGCACAACCGATATTATTGATATTGGTTATTGATCTATTCACGTCGCAACATAACAAGCTGCTGGGGGTTGCAACGCCGATTGAAATGGAGGATAAGTAGCTAAGGCGATAGTCATTCTTTGATAGAAAGTACGTTTGAGCACTCTCTAAAGTCAATTCTTCTTCGTCGGCATACACAGATGGGTTATAGACGAAAGACATAATTTTGTGTTGTATTATTTATATTGAGCCAAATATAAGAAAACCAATACAATAAATATGACTATTCCAGACTATGGAGGATCGCTGCCTAAGCAATATCGCTCAGGTAGTGTTGGTGAAATTAAAGATTTAGCAATCAAGAAGCTGTTCCGAATGATCCTCGTGGGTCCCTCATTCTCAGGAAAGAACAATCTTGTTTTCCATATTCTCAAACACTCTCCAAATGTTTTCAGTCATTTGCACATTATTGCTCGTAACCCTGATCAGGAGTTGTACAATTATTTGAAAGATCAATTGAAAGGTTTTGTGTCTTTTTGGGGGCAAGATGAAGTCCCGAGGGTCGATGGAATCAGAAAATCAAAATCAATGGATGGGATTGAGCTTGTAATCATCGATGATTTTTCGAACGATATCAATCTACAAAAGAACGTGTTCAGTCATTACTTTACAAGAGGACGACATTTCAAGCTTTCTACAATATTCTTAACACAATCTTACTTTCAAGGAACGTATAAGCTTATCCGAAGCAATGCGGAATATTGTGCAATATTAAAGGCCAATAGCCGACGGGACTTAGCTCTGGTATTGAAAGATTTCAATATTGACATCAGCGAAGATGGGTTCTATGGAGCATATAAGAAAGCTACGAGTTCAAAAGGACAAATGCTTTTCATTGATTCAGTAAATTCGCACATTCGCTCAAATTTCGATATGGTATTTGACAATAAAACATTGGAACTCAGTCGCATTAATAAATCCGTGAGTAAAATGTAATACCATAAATATAACTTCGAGCCAGCGAAATAATCATGAGTTACTTAGTCTCCATCAACAGAGCACATATCGTTAGCAATGGACTCAACAATCAATTTGAATACCCGCTACCGACATCGAGTGCAAATCTCAAAGACATGGAAATGTGCATCAAGAAAATTTCTATGTATAATTCTGTGTTTAACATTGATGCTGAACGCTTCTCAAGCAATAACCAGTTCCAGATTGAATTCCCCACAGGCAGTACGGTTTCTAATCTAACTATTACACTCCCGAACGGATACTATGAATACAAAGACATCAACAAAATGATTCAGCGTGCATGTATCCAAGCTGGTGCATATTTAATCGATGCTAACGGTGAAAATGTATTTTACGTCGCTTTGTCTTCAAATAGCGTATATTACAGTGCTCAATTTGACTTGACACCATTACCAACGTCACTAGGAACTCTTACTCGACCAGCATTGGGTTTATATAAAGTGCACGACAAAAGTCTTGGAAATTTTTTGTTTCATTTCAAATATTTTTGATTTTCATCGGACAGAGCTGCAATGAAGCTGGATTAATAGCGCAATTAAATACGGTTCGAATGCTATATGTCGATCATCGAAATACACAGTGTAGCCAGCACAATGGCAGAAAATGTCATTTTCGAAATATTTCAACGATGCGAGAATAAATGGAGAGGCGTGGTAAGATTGGTATCAAAATTGTAATTGTGGTCAAACGAGCTCGAAAACACGTAATTTAGATAGAACACATTGCGTACACCAAGCGAACAAATTTCCAGTGCCTCCGAAGCTGTTTTGCGATGACGGCGTGGCAAGAGATGACGGCGAGCGACGTCGCAACTATCCTCGACCTTCGAGGCCAAGGCGAGAGGCTGCAGGCGATTGCAACGCGTGTGCAGCGCAGCGTATCGACTGTGTCACGCGCCATCAACGGCGAGAGAGCCTCGAAGACCAAACAGCGCACGGGAAGGCCTCGAAAAGTGTCTGAGCGTGAGGGCCGGCGGCTGGTGCGCGCGGTCACGACGCGAAATGAGAGCGCCTCTCAAGCCCGAGCGAGTGTCGGTGTTGACGCATCGGTGCGCACCGTGCAGCGCGTCCTCCATGCACACCCTGACGTGTCTTGGAAGAAGAAGAAGCGGACGACGGTGATGACCAAGATGCACCAAAAAGGACGAGTCGCATGGGCGAGCGAGAGAGCAGCTTGGGGCGCGAGTGAGTGGTCGCGTGTCGTGTTTAGCGACGAGAAGAAGTGGAACATGGATGGGCCGGATGGCTTGCAGTTTTACTGGCATCGCGCGGGGCAGCCAGAGCGATGCGCCGTGAAGCGTCACAGCGGTGGAGGATCGGTCATGGTCTGGGGCGCATTCTCTGCAGCCGGCAAGTCGGAGCTCAAGTTCATTGAGGGCGGCCAAGACGCGCAACGCTACACAGAGACGCTTGCCACGCACTTGCTGCCGTTCTTACGCGCGCACCACGAAGAAGGGCACGTGTTTCAGCATGACAACGCGCCGTGTCATCGCGCTCGACTTACTCAAGCATGGCTGCAGACGAGCAACGTGACGACGATGAGCTGGCCAGCGATGTCCCCGGATCTCAATCCGATCGAGCACCTCTGGGGCATCCTGACGAGAACCGTGTACGCGCACGGTCGCCAGTTCTCATCGCAGCAAGAGCTCAAGTCCGCCATCACCCAAGCGTGGCGCGATCTCGACCACTCAGTCATTGCCAACTTGGTTGCATCGATGCCCAAGCGCTGTGCAGCTGTCCTCGAGCGCAAGGGAGCGTTTATTACTAGTTCGTAAGCTTCAAACGCAGCGTCCTCACGTTCAATACCAATCTTACCACGCCTCTCCATTTATTCTCGCATCGTTGAAATATTTCGAAAATGACATTTTCTGCCATTGTGCTGGCTACACTGTGTATTTCGATGATCGACATATAGCATTCGAACCGTATTTAATTGCGCTATTAATCCAGCTTCATTGCGGCTCTGTCCGATGAAAATCAAAAATATTTGAAATGAAACAAAAAATTTCCAAGACTTTTGTCGTGCACTTTAGTACGTCAGGCACTGGTTTGCCAAGTACGACCCGAACACCTCGTATTGTAATAAATAACGCTTCGTTTGGCTTAATTGTGGGTTTAACTACAGGTACGTACCCAGCTGCAGTTTCGAGTGTTGCAAATAGTGTGTTAAGTAACATTCCGCCAGAAATATCTCCTGTGTCTTCATATGCTCTCAGATGTTCATTGGTTGATAACTTCTTTAATATCCCGTCAGATTTGCTTTGCTCATTTGATACACAAGGTACAACTTCGGGCCAGCTGATTTCTTACGAACCAAATGAATACGCTTGGTTGGCTGTCGCTCCAGGCAATAGTCCATCCATCAAATTGACAATTACTGATCAGCTCGGTCGTTTTATCAAATTCAATGATCCCAATATTTTGATTGAAATTCTTTTCAGAGTCAAAAAAAATTCTGAGTGAATGTAATTTACTTAGGATAAGCGAAAGCTTCCACCTCGGCGAGCTCGTAGCATTGCCATTTTTTCTTTCATTGCATCGCTACCTTTGAGCCGTTGGCTCGTTCTAGAACGAGTCGTCGGCGACTCCTCGCTCGTCGAGTTGCCAATTTTTTTCGTCGGCAGTCCGACCCCAGTGAGGCTTTTCACAGCCTGTCGAGCCGGTGCAACAACAGCACCATATGGACCAAGAGCAGTTGCCAAAGGAGCTACAGCATTGTCTAAACCCAAAGAAACTGCAGGTTTGATAGCTGGCCAGATATCTTTCTTAAATGTACCCCAAGCTTTCTTCAACCAATCACCTAGAGCACCGCCTTCAAGCTGGCTCGTAACCTGAAGACCCTCTGGACTAAGATGGACACGAGTACCAGTTCCTTTCTTTTTCGCCTTTGCAATTTTTGCAGCTACTTCTGGGTGGACATGGAGTTTGTAACCACTTCCCTGAAGTTGTTGTTTGCTTAGAGTAATTTGTTTGCCTTGAGCCGCTTTACGGATTTGCGGCTCAGTAATATCAATGGTAACACCTTTGTAAAACGTCATATCTATATTATGAGGTTAGAATAATACATAAATAAATTAAATAACGTTGATGTCCAGATTGTTGAACCCTTTCAGCAAATGCATTTTATTGTACTGCTTCGCATATAGCCATAGCAATACATATACACCGCAATAATCACTGTATGTACCTTGATATTGTATTGTATTGTACTTTAGGTTTCCTAATACAGAAGGTGGTCCTACAGACATGCTGTCAAAATATTCGTGATCATGCACAGCAACCCAATGCCCAATGCCAGTACCCCTTCGCAACAAAATAATGTACGACCCTTTAGGTAGGGGTTTCTTGATCTCTTGTATCGCCAATATTCCATCAACCTCAACGTTTAATCGACTCGCTAGGTCCAATAATTCTCTGTCAGACGTCACCGCCTTGATATTGTTCATTATTTATTTTTCATTTACTATATCTATTGTAGCAATATAATATAACAATAACATAATCATGAGTGATACCACCCAACTCAGTGACCAATATTTGCTCCAGCAAGAGCTGAAGAACGATGTCAGTGTTCGCGTCAGCAATAACAAGCATCTCGTATATGTGCCAGATGGTAACCAAGGCTCGTACCAAAGCGGGTTAATTGATATTGATGCAACGACTGCACTTACAGGTGCTTCGGGTGCTGCTGCTATTTCTGACGGCTTTCTGATGATCCCGTACCCTGTAACCATGTCTATTGGTGGTACTATCCCGCCGGCTCCAGGTGTAGGCATTCGTAAGCCATTCACCCGTTTCAGTCTTGCTCCGAAATGCGGTATTTGGAATTTTATTTCTAGTATCCAACTTGAACTGAACGGAAAGAAAATCCTAACAGAAGACACCTACCGTTCATTTTGGAATAACTTACGAGCACAAAATGAATGCACTGCTGACTACGTCAAAAAGCATGGAGCTGAACTTTTCCTCGCCCCTGATGACTGGCAGAGTATTAACTTTAGTAAGCTTGCTACTACAGTTGGTGATGGATATTCTAACTCGAACTTAAGTGGGAATCTCACTTTTAAACTGGATAACAGTGAAACACAGTCGTCTGAAAACAACCCTTTTAACACTGGGTTTGCAGATCGCCTTCTCAACGCCCCAATGATAATTGACAAGGCCAATGCGACAGGATCCTTTGGCTGGGCTTCTTTTGGAACGACGGCTGGTCTGAACGTTGTTCAGCAAAGTGGTCGCAGTTGCTTCAAGGAGTATGATGTACCCGCAGCTGGTGGTGTATGTGGAGAGTGGTTCTACATGCTCCGAGTCAAACTAACCGACTTGCACCCGATTTTCAAAGAGCTTAACCTCCTTGGTAGTCCGCAGCTAAAGCTCCGCATTCGTATGAACGCCGGTCAATTCACAGTTTCGTCCGATGGAACTGGTATGAAGCTTGACTCTGTTACTATGACTAGTGGCGAGGTCAATCCTATCATGCTCGCCCCTATGGGTACAGACAATCCTCTTGGCCCTGGTGACAGCTCCTACAATCGACTCGTGACTGGAACAACTTTAACTGTCGCCTTCGGTCCGGTTCAAAACGCTCTTCAAACTATTAACACATCGAAGCAGTACTTCCCATTCAACACTCTCCGTCTCTATGTTCCGTTTTACGAGCTAGAAAATCCGATGGCACTAATTAACCATCCAACGAAGAAGGTCAGCTACCTTGATTGCTACTCTCAAATTTTCCGTGGCAAAGCTGGTGAATCGCTTGACAGCCCTGCGGGGCAACAGAACGCTTCATTTGCGTTACAAATTAGTGGTAACCACCGAAACGTTAAAGCTGTAGCCGTGTTACCATACGCTGACACACGCATTGGTCATTTTGCAACTGCACACAACACCCCACAATGGCAAAGTCCTTTTGACAGTGCTCCGTGGTCGGTTTGCCCTGGTGCATACATCCGTAACTTCAATGTTCAAATCGGTAATAAAAACGTATTTGCTTCGTCCCAAGATTACGACTTTGAAAGTTTTGCTCAAGAGTTTGCGAAGCTATCTGCAGTAAATGGAGATATCTCTCGTGTATTTACAAGTGGTCTTATTAGTCGCGATGCGTGGTCCATGGCTCACCGTGTCATGGTCGCAGATACTTCGCGTATTAGTGAGAAAGATGTTCCGGCTAGTATTACCATTTCGGGGATCAATGGTTCGGCTCAAGGCTTAGATTTAATTGTTCTCGTAATTTACGAGCGGGAGCTTGAATATGACCGCCTGACGAGTGAAGTGTATAGCTTTACTTAAGCGATAAAAAAATATCGCATCGTATTTTTTCTAACCTTGAACTCGCTGGATCTCACTTAGAAGCTTTGGGCAGCTTTGAGTTACATATTCGTTTTTCGTTAGCCAGTCAAAATATTGAGAATCGTTTTCATAGATCCAACTGATAGTTGCATTTTTGTACTTACCCCATCCCATTCGATAAGCTAAATCCTCAGGTTCAATTTTCTGAATGAAGTCTTTGATTTCAGGGTTGGCATCAAGTAGCATTTTGTTTTGACTAAGCCATTTGATGTACGACTTGTCCTTCGTAAAGATATCTTCAAGGTTGTTACCTTTGTACTTTCCGAATTTTAACACAATCATCTTTGTTGGGTGGAACCTATATACTACACCATACCAATATTTTGAAATATATTTAATTAATTCGTTCCAATTTGTTGCATGTGGTTGTCTCGACAGGTCGTTTCGTTTCAAATGATACTCCATAGTCCCTGGGCGATTTAGGGGGTTCATCGCCCCGCCTTTATGAAATATACATTTTGTAGTAGCGTCAACGTGGCACATAAATTTCTTTACACCAGAGGGCTGCGTTATAGGAAATGAGGAAAATGATTTTTTACTCTACCATATCATAAAGACGGACACTTTGGTGTTACAAATAGGCTGCGAAAAAAAAATTAACGTCTATTTGTGCCACTGCATTACTACTAGTCCCGAGCCGAAGACACGTTTTCGGCGCGGCCAAACTGCGGACCGAGATGCAGTCTCGACGAACGTGAGCTCCAAAGCGCGATAGAGGCCGTTCCTGTGCACGAGCGAACAACGATTCGAGCCGCAGCCGCCGCCGTCGGTATTCCAGCGACGACGCTGCATCGACACATCGGCGCCAGGCAGCCGTTGAGAGCCGCCACAGCGACAGTGAAGCCTGAGCTAACCAACGAGCATCGGCGCACGCGAATGATGCTTGCGCTCGCTTTCGTTCTGCCATCTATCGGTGAGTGCTAGAGCACTGCGTGTTTGGCTCTGTGCTACGCGCTGGCTGACACTCGCACACACTGTTGCAGATCCGTCTGCGCATCGATTCGTGTCGATGCACGACGTTGTGCATGTTGACGAGAAGTGGTTCTATGTCCACAGAGTCGCAAGCCGCTACATCTTGTCGTCGCGAGAGCGACTTCCTCACGTCCCGTGCGTGAGCAAGCAACACATCACCAAGCTCATGTTCATTGCGGCAGTCGCGCGTCCGCAGTTCGACTACCGGGTGGGAGAAGGCTTCGATGGCAAGATTGGCATCTGGCCGATCGTCGAAGCGAGGACGGCCCAGCGCACAACTCAGCACCAGACACGCGGTGACGTCGTGCCGGGCTCACGTGCCGTCACGCGCGCTGTATATCACGAGCTGCTTACGACAAAGATCATCCCAGCCATCAAGGCTCACATGCCAGGTGTGTTCACGCTCGATTCTTAGTCGGTGCCGTCACGGCGAGTTCTTACACTTCATCTATGCGTCGACAGGATCACGAGCGCGCACGATCTGGCTACAGCAAGACAACGCGTCTCCGCACGTGTCGGGGGAGGCAGCTGCTGCTGAGGCGCGGGGCATCTCCATCGAAGTGCTGCGACAGCCTCCGAGGTTGCCGGACTTCAACGTCCTTGACCTTGGCTTCTTTCGCTCGATACAGAGCGCGCAACACAGGTCAAGAGCGCGGAGCGTCGACGATCTAATACATGCCGTCGAGCGTGCATTCAGCGAGCTGCTGGTTCGCACGCTCGAGAAATGCTTCCTGACGCTGCAGGCAGTCATGGAACAAGCGATGCTCGCGCGAGGAGGCAATGACTTTGACTTGCCTCGTGTTCGCAAAGAGCACTTTCTGGATGGAGAGTTTCCTCTGTCGTTGCCTTGCTCTGATAATGCTTATTCGGCGGCGTGTGACGCTCTTTTTCCTAAAAATTAGAATAAATCCTCGCTTTTGTTACTTAAAAATGACCAACACTATTGTACTCATTTCTGATTGGCTGAAACACTCTCCTAAACTGTAAATATCACGAAACAATCACGATTTTTGAACTCCTCGTTCGTGCGAACGCGTGCGATTCAGTGACTTTTGCCGACACAGCAAACACAAGCAGGATTTCTTCCTTGTGATAGCATTTTTTCCTGCAATTTACTGCTTGACGGTTGCCTGAGAGCACTTTTAGCAAGACAGCACTCATTTTTGCTCGCAAAACGATGCTGTTTGATTGCCAAAGATGCGTCGATGTGGCGCCACAAAATTCACGCTTGCTCTTCACGATTCGGCAATCATTATGGTGAAAACCGCATCTCAATGTGTGCAAACGCACGTGAGTGCTTGGATTTCTCCAAAATTCACATTGTTTCGTGGGACGGAGGTAGTATGCATAAGCTCTGTATTGTACGTGTCGCTGGTTTGGATGAATGACACAGCGACAGTAGTCATTTTTGACACCTCTTGTATGCTTGGATTTTTGTGCATCTTCTCAAATTTGTTCGAAACGATGTGCAGGTCGGTTACAAACTCTATCTACTTCTAGTAATCTGTACAGTGTCAAAAACAAAAGACTCTTGCCAGTCGAAAGAGCTCTTGACATCATCCTTCAGCCTCGCGGCTCCTCAAGCGCATCAAGCACGGAGCCCCTCAAGCACACCTCAGGCACACCAAGCGCATCAAGCCCACGAAGCAAGTCACATGAACGTCCGAACGCGCTACCAAACACGCGTGCTCGCGCTCCACAGAGCATGTCGCATTGACGACGTCGAGTCTGTGCACTCGCTGTTGCAGACCACGAGCAGCACGATCGATCGCGCCATACGTGGCGATCGTGAGACGGCATTCGTGAACGCCCGTCACGCAAACGACACACCGCTGGTCGCTGCCGCAAAGCACGGGAGCGAGGCCGTCGTGCGCCTGCTCCTCGCTGCCGGCGCAGCAGTCGACGACGTGGCAGTACACAACACGACGGCACTCGCGATTGCGTGCACACTCGGCCACCTTGGCGTCGTGCGTGCGTTACTCGAGTGCGGCGCGAACGTAGACGAAGAGCCAACCGATGGCGGCACACCTCTCTACCTCGTGCTTGAGAACGGACACTTCGACGTCGCTCAGCTGCTGCTGCGATTGAGCAGCGCCGACATCGACAAGCCGATGCGCAGTGGATACACGCCACTCTTGGCTGCGAGTCTGAACGGCCAGCTCCGCGTTGTGCAGCACACCATCGAGTGCGGCGCTGATGTGAATAGAGCTGGCCAAAAGGGTAGAGTGACACCACTGTTTAACGCGTGCATGAGCGGTCACGCAGACGTCGTTGCGCTCCTGCTCAAGCGTGGCGCGAATGTCGACGACGCAACAAGCCAGGGGTGGACATCGCTCTACGCCGCATGCCGAGATGGCGATGTTGAGATCGCGCAACTGCTTCTGGACCACAACGCAAGCGCAGCGAAAGCAACACACCGGAGGTTCACGCCGCTCCACATTGCCTCCCAAAACGGCCACACTGGTATTGTGCGGCTTCTGCTCCAGTACAACGCCGACATCGAGCAACCTGGATGGTACGGCGACACTGCGCTGATCTTAGCGACCAAGATCGGACAGTTTGACTGTATTAGAACCCTGCTGAGCGAGGGCAATGCAGCCGTCAGCGCCGCAACAAGTGACGGCACGACGGCGCTCCATGTCGCGAGCACGAACAACCATCTCGCAATCGTAGAGCTTCTGCTTGCGCGCGGCGCAGACGTCAACCGTGTTCAAGCAAACGGCAACACGCCGTTGTATGTCGCAGCGTGGTACGGCCGTCTCGAAGTCGTGCGCGTTCTGATCGCGAACGGCGCAGATTGCGACACCGAGACACTCGGCAGCATGACCGCGGTCAGTGTTGCGCTTGCGAACGGACAGACTGATGTTACTCGGTACCTACTCAAGCGAGGCGCCGCACTCGGATCATCAGCAAAAGTCTCCAACAAAGCAGCGCTGGTCGACATAGCGTCTGAGTGCGGTCGCTTCGACGTCGTGTGTGTGCTGCTCGACCACAGCGTAGTGTGACAGCGCAGCATCGGACGCTAGTACAAGTGCACCATAGACGCCACCACTTTGCAGGAGCTCATAGGATCCGCATTGACACCACTGACGAGTAACGCAACGCATTGTACTGCAGCCGTCGCACTCACGCGACATAGTCTTGGTCCATCGGCTCAGCAACATCGCGCACATCTTCGTCGCCCGCCAGCTCCTCGACCTCGGCCGTTGTCTCCTCCACCTCACCGCCATCCTCTGGAGCAGTCGCATCTCCCTGCACGCTCGACTGCGAGTCACCAACGCCAGCGTCGCGCTGTTCCTTAGCAGCGTCCGACTGCTTGGACGCATCTGCGTCTGTGTCGGCACTCGCCGCTGTGCCTTTGCCCTGTTCGTGAGCGAGCGCTTGCTGGTACATGAGCGTGTCGTGGAGGATCGCGTCCTGGATCCGCGCGCGCGTCATCGTGACGTCGTCCGGCGAGATGCACGCCGGCGAGATGAGCGACTCGAGCTTGCTGTCCACGATTTCTTTGGCCACCGGTCCGCTGTCGTCGAACATCTCGCGGAAGAGCCCGTAGTTGGCGATCATCACTTCCGCAAACTTGAGCACGTACACGCCGCAGTCGTAGCTGTTCTGCTGCTGCGGCGCTTTCACGCGCACGAGCGCGACGCGGTCTGGGTCGTACGTGAGACTCGGTCGCGGCCGTCGTCGCCGCTTTGCAGTTGCGCCTGGCGACGCAGTGTCGTCTTGGCTCGCACTTGCCTCTGCAGCAGCCGCAGCAGCGCTGTGCGTGCTCTCCCACTGGAGCTGCAGGAACGACCGGAGGTTCCGCACGATCGCCTGCTTGTTGTGGTAGCTCCCGAGCGGATCGAGCACTGCGATGCACGACGGCGGCTGGTTCTACAGACCATCGATCGCACACACAAGCGAGCGTGAGGCATGGACATTTGTCTGTAGATCCTGAGGCGAGGCGACGTACCTCTGCCGGCGACTCGACTGACGCCGATCGCGGGTTCACAATCACCGCCAAGCTCCAGTGCATGCTGCAGAAGACAGACACCATGCGTCAGTGAGAGAGTCCGTCCGTCCGGTGCTGGAGCGGCAAGAGCGCGACGTACTCCTTGTTGATCGGGATGAAGATCAAGTGGCGGCTGAAAAAGTCGGTGCGCGCGACCCACGTCGCGACGTTCCGGTAGCCAGCGCGCAGGCGCTCAGCCACGGACGTGCCTTTGCCCACGCGCAGGCGCGAGTAGAAGTGCGAGTTGAGGAACAGCACGTTCTTCTGGATGAACGCGTTGTTGGCGTAGTCTTCGAGCATGAGGCGTCTGCAGTACAGAGTAGACACGCGTCCGAGCGTCAGTCCATCAAGTGGCGACTGCGATCGCACGACCAGAGAAGACGGCGACGACGACGTACTTGAAGAAGTAGTCGATGATGTTGTCGTTCAGGTACTGCTCTGGTCGCAGACACGAGACGTCGTGGCGCGTGATCGTGACAATGTCGGACGAGCACGGCGGGAGCGGGTACGTGAGCTGCACGTCAAAGCAGTCGCTGTCGTCGCCCTCGGTTTCGCCAGGCGCGCTACTGCGCGTGCGCCGCGTTCTCCGCTGCGGTTCGGTCGCGTCTGCGTCCACAGCAGTCGCACTGTCGTCACCGTCGCTCTTGGTGCCGCTCTCGTCACCCTCGTCGTTGTACGGCGCACTCACGAGCGCGTGGAGGAACTGCTTGCCAGTGGCGACGTCGATACTGCGGCAAGACAGACGCGTCAGTCGCTTGAGCCGCAAGCATCACGAGTGCAAGAGCGAGAGCGGCGACGCACATCATCTCAAGTAGTTCAGGATGTGACTCTCGGAAGAAGTCGGCGAGCGGATCGAAGCCGAGGCCGTGGCAGTCGTACTCTGGCGCTTCGATCACGACAAACTTCTTCGCAGCGTCTGTCGAGAGCGCTCCAGCTGAGTGAGACCTGAGGCACATCCATCCTTCCATCGCATGACAACGCAGAGAGAGAGACGCACCGTCGCTCAGTGGGTCGTAGAACGCGCGCAAAGCGTCTGCGTCGACGTCGTGCGCACACGGCGCACGCAGCGCAATGAACGACGTCTTGGCCATGAGGCGCTCGTCGGGTTCCAGTCCCGAGTCGGCGATCGGCGCTCTGTCGTCCGTGTACTTGTACACACTGGCGCAGATGAGAGAGAACGTCATGAGAGACTTGGATCTACACAAGCACGCTCCGAGCGGCCGCAAGAGAGGCACAAGGACTGACGTACTGGACGCTCTTGCAGCCCTTGATCGAGAGCTTGAGGTGCGGCATGCGCGTCCACTTGACGAGCGTCGAGCTACCGACCGCACAGCACAGCACATCCACCAGTTAGTCGCCTGTCAAGCGTCTTACGCTCTTGGAAGCGCCACAAGTACGCACCGAATGGCGCTGATCCAGACACAGTCGCGCCGCAAGTACACGTCAGCGCAGCAGCGCAAGCGGCCGAGCCACACGACCATCCCAGAGAGCTCGGCAACAGGATCGCGCGCGATCGCGTCCATGTCGACGTCTTTCCAGTGCGCAGGCTTGAGACGCGGCTGCGCTTTCGCTTTCGCTGGCGACTTGGCTGCCTCCAGCGCTGCTGGACGCGCGACGCGCTTTGGCGGCGGCGGCGCGTCGTGGTCCGAGTCCGTGTCCAAGTGGATCGGCTGGTCCGCTGTGCCTTCAGTCGGCGCTTTCGTCACGCGCGTCGAGCGCCGCAGGACGCTCTCAGTGATGCTCTTGCGCGTCTCAAGCGACAGCTGCACGTCGCGGTTCCGCTTCGGCAGCATCGCCGACTGACGCGTCGAGATGAACGACGACGGCGGGTGCTGCCGCGGCGACGAGCGTGTCGGCTCGCGCGGCGGAGGTCGAAGCGCAATGCGCGCTTTCTGGCTCCGCACAGGCGTCTCAGTGATGCGCTCCTTGCGCGGTTGCCACCCGAGCGTCGGCGCTGTTGACGCTGCTGGCGCTGTCGACGCTGTTGATGCTGACAGTTGGCCACTGCTGCGACTGTTGCTGTCGTTGTTGCTGCTGCTTGTGGCCACTGGCGCGCTGCTGAACTCGAGCGCACCGGTCGTCGCTCGCATACGCATCGGCGGGCGCTTGGGCGACGTCGCCGACTTGTTCGCCGCTGCTTTGCTCGAGACCTTTATGATCGTCGTAAGGAACGACGACGCCTCCTTTGGCGGGAGGTACTAGCAGTCGCACGCACGCACGCAGTTGTCAGTCGCATGGAGACGCTACAAGACTTTATCGAGCGGACGCATGCGGACGTACTGCGTGCTTGAGATGCGTGTCGCTCGAGTAGTTGAGCGACGCGCCAGGCGTGATCGCTGTGCCGCTCGCACGTGGCTTTGCGTACTTTGGATTCGGTGGTGCGTGTCCATGCGAGTGTTGCTGCTGCGGATCGTGACGATGGTCGTGCAAGTCGCTGTCGTGCTCGCGACGATGTGCGCCGTGGTGCTGCTGCTGCTGGTGGTGCTTGTCGCTAAAGTCGTAGTGCTCGTTGCCATCCCATGGAGCGTGGCGTCCATGTGCTCTAGACAACGCACACACATATATACAGACGTACACATGCGTGCATGAGCGCTCGCTACCGCCTCCAGCCAGCGCTCAGAGTGACGTCGTGAGAAAATGCAGCATGTACCTGGCGGACCCGCTCGAGAACGCTGGCGTTATGCTGCTGCTGCTGCTGTGTGCGTCGTGGCGCGCACCATCACCCCTGAAGCGAGCGCCAAAGCGCCGACCCTCTCTTGCGCGGTCCGGCGGCGTCTGGAGCCGATTGAGCTCCGCCTTGAGCGCCGCGTCGAGCGACGACGACGACGATATCCGCTCGTCCATTGTCTTTCGCTCTTCTGTTGCTGATGCACTGTTTCGCGTCACTCTTTTGAATAGCAGAAAATAGTGACATCGCCAAACGACAAACACCAACAGCAAGTGCATCAACAACGTCGATCGATCATGAGCGACGCTCTTCCAGACGGCTGGCTCGTGCGCGTCTCGCGCTCGAAAGGCAAAGTGTACTACTACCACGTGCCCACGAAGCAGACGCAGTGGGTGCGACCGACCGCCTCTGACATTGCTCGCGTCTCAGAGCTTACAAACGCAGCAGCAGCAGCATCGACAGCAGTTGTCGACGACATCAAGGCAGATAGCGACAATGGCGCTGCTCGGAAGCGACAGCGCGTCGATGAGCCAAGCGCGTCTGTCGAGACAACAGCAGCGCTAGCGTCAGCTGATAGCCGGAGTACTAGTGCTGCCGCTGATGCTACTACTGATGCTAGCAAGGAGACAGCTGATGCAGATACACCATCGAGCACCGATCGTGTTGACACAAACGCTGCTACTGCTGCAAGTGGAAGCAAGACGCGCGCGATGATCGCAATGAGCATGCGCGTCGGTGGCTCGGCGTTCGTTGCGCGTCAGAGCAGCTTCGGACCACTCGCGAGCACAACGAGCAGCAAGCCGCGCGCAGCGTTCACGCCATGGGACCACCAGCTCGAAGCGATCGAGCGCATGATGCACGAGATCGAGGCGCAGGACGCCGACACGAAAGCAGCGGTGCGCCATTGTGATACAGGAATCTAACGTCCTAGCCGCATGCTAATATGTGCTCCTCTGTGCTGGTGCAGGCGCATGTCGACCGCTACTTGCTCCAGCACAGCACTGGCGCTGGCAAGACCATGACGATCGCTGCTCTGGTGCGTCTTCCTCTCTCGTCTCCTGCCACAACGTACGCCCGTCTCTCTTCTCACGCACACACACGTACGCAGACGTACCAGCTCCTGTACGCAGTCGACGCGAGTGGCGCGCGCTTCCACACAGTCGTGATCCTCATCGACCGCGTGAAGCTCGACGAGCAAGTCGGGAGCACTGTCGAGACGTTCCTCCGGCGCAACGGCATCGACGAAGTCTTTCGCGCCGAGAGCATCAGCCACCTCGCAAAGCTCATGGACAGCTCGACTGCGTCTGCGCCCGCGCAGCGCGTGATCGTCACGACGATCCACAAGATGGGGCTGCTCGTGAAAGACGACGTCCTGCTCACGCGTCTTCTTCACCGCACGCGCCACGACAACGGCGACAGCGCGAGTGGCAGTGGCGCCTTTAATCGCATCGCGATCATCACAGACGAAGCGCATCGGTCGCACACGGCGTCGACGCGCGAGACGATCCAGCGCGTCATCGCAGCCGGCGAAGGCAGCACCAACGCCCACGTCACGGTGCGTCTCCTATGGCTCTGTCAGATGCTAGTGACCGAGTCGTTCGCGCAGCTCTGACTTGTGTGTCCCGTAGTTCGTTGGCTTCACCGCGACGCCAAACGCCGAGGCGCTCCAGCTCTTTGGCTCGCGAGCGACTGGTGACGTCCTGCAGCCGTTCCACTGCTACTCGATCGCGCGCGCCACGGCCGACGGCCGTGTGAAAGACGTGCTCGAGCACTACACGTGCTTGCGCTTTGACGTCGAGACAACAATCCCACGCGACGTCATTGACGCACTGAAGGATGCGCACGCACTGCGCAGCGTCTTGGACCACGCGAGTGACGACGTCACGGTCCTGAAAGCGAAAGCAGCAGTCATGATGCAGGACTTTGGCGACGCCAAGCGCGCGCTCAAAGCCGCCAAGGTGCGCTCTTCTACCACCACTGCGCTGTCGTAGCTCTTCGTACTGACGCGTGTGCGTGCGTGTGGACGACAGTGCATGCTCGTCGCGCGGAGCCGCCGCGATGTGCTGCGCTACTACCAGCTCGTCTCGGTCTTTGTCGCCAACAGGTGCGTCGCATGACGGACAGAGCCTTTGGAAGAGCAGACGCCTGAGACTCACGACCGCTCGCCTGCAGACAGCTCCCGTGGCACATCTACGCGGCGTTCAGCGGCACGATGAGCCTCGACGACTCGCCCACGAGCGCGAGCGTGACTGAGGAGACGCTCAATGGCGCACAGCGGCACTTGACAACCAGTGACATTGTGATCGTGTGCGACAAGCTCGACACGGGCTACAACGACCCCAAGCTCTCGCGCATGTACATCGACCGGTACTTGCGCTCGGCCTCGCAGACTGTGCAGCTCACGAGTCGACTCAACCGACTCCACCGAGGTGCGTGCGTCGTTGTCGTCTCTAGCGTCTGTGACTCGTGCATCTGCTCGTCCAACCGCTTGTCTCTCGCTCTCTCTCATCCCATTCGTGCGCGCACTAGACAAGCCGCACGTCCGCATCCTCGACTTTGCGAACCACGCAGCGCAGATCCGACGGAGCTTCGCGACGTATTGGGACGAGACGCGCGCACCGAGCGACGCGAGCGCAGTCGACGTCGACGCCGAGCTCGCAGACGCGATGACCAGCCAGACGATCCTCTGCGACTACTTCCCTGCGCTCTTTGACGCCCCAATGCCGCAGATCGACGACGTGCGCGCGTTTGTCGAGACGCACGTGCTGCCGCTCGAGCGCGACGCGTTCCAGCAAGTGCTCGACGCGCTGCGACTGAGCTGCACGAGTCTGAATCGACTCGCAGACTGCGACGACGACGACGACCTCACGACGCGCTTTGCAATCAAGTACGTAGCGCGCGGTCGTGAGTGTGTATCTGCTCGTTCAAACTGACTCGCTCGTGGCTTGATACGTACAGCTACGACACGGTCGCGCAGCTCAAGAGAGCAGCCGAAGGCGAGATGCGCGCGTCAGACGCGTCTGCGAGTGGTGTGAGCATCGACGACGTCAAGCGCAAGATGGCGGCGCGCGTGCGCAGCTACGACCGCGTCTTCTCTGGCGCGCTCCACCCATCGTCTGTGCTGGTGCGTCTGCGTCTGCTCATCTACTCCTTCAGCCTCAAACCTGTCGCTCACACTGCCGCGACTCGTACTCTGACGCCATCAGCGCCTGCGAGAGACTGCGCCAGTGCGTCTGACGAAAGCGAATGCGTTCGAACTGCACGCGCGCGGACCGCTCGAGGTCTTTGAAGCCTTTGTCTGCGCACACAGTGCGTCACGATCAGCTGCTGCCGACGCGTCGCAGGCGCTCGAGACGCTGCGTCAGACAGTAGCGAGCGACACTGACGCACTCTGCAATCCACTGCCGCGGTACATGGCGCGCGTCTCACAGGACGTAGCGACAGAGTAAGTGACCAACAGAGCGACTAAGAGAGCCGAGGCTACACCACCACAAGTGTGTTTGTCCATCAAGCGCCTCCTGTCGAGCTCTGACGCGAGTCGCTGCGCTCGCGCACGAGGCTCCGGAGACCGTGGACGAGCGTGTGAAAGTCGTCGGAGCTGAGCGCGCGGACGTCGAGCGTCCGCGTTGGCGTGACGATCGAAATGCAGAGCGCGTCGTCGCTCTGGCGCGCAGACGAGCGCTTGAACACGCGCGTGTGTTTGCCTTCGACGACGGACGTGACAGCTGAGAGCAGGACGCACTTTTGAAAGAACGAGCTGTTCGTGCGACGGCGTCCGACAAGTGAGCTCATGCGGTCGTAGCCGCTGCTAGTGACTGCGTCGCTCGGCTTCTTCCACATGATGCGTGAGCAGAGCACGTCCGTGAAGAGCACGCGGACATGCGGCTTCCCGACGCGTCCGTGCTGACATCATCACACCAGCAACACGGTCGTCAGGCTACGGACACAGCAAGATGGATAGACGGATGGATGGAGCACACCTTCTCGACGACAAAGCCCTCTTGGAGCCGCGCTTTGAACCTCTCGACGTCGCTCGAGCTGATCGACGGCGCGAACGACGCGCTGCTGCGCCGCGTGAGCGCCTTTGCATCTGACACTCGCGTCGACTCGGACGCGCGCGTCTCAATCTGTTGCTGCTGACTCTCGTGACTCAGTGGCGCGACCGAAGTCTCGCGCACGACGACTGCGACGGACCGGAGCAGCGTGTAAAGCATCGACACGAACCGAATCGACTCGAGCACAAGTGCGTAGCGAAAGCAGCTGCGCTTGCTCTCGCACACGAGCTCGAGCGTCGCAAACTCGCCAGTCTGTGGCTCATCGAGACCCGCGGCGTGGAAGATCGCGTGCGTGAGGTCTGTGAGCGCGAGCGTCGAGAGCAAGTACCGCTTTCCATTCACGTAGCTCTCCCACGAGAGGCTCGCGAGGTCTGGCGCGAGGCACATGCGGCAGTTGGTCCACTCGCCTCGCTTTGTGCGCTGTCCAGCAAGCGAAGAGAGCGTGAGGAACTCTGCCGTCCGTAGCTAGAGCAAGTGCCTCGCATCGTACCTTTTGCATGAAGACGCCAGCGACGAGGACGCTCTGCTCGGACGGCTCCTGAACGGCGCTGTGCGCCGCACTGCTGTCGCTCGGGCATCGCAGCAGCGCGCTGCTTTTTGCATTCGGCGACGGAGCGCTCACTTGCTGCTGCTGCTTGGCTTTCCACTGCCGCCACGAGCGCTGGATCGTGCGCGACGACGACGAGCGCGTGACGAGCGAGATGCGATGCGCTGTGAGCTCACTATCGAGCGACCGACGCTCGTTCTCGGCGGCGACTGCTGCTGCGACGACTGCAGTGCCGTACTGATAGCCAGAGCGGAACGTCGGACTGTCCTGGTCGTTGCTGTCCGTGTCCTTCTCGTCTGCGCTCGAGGCGTCCGAGAACCAGGACGCGCCAGACTCGTCCACGGGACTGTCCGTTGGCTCCTCGTGCACAAACGTCGCACCGAGGAGCGAGATCGTCGTCTCGGTGTCGCCGCGTCGTGGACTGATCGCGATCCCGAGCGCGTCAAAGTCGCTGGTGTTGCGCGACCGGAAGAAGCTGCCGCTGTTGCCGCTCACTGGGCTCGGACTCGAGGCTGGCGACTCAAAGTGGTCGTCTGACACAGATGTCGCGGGGCTGTAGCTCTGCGAGAGTCCAAAGTCTCGCGCACGTGACGATCGCACGCGACTTGGCTCGACGCTTTCGAGAGAAAAGTTGTCCAAGGCTTCTGGCAAACTCAAGCGCTCGAGCTGCTGGAGATCGAGGACTGGTGAGCTCGGCGGACTGCGGCGACGCGACTCGACGTCACGGTTGCTGCGTCGACTCGATGTCGACCGCACTGTCACACACAAAGAGCAGCATTGCCAAGTGAGCTGCTGCATGAGCGACGCCATCTCCGCACGATCAAGGATCACGCAACAACAACAGAACGTACGTGAATGACTCGAACTCGTGCGATTGACGACCCGTACGCTGAGCACGTACGTCGCCTCAGTCTCTGGATCGCGGTCGCTCGGCTCTGGACTTGCGCTCGCAGACGCGTCGTCGCTCTCGGGTCGCGTACTCGCCTCGATCGCGTTGTTCGAGTCGCTCTCTTCGTCTGTGGCGCTGGTGCCAGCGACTGCAATGCGGAAGAGCACGCGTGCAGTCTCGTGCCAGTCGCACACTCGTGGGTGTGGAAGGTGCTCGTGTGGACTTGAGACCTCTGGATTCGATGACGAGTGCCCAATGGTGTCGTCTGCGTCGTTGCCTGCAGACGCCGCGCTGAGTCGATCGTCCTGGTACTTCTGGAACATTTGCGACTGCATGAACATGCGCAGCAGGATGTCGCCACCCCGCTCGCTGGTGTCGCTTCGACTCTTTGTCTGCACTGGATCAACCGAGTCGCTGCTTCCACAAGACTCCACGAGACGCGCAATGTGCTGCCGCACGCGGCGGATAGTGGCGTCGACTACAAAGTGCGTCTTCGCAGCTGTCGGTGGCGCGTCCGAGTCGCCACGTACGAGCGCAGTCAGGCTCTGGAGACTCTGCGTGAGCTCGTCAAAGCCCGCGAGGCGCTGCGTCGCGAACATGCGCTGATCGTCATCGTGCACAATGACATTGTCGTGCTCGAGGTCGACGACGACAGTCCCTCTCGCGTACTCGAACCTGCTCGAGAGGTGTTCAACGCCACAGATCAGCGGCACTGGCGCCTGTTGAGAGCGAGAGCGAGAGAGAGCACGCAGGCGCACTCAGTACGAATCGCCAAGTCTGTAGAGCTACGATCGCGAGGCGTGCGAGTGACTCAACGCACCTCGAGGTACTCGTGCAGGAACGGCGGCAAGACCGTGATGAGCGGCCCTGCCCACTTGAGCGGATGCAAGAGCGACGCGATCCCGAGCGTCGCAGACGACAAGAGCGTCAGGCTCTTGCTCACGACCACGACTTTCATTTCGAGAAGCAGGAGCTCGACGATCCGCAGCACTTGGTCGATCGACAGGCGCGAGAGCACGTGCGGCAGTGACCACTGAAGCAGCAGTGTGTTCTTCTCGTCTGCGCCTCGCTCGTCTCGTGGTCGATAGAGACGCATAGGTGGCGCCTGTGGTGACAGCAGCTGCACGGACACTGCGGTTCCTTTCGCTGGAAGCGACACGCGCTTCAGTCGCCACAAGACGTCGTCGATTTTGTGCGCGTGCTGCAGATCAAGAGAGATGGCATCGTTCGAGTCGATAGGTGAGCACCAGACAGCGCAAGCGAGTACCTGAGCTCTCACCACGGACGTACGCGGTTCGACAGGACGCTGCTCATGGCGCTCAGGTCTTTCTCGATCTCCAAGTCGCTTCGATGGTCGTCTGTCAAACACTCACGCGTGGTCAACACTGTCATTCGAGCGATCCAGTCAGTCTCTCTTGGAACCAGCGCATACGCACCGAGCAGTCGCGTGAGCAGCTCTTTGAAGAACGGGATGAACGGCAGCTCCGAGATCAAGCAGTAGCAAACAGGGACAGTCGTGCTGCAGAGTCTGCCGTCGCTCATGCCCGGGAGCGTGATCTGTCCCTTCATGCACGACGCGTACTGGACGCTCTGGCCCTGCACACCGCCTCCCGAGAGCACGAGCACAAAGAAGTTGTCTTCGTTGGTGCTAGAGGCGGCGATTGCTGCTGCTGCTGTATCGTCACTGCCGCGTGCTTGCGTGAGTCACACAAGCACACACTCTGTTGCAAGTCAACTGGTCTTGACAAGAGCGGTCGAGCGCACCTGAGCAGCGGATCACGGGGCGCTGCAGCTGATGAAGCGACGACGCCCGATGGAAAGCAAAAGTGCTCGATGCTCTCGGCGTTGAACTGCGACTCGGGCGGCCACGCGAACGCCACAGTCGCTTCGAACACACTTGCGTCACTGCGCCAGTAGTTCTGCATCGCAACGTCAGCGACGTCCGGTCCGATCACGACGAGGTAGTCGACAAGCGACGGTGCACTCGTGCTACGCGTCGCAGCGCTGCTGTTGTCGCACAACGTCTCATGGCATGGGGTCTTCTTTGTTGGTGACGAGCGCGCGCTTGGGAGCTGCGAGATCTCGGTCTCGACTGCGCGCTCGAGCATCTCGAGCGAGTTGTAGACGTCGTCAAAGAGATCGGCGCGGCCCGTTGGGCTCTGGAGAGCTGCAGCACCCGGCGCAATCGTCACACTGCTGCTTAGTAGCGCACTTGCTGTGCTGGAGAGCGTGCGCGACTGCTTTCTGTGCACGTGGTAGTGCTGCGGGAGCTCAATGCCATTCTGCTCGAGCCACGAGAAGAGCGTGCGGTAGCGCTCCATGTCCATGGTCGAGAGCGTGCGTCGGCGCCGCGCGTCGTAGTCGAGCGCCTCACGGTCGCTCTCGCTCTCGCTGCTCGCTGGGATCTTGTTTGACGTATGGAGCTTCTTGACTTTGCGCAATGCGACCATGGTCGACGACGGCGACATTGGCGCCGCGGAGCTGCTGTCAGATGTGCGTGCGGGCGGGACGATCGTCTTTGGTTTGCCGCTCCACTTTTCCCGCAAGTGGTTGATGTGCCGCACTCTGTGAGCGCACGACAGAGTGAGTTGCTCGTGTTGGTGACAGACCAATAGGCGAGAAAGTGCACACGCATGTACGCACCTGCCCATGCCGGCGAAGAGCGACTTTTGCTTGTTCGCGACAGCAGCAGCGGCAGCGGCATTCGAGCCAATGACGTTGCTCGCGCTGCTTGCAAGGATGCTGCTCGTGACTGTGAGCGTGGCCGAGCTGCTGCCGCTCGCATGGCCGCCGCCGCCGAGATGGCGAGTGCGCGGTGTACTTGCTTCGTCGTCGCTGCCGCTGCTGCTCATGTTGCTGATGTTGCATTGATGTCGTTTCAGTAAGCTTCAACATCGTCGTCACTATTTGACTACCCCGTGACTACCGAAACAGTTTACTGAGTACTGTGTCGATACAAAAATGAGTAGAAATGTACAATGGTAAACACACACGAAGTATGACTTACAAAAAGTCAATCGAAGCAATAGCAGTCGTAATAGTGACAAAACACAGGTCTCGGCCGCTTCTCTCCTCTCGTTGTTGTTGTCTACGCAGTCAAACAAACAAACAGCAACAGCGCTCAAGAGCTCAAGAGCTCAAGAGCTCAAGAGCATCGTACCACTCGACGACCGACGAAAGAGAGAGCACGAGCGAGCATCTGTGACGCCATGGCGACGACTGCGAGTGACTCGAGCGCACTCCGCGCGCGCCTCTCGACCGCGTCAAGTGCTGCAGGCGCGACAGCAGCGCCAGCAAAGCCGTGGGAGCAGCGCAGTCTCGCATCGCGCACCAGTACGTCCACTTCTCGAATGCCTGTCTCCCGTCGTTTGACGTGCACGATCGTACTCACTTCCACTTGCGTGTGTATTGCAGGCAGCGACGTGAGCGCACTCGGCACATCAACTGCCTCTATCGGCGCAGCAGCAGCAGCAGCACGCAGCTCAGCGCCATTGACAGCATCTGCTGCAGACACAAGCGGGACGTACTCGACCGCAGCAAACCAAATGAACAACACGTTGGGCATGAACACGACTGGGTCGATGATCGGAAACACGACGGGTTACGGCGGCATGAGCAGCTACAGCTCGCCAGGCTACGGCATGGGCACGACCGGGTACGGCGCAACTGGCTACGGCGCGAGCGGCTACGGTGGCTACGGCGGCATGAGCTCGTACGGCGGCTACGGCAGTGGCTACGGTGGCGGCTACGGCGGCACGCTTGGCGGTGGCTATGGCATGTCTCGCTACGGCGGCTACGGTGGCGGAATGATGGGCGGTGGCTACGGCATGGGCGGCGGCATGGACCCGAACGGCCAGATGGGCATGCTCCACAGCTTCAGCCAGACCGTCGGGTCGATTGGACAGCTCACAGAGGTGCGTCCATGCGCATGTCTACACATGAAGACACTGGTAGATCGACTCACATGACTGTGTGTGTTGTATTGCGTCGCAGATGCTCGGCATGAACGCCGAGGCGCTGAACTTTTGCATCGGGAGCTTTGTGAACTTTGTCGAGCGCATTGGCGCGATGTGCGCGGGCATGGCGTCCATGGTCACGCCGCGTCCGCAGTTCCCACCGGGTCACCCGATGCACGGTGCGCTTGTGTGCAAATGGCGAATAGTAGCGCAGTGGGGCACTGTATTGACCATCGCGATTGTGACTGTGCAGGTCCACCGCCAACGGAAGAAGAAGAGCGGAGTCGCAAGCGCCGCGTGCGCGTGTTCCAGTTCCTCTTCAGCATGGTCGCGCTCACGAGCGTGTACAAGTTTATGCGCTGGCTCGGCGCGTTCAAAGGCAAAGCGCGACGAGCGCTCGCAGCGCCACCGACACCTGCTGTGAACCGGAACTTGGAGCGCATCTTCCAGAACCCGGCGATGGGGCACGGCCGCGCGCTGCTTCAGTGAGCGTTGCGTAGGTGCATGCATACGTACGTCATGCGAGTAGAGTGAGAGCGAGAGGAGAGTGAGAGATTGGTGTAGAGTAAGTGAAGCTAATGGCACGCGTCGTGCACACTCGTTGTTGTCGTTGTTGTTGTGCTTGACATGGCACTGCTACTGCTGCTGCTCACCTGATCAGGATCAGTGGATCAGCCGCCACTGATCGGCGGAATGAGCGCGACCTCGTCGCCGTCGCACAGCTCGATGTCGTCGTCGGCGTACTCGAGGTTGCGTGCGAGTGTGATTGCGCGGATCGACGCGCTCGCAGCTGGGTACAGCGCGCAGAGCGCTTCGCGCAAGTCGCTGAGCGTGTGCGTCTTCGCTGCTTTGTCACTGCTGTTATCGAGCTCGATCTCCTCCTCGCGCTTGCCGATCGCTTCGCGCGCCGACGCGAAGTACAGCACCTTGACGCGCATGGTGCTCTCGATCAATTGTTGGGACTTGCTGACTAAGCACTAGCAGGGTTTGTATGCTTGATAGACAGGACTATATATCGTCAAAACAAGTGTCTAGGTGTTACACTAGCATTCCAATACTCAATCACTAGCATTTGTTGTTGCTATTATCGCGACGGTCGCGAATGAACACATGAATGAACACACTCGGATCTTGAAGCGGTGCGCAATGGCGAGCGCTGCGAGTAGCGGCAGTGGCAGCCCACGTGCTCCTGCGAGTGGCAAGAAGCCATGGCGGTTCTACTACGCCATGGTCTTTCCATACAGCAGCGCTGTCCCGCGCGACAAAGTGCGTGCATGCTCTTCACTGTAGCTCACGCGGAATGAACTGCTCACTCAGACAACTCACATGACTACGCACAACGCCATTGTCGTCGCCTCATGCCGTATCGTAGCTCCTCCTGATGTGCGACGCAACAGACGCGCTGGAGCAAAAGGAGGAGGCGTACTTGCGCAAGATCGCGGATCGCTACGCGCCGCCGCCCAAGAAAGCGCCGCCGTCACCAATCCCCGACTACATCCGCACACTGCTACAGCAGATCGCGCTCGGCGTGCTCGTGCTCATGGTCGCAGCGCTCGTCGCTGTCTGTCGCGTGTACCGATCCGACGCGAGCGAGCACATGACGCGTGACCTGGTGTACGCAGCGTGCGGCTGCATCGCAGTCGTCTTTGTCGTGAACGCGCTCCAGTGGCTCGCGCTTGCGTGCAGCAGTCGCACTGGCGCGCGCTGCGTCGCGTTCCTACTGCTGCTAGTGTCGGTCGCATCTGTGCTTGCGCTCGACCAACTCGAGACGCTCCAGTTCACGCAAAAGTGCTTGCAAGAGCACGTGCGCGAGCGCCAGAGCGCGTTCTCCGAGTCCGACATCGCGACGCTCGTGGACGGCGGCGCCGCGCCGTCGCTGCTCCACCGGTTCGTCTTTGACGGTCCGACGCACTTTCTCCGCTGGCTCCAGCGCCACTGCGCGCAGACGCTGCGCATCGCTCCGAGCCGTTCAGCAGCAGCAAACGCGACAGTGAGCGACAGCAGCGGAGCGCTCGACGACTCTGTCGACGCGCTCGCGTTCTACGATGAGTTCTGGCGACCGCGCGAGCGCAAGTGCGTCGATGCAGCGCTCAGTACGTTCGTCTCGATCGAGTCGGTCGTTCAGACTGCGCTGACTGCGCTGCTCGTCGTCACAGTCGTGCAGCTCGCACTCTGCGTCGTGCTCTTCCAGCTCGACGCAACGGACGCTGACACTGATGCGGATTCAGTAGCGCAGTCTGCAGCAAAACGGCGCAAGCAGCGCGCTTACGCCAAGCGCCACAAGCGATCGCGGCGTTCGCGCTCGTCAACAGTCTGCGCGTCGCCACAGACGTTCTTGGCGCTTGCGCTCGCACTCGCTGGACTCGCGACGTGCGCGTTGAGCGCAAGCCTCGGCGTCTCGTGCGACGTCCCAGACGCCGACGTGCGGTGGGTCCTTGGCGGTGTCTTTGCTGCTGGCACCGTCGCGTTCATAGCTGGCGTCTTGCTCTCGTGCTGTCGCATCGAGTCGAGTGTGTCCGTCCAGAGTCTCCTCGTTCTCCTCGCAGCCGCGAACATCTTTGCGGTCGCCAAGTGCGTCGGACTCCAAGTGCAACTCGAGGACGCGAGTGGCGACCATCGCACAGCGATCCTCGAGGACGCGTACGGTCTCATAAGCAACCAGACGTGTGCGATCGTGACCGACTGGCGTGCGCACACGTGCGAGCACCGGGCGAACAGCAGCAGCATGAGCGCGAGGTTCCGAGTCGTCACAGTCGGCGACCCAGACAGTGACAACGCACGACCGCTTGACGACGTGTGTCGAGACGAACTCGCGTCGCTCTTGCGCACGACGCTCGCAGTCGCCATCGCGTGGCTCAGCGCCGTGACTGTGACAGTCGTCCTGCTCTTCCTCCTGCTGCTAGCACCAGTGCTATACGACGCCACTGTTGCGCTCGCTCGTGGCATCTGCGTGCGGCTGTGCTGTCTAACGACCGGTAGAGACGCCAGTGCGCTCGAGTCGTCGCACAGAAGCAACGCAGCGCTGCTCACTCAAGCGTCGCTCAAGCTCCAGGACGCGCGCGAGCAGTACCTCTCAGTCCTCCGCGTCGCCGATGAAGCTGCGCTCGAGGCCGAGACCGCAGCGTTCAACACTGCGTGGGCGACGATGACTGGCCACAGCACGAGCGACATCCGCGCAACGACCGCCGTGCTCCAGCACGAGTTCGACGCGATCGTGCGCACGCTCGTGCTCCAGCGCCTCATAACGCGCTGCAAGATGGACGTGAGCGTGAGCGTCTCGCGCGACGGCACGCAGCTCTTTGTCAAGATCGCAGCGTCCGACAACTTGCTCATGACTGCGCTCTGCGACGCGAACGTCGCGCTCGAGCTCGCAGACTTTGTCGACCCAGGGCCAGCGTTCTGGCAGACCGACGGCCGTGAGATCAAGACCGACGCGCGCGTGCTCGAGCCGCACGCGATCAAGCAGAAGCTCAAGCACTTGGCCGCAACAGACGTGATCCCAAAGCGCGAGGCCGAGTGGTTCCCGACCGAGTCGCTCGCGCGCGTCTCAGCTCGTGTCCACGCGCTCTCTCGCGCTGCGCGCATCGCTAATGGGACGCTCCAGTGCGCGAATCCGTACGCTGCGTACGCGCCGTACGTCCCGCAGACCGAGTTTCAGTACCTCTTCAAGAAGCATCCGAACCAACTGGAGCTCCCGGGCATCGTCCGCCGTGCCTCGGTGCTCCGGACGATCGACTGTCTCCGCCTCGCGCGGCGCTTGATCGACGCCGAGCTGAACGTCGATCGCATGGTGCATACAGGACTGCTCACGTCGTTCCTGTGTCTCCACAGCGCGAGTCGCTACGATACGATGCCGCGCGACGCACTCGCCGCGTCCTGGGTCTTCTACTGGCGCCCGCAGCAGCTCCCAGGCGAGCCGGACCCAGCGACGCACTGGTGGCGCAACCAACTCGGTCGGTTGTATCCGTTCCGACAGCCACTGCGAGCCGTGCGCGACTACTTTGGCGAGTGCATCGCGTTCTACTTTGCGTGGCTCGCGTGCTACACGCAGCTCCTCGTGCTCCCAGCAGTCGGCGCTGTCGTCGCCGCAGTGTACGCACTCGATCGCGACGACCCGGTCTTTGCTGTTCCTCGTACGTTCTACCGCTCTGGGACTCTCGAGCGCCCGGGCTTCTCGATCACACCAGCGGCGTTCGCTGTTGGTCTGAGTGTGATCGTCTGGGGACTCGTCTTTGCCAAGTACTGGAAGCGCCAGAGCGTCTGGTACCAGCTCGAGTGGGGCACAACCGCACTTGATGACGACAACGAGGTTGTGCACGACCGCCCTGGCTTTTGGGGCGAGCGCCGGCTCAACCCGGTCACGCACGAGGTCGAGACGCACTACTCGAGTCGCAAGCGCCTCGTGCGGCAGATCGGGTCGCTTGCCGTCCTCGCGCTCCTCATGACTGCGAACGTCGTTGTCGTGATTGTGCTCGTACTGATACAAGGCGCGCTCGTGCACTACGGCATGGAGCTCCGGCTCGCCGTGCTCGTGAGCTGCAGTGCGCAGGCGAGTGTGATCCAAGCGAGCGGCGGCGCGCTCTCGCGCATTGCGCACGGCCTGAGCGAGTGGGAGAACCACCAGCACGCCGCGGCGTTCGAGCTGAGCGTGATCACCAAAGTCTTTGCGCTCCAGGCCGTGAACACGTACGCTGGGCTTCTGCTCGTCGCGTTCGTCGACTTGGTGTGATTCACGCACGTCCCCGGCCTCCAGACGCTCGCGCAGCGCTACGCAGCGCACGTTGCGCCGCACGTGAATGCGCTCGTGCAGCTTGAGACGCTCGTGCTCTTCGTCTTTGTCGCGCGCATCGCGTCGCACGTCCTCAGCATCGCCCATCGCGTCCTCATCGATGCACTCACAACACCGCCGTCATCTTCGCAAGCCTCGAGCCGTCATGACTCGGACTCGATGAGCCCAAACAGCAGCAGCAGTAGCGTCGAGGACGAGCACGCGCTGGACGTCTACCGCGGCGCGTACCAGGACTACACGCAGATCGTGCTGCAGTTCGGACTCGTCGTGATGGTCGCGAGCGTGTTTCCACTCGCACCGGTGCTCGCGCTCGTCGAGTGCGCACTGGAGCTGCGTCTGGACGCGCTCGACCTCTGCCGCTTCTACCAGCGACCTGCGCCAGACACTGCAGCAGGCATCGGGCCGTGGGCGAGCTGCATCCAGCTCTTGCTCAAGCTCGCACTCGCGACGGCGTTCGGTCTCGTTGCGTTCACAGCTGACAACTTTGCGCACGTGCCGCTCGTGCAGCGCGCGAGCGTCTTCCTCGCCGCGACGCTCGGGAGTTGGCTCGTAGTCGAAGTGGTGTGGCTCCTGGTGCCGTCGACGAGCGCGCGCGTTGCAGAGACACAAGCGCGAAATGCGTTCGTCGTTGAGCGGTACTTTGGCGCCGATGGCCACGCGATGTACAACAGCAGTGGCACTGGCGATGCGAGCAACGATGACAAGGCGCGTGCTAGTGCGCCGTACAGTGAGGCTCAAGACAGCGAGTCGGACGGACAGTCGCTTGACGTCTCGCTCAAGCACTACCGCGAACGCATCGAGCTGCTGCGGCGGCTCAACGTCGCGCTCCGGCGCCACGATGACGAGCTCCCAACGTTCGCAGTCGACGGTGACGCGGTGACGGCAGTGGCGAGTGCTCCGAGCGAGAGCGCGCGGGACGAGAGCGAACAGAGTGCTCGACATGGCGAGACGCACGAGAGTGACGGCATTGGCGATCATCAAGCAGCAAGAGAGGACGAAGACGAAGGCGACAAGGAGGAGGAAGAGGAGGAAGAGGAGGAAGAGATGATCGTCGGGTACTTCAAGCCAGTGCTCTCTGCTGGACGGAGCGCAAGCGCGCGACCAATTGCGAGGCTCAAGCATGACGCAACAGCAGCAGACGCTGACCAAGAAGCAGCGACGGTCGCACCAGCAGAAGCAGTCGCCGTCGGCATTCCGATCGCAGAAGACGTGCTGCTGGCATCTTCAGTGTCGTCGTCGTCCACGACCGGCGCTGCAGCTGCTGCTGCTGCTGTTGACAGTGGCGTCTCGGATCCGAACGCTCGCCGCCTGTCGAAGCGCCCGAGCTTCTTGGCGCGCATGGCCAAGCGCGCGTCGCCGCGTGCATCGAGCAGCAGTAGCGCGTCGTCGTCAGGAGAAGCGCTGCCGCCCGCTTCGCTCTCGATGTTCCGGCGACCGTCAAAGCTCTCGCCAGCGCTGATCGCAGCGGCGCTCGAGCTCGAAGCCTCCGCGCCTCCTGCGGCTGCACATGCGATAGAAGCGAGCCGCCGCAGTAGCGACTCGAGCGCAAGCGACCAGCGCGTCGCTGCACCCGAGGCGTTCCCAGTCTCCATCGCTCTAGAGCCACACGCAGTGGCGGCGACGGCCGCAACGCCACTGCTCGTCGCGCAAAGCGTCGACGTCGCGCGTCAGTACTCGACAAAGGAGCTCGAAGGCGTCGACGCGATCAACGAGGCTGTGCGGCGCAGTCAGTTTGACTTTAGCGCCGAAGACGGTGCGTTCGAGTAGCCGTAGGATACGCTGCTTGCCATCGTACAGTGCCGAGGACTCACTCTCTCTCTCTCTCTTGCGGATGTATGCGCCAAGTAGAGACGCAGTACAAGCCAAGAGTAGCAGCCGCAGTGAAGCCCAAGAAGCCGAGCTTGCTCAAGCGCCTCCTGCGACCAACCGCTTCGTCTCGCTCGCCGTCGCAACCAGCGACAACAACACCGCCGCGCGAGACCCAAGCGCTGCTCGCACCAGCGACGCACTCTGCACCAGATGCAACAGCAGCAGTAGGACGATCGCGCCTCGAGCTCTCGGGCATCGACGCCGTGCGCGCGGCCACGAGACGTCACGAGTTTGACTTTTCACGCGACGACACGGACGACGACGGCGCGTGAAGCGAGAGCGAGCGCTGCATTGCGTGAGCTACGACTGCGTCTCATCTACTCTCGTGGTCAACTCGGTCGTCGTGCAGAGGTGCTTGTCGACTGTCTTCGTGCTGCTGGCTCTGCTGCTATTGCGAGTGGTTTGTACGACGCCTTGGGCTTGAACTTGGTGTCGAACGGCGTCGCGGACGTCGCCTGATCATGCGAAGCGAGCAAGGAACATCCACACGTGAGCGTGAGTCTTACGAGGACGACTTGCGAGTGTCAGTGTGTGCTTGGCGCACCTCGTCTCGGTACTTGTGGCTCCGGATCTCCTGGAGCTCTGGCAAGAGCCCGTCTTGATAGAGGATCTTCTCGAGCCGGAGCTCGACGTTGGAGCTCTTTCGCGCTGTGTGTGGCACGCGCGACTGGAACGCCTGCAGAGCGTTTAGCACACGAGAGCGTGCGCTTGTCAGATACGGCGCCTCACAACACTTCAGGGATATACACGAACACAAGGGCGTACTGGCTGTGGTAGTGTCTGACACTGTTGTCGCTGGCGCTGGTCGAACGTCTGCTGGAAGCGGATCGAGACTGGGAGCAAGTCTTCACCTTGTGCTGGACCGAAGAACCCTTCCTGGTCGAGCGCTGTGCGCCGCCGCACGTCCTGGTTGCTCGGGAGCGTGAACTTTGCGACAAAGTCCGCCTCGTCCATTGCGACCCACGACGATGGTGGCGAGTCGATGCGGAAACGATGGTCGCTCGGCGCGCTGTACGGCGTGCGAATAGCGTCGTTCTTGCGCGCCGCGTCGGCTTTCAGTGCTGCCGAGTCGTCAGCGCGCGGGAGTGTGCGGAAGTTCGGGTAGAGTTGCGAAGTGCGCGGCGAGCGGAACGTCGTCGCCTTGCGTGCAATGACTCGCGCTTGCGCTGTTGGCTTTGCAGTCGCGCACAGCTCGCTCTCGAGCGCTGCGAACGTCTCGAACGCATCGAACGACACGCGCGCACTTGCGCGGAGCTGCGTTTCGATCGCCTCGGACTTGCTGCATCTGCTGCTCTCCATCGCGCAGAGCCGCGCTTTCAAGCTCGCGTCCTCCATCAACCGCTGTGTGAAGCTGAAGTTGGCAGCAATCATAACAACAATCCTGACGTATTTTAAGCGGACAAGTGGTTTCAAAAAGAATCGAGACAATAACAAAAAAATCATGACACGCTATTTAAATCCGAGCAAAGAATCATGATAACTAGTAAAATCTGAACAAAGAATCGTGACGCGCAATGACGACTCTTGTCTTTGCTCGGATGCTCAGTGTTGACCGACGGCATTCGCTCTCGCGAGTGACATTGAGATGGACGCAGTAGATGTATGGTAGTCGTCTCCTTAGTCGAAGTTGCTCTCAATGCCACAAGTCATCGCAGAGCAAGAGTATCGAGTCTTGCTTAGCGACAAGAGACTCCTAACAGCGCATTTGAATGCGGTGTCCTTGGGCGAATCTATCGCGACACGAGATAGGATCAAGTGCTGGCTGCTGCAATGAAGGACCGCGACGACGAACAGGATCAGCGATGAGAGAGGCTTTCATGACAGAGTCATAGTCTAAACGAAATGGAGACAGATGTGTATTGAAAGCGAATGAACGAGCACGCGCGACGCACAGAGCGAGCGCAGTCAAAGCAGCTCGAGGATCTGCTCGAGCGACGACGACTGCTGCACTCACACGTCGCACGTCGTGTTCCAGCGCCACTCGTAGTGCTGCAGCGCGTTGACAAAGTGCACGAGCGCAGCGGCGACGACGCAAATGTGCCAGAGCTGGTGGCTCGAGAACCAGACGTCGAAGCGGCCGGGGTAGAAGCGCTCGGGGAACTTCGTCGCGTAGATGATCGCGCCGAGCGTGTAGAGCAGCCCCATGAGCGCGAGCGGACCGATCATGACCGTCACGTGCGGATCAAAGAGCCCAAAGTGCCACACGAGGTGGCTCACGGGCACGAGTCCAAAGAACCCGAGCGCGAGGAAGAGGCACGTGCGGAAGACGAGGTACTTGGCCGTGCCGAACGCAGGCGTGAGCGTCACGGCGAACGTCAGACCCGCCATGACGGTGATTGCAGTCAAGTACAGGCGCTGGGCCCACGGCTGGCAGTAGAACGCGTAGTAGATGAGCGGGTAGAACGAGCCGGCGATGAGGATCGTGATGCCGGCGTAGTCGAGCCGCGACAGGATGAAGTACGCAGGCTTGCTGTACACAAACAGCAAGTGGAACGTCGCGCTGCACGTGAGGCAGATCACGGCGCTCACCATGAACACAAAGATCGGCCAGTGCGGCACGTGGTGCGTGTCGACTGTCGTCAAGATGTGAATGCCGTTCTTCACGCTGTCAGTGAGGCTGTGGAGCTCGTCGACTGCGTACTTGAGCGTCAAGTCGGCACCGACGTGGTTCGCGAGCGTGTGCAGGAACGACGAGAAGCCCTCGACGCGCGCGTTCACGTTCTCTTTCACGAGCCGCACTTGCTCGTAGTCAGTCACGTGACTCAAGCGGTCTTTCAGCACCACGAGCTCGGCCTTGAGCTGCTCGGTCTGGAGCGCAACGCTGTCTGCAATGTCGCCCATGTTGCGCTCGAGGATGTCGTGGAAGCGCTCGAGGCTCGGGATCTGGTGCAGACTGTGCTCAAAGATCACGCTCGCGACCTCGTAGTACTTTTGCTTTTGCTGCGGCAGCACGAGCATCGAACGCGTGCGCGGACAGTACTCGGGCAGCGCCGTCGCGAAGAACAAGCGCGCTGTGTGCTGACCGTCGTGCACGAACGCGCTCTGCTGCACGCTGCACCACGACGGCGCAGTGACGAACGGGTCGTCGCTGCTTGCGCGGCCGAGCGCGCTGCTCGAGAGCGTCAAGTACGCCATCAAGAGCACAAAGATGATCGAGCCGATGATGTGCGTCCAGACGTTGAGCGTCTCGTTGTGGAGCTGGAAGAGGCTCAAGAAGCAGTCGCGCACCGAGTAGTTGAGCCGGTAGCCCGAGCGAATGTACGAGTTGTCCGCGAGGTACGCAAAGCCCTCTTGGTGCAAGCGCTCGAACGTGTGCAGCTCGGCTTTTCCGCGCTTGATGCGCACAGCTTTGGTTGTTGTTGTGGTCGTTGTCGTCGTCATGCTGCCGTCGCTGCCCGTCGTCGAGATGCTCGCGTGCTTCGTCGTTGTGGACGACGTTGCGAGGAGCTCGCTGTTCGCGCCGCTTCCGACGGCGGTGCTGCGGTTCTTGCTGCTGCGCGTGCGCATTGCGACTGAGCTGCTCGCTGCAGCGGCGCTGCGCAGCACGAGGTGTTCGGTCTCCATTCGTGTCGTGTGAGTGTCCGAGAGAGCTTGCTTCTCGCGCTCGTCGTTGCTTGCTTGCTTGCTTCCTTGCTGTCGTTGCCGTCGCGCGCGCTGTTCAGGTCTGTGGTGCGCGTGTGAAGAGCTAAATCGGACACTGGGACGGTGCAACGAGATTCCCACTGTCGCGAGTGCGCAGCCACTAACAACTTTGCGTGAAGATGAATAGTTTGATCAAGTACACAAGGACAAGAATATTGAAACGGAAATGACAGACTGGCGTCAGAGGAAGAGGCAAGTCTGCCAGAGACTACACAGTCGACCAGCAAACTTGCTTTAAATATGATAAGGAGACATTCTCGACTGAAACAGGCTGTTCGCGCCAGAGAACGCGAGCATACAAAACAGCATATGCACGTGAAGTCATCTGGCATTTCCGCGTGACATCGATACCTACAATGCCGGATACGAATTGTATAGTTTGTTTGAACTCAACTCAATCGATTACGGAATACACCTCGCGCCGGTAATCACGACAAGTACAATGTATACCGTACGTATACTCTCACCTTCTCAACTGAACGGAGCGAACGCACAGAACTCGCTGCAGCGATCGCAAGCACCAGTACGGATTCAAGTGCCTCATGCTACAGGCCTGCAAGCAAGCTCGTGTATGCTCTCGAGATCCCTTGTACCAGTGCAGGTTGAGGATAAGTGTTCGTGTTTAATTGCAGCATATTTATAGTTAAGCTTAGAGCTTTCTTGTCTAGTGTCAACAATTTGAAGCAATCATTTGTATTTTGTGTAAATAATGATGTTGAAGATGTTGTTCTAGTAGTTGTTGGTACGTTTGGACCATAATATGGTTTTCCTTAAGCTAAGCGCCTATATATTGTAATACTGTTTTAGAGGTCACTATCGTAGTCACCGATCCGAGAAAATCAGGAGCGCGTTGTTGTTGCTTTTTCTCCCCCACACTTCCTTCATCTCTACATCGATCGATCCATCGCATCATCGTCAGCACCTCGATCGCCATGGCCGACTCCGTCAAGCCCCTCCAGGTACTCAAGTGCCTCACGCGGCTTCCTGCAAAGTCACGCACACGGATACTGCAAGCTCAAACGCGCGGATACTGAATTATTAAGCACAAATTGATAACTCAAGTTCAACTATATATTTTCAAATGGTTTCTTGTATTTTCGAGCTCATAAAAACATGTCAAGTCAAGTCCAGCAACTACTCATTTAAAACTTCACGACAAGCAGTTTTAGTGTGATACACATAACTTCGTATTACATAGTTCGTTCTTGTTTAGCCGCCAGTATAACCAACATAACATGTATATAATATTTATGTAGAGCACATAACTGCCTCAAGTGGTATCCCGAGACGACAACGCTGTTCTCGGCCGGCGTGAGCGGCATTGTCTACGCCTGGGACGCCGAGCGCATGGAAGAGAAACACCACATGGGCGGTGAAGCGCGTGGCAAAGTCCTCACGCGCTCACACGACGATATTGTCTTGGATCTCCTTAGCGTACGCCCTCCAGACTCGCTCGTAGGCTCTTGGAGTTGCGCACTCTCACTGACGCTCTCCCTACTGCTTTGCTGCAGCTCCCGACGCTCGAGTCACTGGCCTCAGCAAGCATGGACCGCACGATCCGGCTCTGGGACGTCCACACGGGCAAGCACAAGCAGCAGCTCGATGGACACACGAAAGGCGTGCGCGCACTCGCGTACTCGCCCGAGTACCGCTTCCTCGTCTCGGCTGGCTTTGACTTCGACGCGCTCGTGTGGAATCCGTACGTCGATCAGCTCATCTTGCGTCTCCACGGCCATAGCAACAGCCTCTGCGGCGTCGAGATCATCCCCGACACGCCGCAGATCGTCACCGCCGACGTCGACGGCATCTTCAAAGTCTGGGACATTCGCAACTTTGCGTGCATGCAGACATTCTCGGCCGAGAACACGGGCGACGTGAAGAAGATCGTCGCGATCACGTCCCAGAAGCGCATCGTCGCCGCAGGCAAGAAGGTATGGCGCTCGCTCGTTGTGTTGGTCTGGTTATGGTGTCTAGGACGGATGTCATGTATGTGTGCAGTTCTGTCACTTATATGCCGTGTTTGTTTCCTTCCATGATGAAAACTACCGCAGCTCACAAAGTTTGACTACGAGAAGCTCGAGAACCCGGAGCTGACGGACGACCACCCAGTCTTCGCGGCGCTGTACAACCCGACGTCGCTGTCGTTCATCACGGCGGCCGGCAAAGACGTCAAGATCTGGGACGCGCGACTCGGGAAGCTCATTCGCGTCTACCGCGGACTCAGCACGACGGACCTCACGTCGCTCTGTCTCGACTTTCGAGAGCGCAAGTTCGTTGTCGGCGATCACGGTGCGTGCGTCTGTGTGAGCGTGTGAGCTCTGTTGGTGTGTGTGGTGCCAGAACTCGCTTGGCTGTTGGAGCTACTAGTACAATCTAGTACGACTGCTCTACAAAGTGGGTCATAGCGGACTTAACGAGCCGTGCTGTGTGTCACTGTCTCTGTCACTTCCTCCTCTCGCTCGTAGCGGGGAACATCCACGTGTTTGACTACCTCAATGGCTCGCACATGAAGTCGTTCGCGTACCCGGAGCTCGAGAACCGCGCGCACTTGTCCGAAGTCTCGCGCGTGTGCTACTGCGACGAGCACATGTCGGTCATCAGCGCGTCGTGGGACTGCTGCATTGCGATCCACGACGAGAGCGACTCGGAGCGCGGCGTGTTGCTCCGGCGCATGAGCGGCGGCCACACTGCCGACATCACTGCGCTCGCGTTCTCGTTCACGCTCTCGCTCATCGCCTCGGCGTCGTCCGACCACTCGCTCCAGATCTGGGACTACGAGTTCGGCCGCCTCGAAGGCACGTGCATCGGACATGTGAGCGGCGTGCTCGCGCTCCGGTTCCTCGACCCGTACCCGCTCCTCGTCTCGAGCGACAGCATGGGGAACGTCTGTTTCTGGGCCATGCGGCCGAGCGCGTACAAGTGGAAGTGCGTCTACCGCTTCCGGAACCAGCAGAGCGGCGCCGCCGTTGCGAGCACAGGCAGCAGCTGCTCAAACCGTGGTATTGCGTCCGTCACGTGCTTTGCGACGCACACGACGCCGAGTCCGTACGACCCAGCAGGCTTTGGCTCGTACTTACTCGTCACAGGCGATGACAAGGGCGTCGTGAGCGTCTGGAACGTCCTGCCGCTGCTCGCGCGACTGGCCGACGACTTTGGGCTCCACCGCCTCGACAAGCCGATCGAGTGTGCAAACGCGCAGCGGAACCTCCGCGTGAACGCCGCCGGCATGGTCCGCAAGTTCCAGAACGGACCCGAGTGGGCGGCGTTCACTCAGCGCGACCCGCTCGCGTCGTTCTTCTTCCTCCCGCGCACGCCGTTGCTCGCGGACGTGCTCGCACCGTGCGTCCAGCAGTGGCGCGCGCACAGTGACGTGGTCTACAGTCTCCAAGTGATCGCCGAGCCGCAGAGCATCGTGACGTCGTCGTTCGACCGGCGCGTGAAGATCTGGGCGTTCGACAGCGAGTGTCTCGGCGTGCTCATGCAAGGCGAGATTGAGCTGAGCGCGCACAGACGGCCGTGGCGCTTCACAGTCGACTATGACGCGCGCGAGCGCAAGAAAGAGAACGCGTCGGTGCAAGTCATCGACGATGTGCACAAGCTCCTGGACGACGACGCGCGCGGCGGACGCAGCAGTCGCACTGCCGCACGCCGGAGAGCTGAGCGCGCTGCTGCTGTCGCCACCGCAGCAGCAGCCGAAGCAGTGTGTGCAGCAGCAGAGAGTGGCAGCGTCAGCGCGAGTATGTCTGCTACAGCCACGGCATCTGCGAACCAAGAGGTCGACCCAGACGTCCTGGACGAGATCGCGCGGGGGTTCCTGCCGCCGATATCGACAGGAGGTCGTCGCGGCAGTGTCTCTGGCAACACTACAGCAGCAGCGCTAGCGCTCGGACCGCTGCGCAAGACGCCTCGGCGCAAGCCCGTGACGGCTGCGAGCGCCGGCAAGTCGCAGTTTGTGAGCCCGCGCCAGCTGCGCGTGATCAACCGCGCCGGGAGCATGTCGTCGCCGCGATAGTCTTGCGCGTTTGCGTAGTGTAGTGTAGAGTGTGTGTGTCATGTGTGGTGGTGCATGGTGGTGCATGGTGGTGCATGATGCATGGTGCGGGTTGCAGTCGGTCGGTGCCGAGAGAGACCGAATACACACACGCGCATCACCGAGCGAGCGCATACGCGTGCATGAATGGCACATGGCGCTCGCTTCTGCACGTCGATTCCGCCGTGACAAGCTCGCTTGCTTGCATGATCGCCTGCAGTCAAAGGCTGTTGTTGTGCTGTTGGTTGCTTGGTGCACTCGAGAAGAGCGAGTGGTGGCAAAAAGGCAAGACAACTTCGACTTGCGCATCACGACGCGGATTCGACTTCAACGTAAAATACACATATATGTGTCTAAAAGCGTAATTTTTAATCACCTGGATAGTAGGGTGTAGAAGCACAAATTGTTGATCACATATCTGCATATAATGACAAGTGTTGCTCACTGTTGTGTTTTCTTGCAAGATTAGTGTTATTTATAGTGGAATCTTAAATAGTTGTGTCTATAGTTGTTATTTGAATAATAATGGGCGACTAATATTGTAATACTGTTTTAGAGGCCACTATTGCAGTCGTCGATCCGAGAAAATCAGGAGCGCGTTGTTGTTGCTTTTTCTCCCCCACACTTCCTTCATCTCTACATCGATCGATCCATCGCATCATCGTCAGCACCTCGATCGCCATGGCCGACTCCGTCAAGCCCCTCCAGGCGCTCCTCGACAAGCTCACTGCTCGCCTCGCGCGCGTCGAAGCCACAGTCGGCATCGCCGGCTCACCGCTCTCGTCCCCCCGCGCGTCGGCGGGTGCATCTGCACCAGCTGCGGCGGCGGCCGCGCCAGTCACAGAGCTCGCGCCGCACATCGTTGCATACGACGAGTACGTGGCGCAGTTCCTCCCAGCGTTCGTGAACGCAGCAGCGAAGCTCGGCGATGAGCCCAAGAAGCTCGCTGCGATCACTGAGAAGGCGTTCGCGGCGCAGCGCGCCTACTTGGTCATGGCGAGCCAGTGCAAGAAGCCGGCGTCGCCGAACCCGGAGCACCTGAAAGACCTGCAGGCGTGTCTGAAGGAGATCAACGCGCTGCGCGACAACCGCAGTGACTTTGCGCACCACCAGAACATGGTGAACGAAGGCATCCAGGCGCTCGGGTGGCTCTGCGTCGAGCCGGCGCCCAAGCCGTTCATTGAGTCGTACATTGGCGGCTCGGACTTCTGGGGCAACAAGATCCGCGTGCAGTACAAGGCGTCGAACCCGGACCAGGTCGAGTTCGTGACGACGTTCAAGGCGCTCTTGACCGAGCTCATGGCGCACGTCAAGGCCGAGCACACGACTGGCGTGACGTGGAACCCAAAGGGCGGCGACGCTGCGTCGTACACTGCTGCTGCGCCTGCAGCGGCGGCCGCAAAGCCAGCGGCTGGTGGTGGCGTCAACGACATCTTTGCTGGCATTCGCTCGATTGACCAGAGCAGCGGCAAGACCGCAGGGCTGCGCCAAGTCACGAAGGAGCAGCAGACGTGGCGCAAGGAGTTCCAAGGCAGCGACGCACCGGCTCCTGCCGCCGCGCCAAAGCCAGCAGCCGCCGCGCCAAAGCCGGCGGCGCCAAAGGTCGTGAAGGCGCCTGTGTGCGAGCAGCGCAACGGCAACTGGCAGATCGAGTACCAGACTGCTGCAGCGCCGCTGACGATCAAGGACATCACGATGAAGCAGCAGGTGTACATCTACGGCTGCGAGAACGCGACGATCGTGCTCGAGGGCAAGGCGAAGAACATCATCTTGGACACGTGCAAGAAGACGAAGCTCGTGTTTGACGACGCGGTCTCGAGCATCGAGATCGTGAACTCGAAGAACGTCCAAGTGCAGAGCAAGGGCCGCGTGCCGTCGGTCGCGATCGACAAGACCGACGGCTGCCTCGTGTACATCTCGTGGGAAGGTCGCGACGTGCAGTTCGTGACGTCCAAGAGCTCGGAGATGAACGTCGCGTTCCCGTCGGGCCCTGGCAGCGACGAGTACATTGAGAAGCCGATCCCGGAGCAGTTTGTGCACCGCATCACGGACGACCACACGATCACGTCGGACGTCTCGGACCTCTACACGCACTGAGCGACGAACGCGATCGCACTTGCGCGACTCCCGCGTACGAGTCGCGCGCTTTTGACGACGCAGAGCAGCGCGCGTGGCGCTCGTCCCCACTGCGCGTCGCCACTCGCTCACGTACATCCGTTTGAATGACACCAAAGACCCGATCGTAGCTGCTCGCGTGTGCTAATGAGTGAGAGAGCGTCCATCTGTACTGGGCACTAGTCAAAACTCTATTGGATCTTGAAGCGTCGCGTTTAGCAGCGTCAGTCGCACAGACGCGATGGCGAAGACGACGCGAGCAAAGACGCCGGCGGCAGCAGCTGCAGCGCCAGACAAGAGTGAGCACGTCGAAGCGTCAGTGCCAGTCGCAGCACCTGAGCAGACTGTGACGTATCCGTACTTGCTGCCATTGGACACGTACCGCGCGATCTTTGGCTGTGAATCTGCGGCTACAACAGCGACGACAGCTGACAAGTTCCATGCGCTGCAGCGAGCGCTCGGCGTCGCGCACTGCGATGCGAACCCGCGGTCCGCGGCGTGGATCGACTGGTGCTTTGGTGTGCTCTGCTTTGCGCGCAGCCGCGACGCCATCGGCGGCTTTGCGCTCGCGAGCCATGGCGATCAAAGCGACGAGAAGGCGCTGCTCGTGCTCACGATCGCAGACGACGTCTTCCAGTTCGCAGTCACGCCACAAGAACAAGCGCTGCTCGAGAGCAGCGATGCGCGCAGTCTACCGTCCGTCGAGCAGTGCTACGACCGGTTCCGCGACCGCGTGCGCGAAGCGAGCTGCGCTCCTCCGCCGGCGGCAGCGAGCGACAGCAGCAGTGGCAGTAGCAGCACAAGTGATGAACCACTGCAGCAACATGATGAGCAGCAGCACGAACACGCACTACACGCAGCGCCACTGCCGCGTCCACCGACGCTGTCACTGCGCGAGGTCGCGAGCTTTGTCGCGTTCATGTCGGCCACGTTCTTCCGGCACCTCGCAGCGTATCAGTACGTGCACACGCACACACGTGCGAGCGTCACGCGCGTGCTTGAGCTGTGCATCGACACGCCGTTCCCGCCTGCGCCACTCGCATCAGCGACGCTTGTCGTCGAGAGCTCGGACGCACCAGTCGACGCTCACATACAGCAGCAGCAGCAGCAGCAGGACGACGCGATGACGAAAGACACGAGCAGCTAGCGAGGAGCGCCAGAGCTAATCGCAACGCATGGAGACAGTCGCTCGTATGAAGCGCTTCGTGTTCGCTCGTGCTAGTGTGTGCGTGTGGTGTGCGGTAGTAAGTACTATAGGGCGGAGCGGCTCTCGTGCGCCGTCCTGGGTCTAGAAAGCGGTCAAGCAGACGACTGTCGTGCTCTGTCGTCGCTCATGCGAACATGCGCCGTACGCTCGTGATGTCAATGTCCTTGAGCGAGTTAATCGTGCCGTTGAGGATGATGAAGGACCCGACGATCTGCGTCGTGCGGATCGTGAGGCCGCGCGGGAAGAGCACAGCGAGCGCTGCGGCTGCTGCGTACCGCGCGCGCGGTGGGATCGTCTCGGGCACGCGCGACTCCGAGTGCCGCACAAAGTCGGCCATGTGCGCGCTGTACGGCTTCTGCGGGTTCATGAGCTTGAGCGTCGAGAGGTTGTGCGGCACGTGCGAGAGGTAGCCGGACACGACGCCGGCCATGAGACTCGCGAGCGCGTTGTTGATCGCAGGGCTCGCGCCCACGGGGATGCGCTCTTCAAAGTAGTCCGAGAGCTGGTTCAGGCCGATGCCGAAGATCACTTCGCGGAAGCACCGCGGGACGAACCCGCGCATCCAGCGCGTGATCAGCGGCTCCGGGTTCATGTGCCCAGCGTTGAACGCCTCGAGCAGGCCGCTCACCGGCGTCATGACGATGCCAGGCGTGATCGCTTCACCGAGACGCACGAGCTGCGGGTTGTCGTACGCGTCGGGGTCAATGTGCTTCTCGGTCAAGTGCCGAATGCCCTTGAAGCCGTTGATGTACACGACACGCGTGGGGATCTGCATGCCCATGTTCGGGAAGAGCGACGCAACGGGCTGGCCAGTCAAGCGCGCGTTCAAGAGCGAGTTCATGGCGCTGCGGTAGAAGCTCTCGAGCGTCGCAGCGGCCGAGATCGCAAAGTACGGCGTCGGCTTGGCGTGCTGCTCAAAGAGCGGCGTCTGCAGCAGCGCCGCTTGGCGCCGGATCTCTTTGCTCAGACTCACGATCACTTCGCGCGACGCCACGCGGTCGTCCAGGACGTCGCTCAGCGCGTCCGACTGCAGCGTGTAGCCGCGCACGGGCGTGACGCAGCGACAGGTCACAGCCGCTGGGTCTTGCACAATCGCGTGGTTCGCGCCGACCGACATGCCCTCGGTCGCAGTCCCGAGCACGTGCACCTGGCCGTTGATCTCTTTGCTGCTCTCGACGCGGCCGTCTGCGACCACGAGCATCTCGGTCTGCGTGTCGCCCTGGTGGTACACGACCGTGCCTTTCGGGTACGCCACGGCCTTTGCGCGCGCGCAGATCTTGCGCAGCGTCGGCTCGGTGCACTGCGCAAAGACGCCGCACGACCCAGCGTACTTGACGCAGTCGTCGCTCATGATACAGTTGTGTGACGTGTGTGGGTACGAGTGCCGAGTTGCGTGGTGCGCGTGTGGTCGGCAGGCGCAGGTGCTGTCGTCGCCGCTTGGTGTTTGCTGAAATGAACGACAAGCGTGCGCGAGTGTGTGGCAAGTGTGAGCACGTGAGCTGCCTTGTGAAGAGCTCCTCTGTTTGGTTGTTTAGTTTGTTTGGTTGCTGACGCAGCGGCACCTCGATTTTGTCACTATGAAAGTGCAGTGTGTGTGGCACACAGCATTGGAGGGTAAATTACAAAAGAGTGTTTGACTCGTGCGAGCACGTAAACTTGTTTGTAGTATGAGAGTAGACGCAAGAGTCGAGTCGCGCATATAGTCGTCACAGCAATCGACTCGACGAGACGCGCAAGTATACAATTCGCAATACAATCGAGACTCCTTGATTCGCTCGCGAAACGTAAACTACCACCAACAAGTGAAAACTACCAACTTGGTGTGAATAATCGTGTGGCGCAAATTGAATGCTCAAACGTGGCACTTTCATGCATACAAAGCCGGGACGATTCGACAGATCCGTCCAAACACAGCGCTAGAAGTCGAATCCGCGTCGTGATGCGCAAGTCGAAGTTGTCTTGCCTTTTTGCCACCACTCGCTCTTCTCGAGTGCACCAAGCAACCAACAGCACAACAACAGCCTTTGACTGCAGGCGATCATGCAAGCAAGCGAGCTTGTCACGGCGGAATCGACGTGCAGAAGCGAGCGCCATGTGCCATTCATGCACGCGTATGCGCTCGCTCGGTGATGCGCGTGTGTGTATTCGGTCTCTCTCGGCACCGACCGACTGCAACCCGCACCATGCATCATGCACCACCATGCACCACCATGCACCACCACACATGACACACACACTCTACACTACACTACGCAAACGCGCAAGACTATCGCGGCGACGACATGCTCCCGGCGCGGTTGATCACGCGCAGCTGGCGCGGGCTCACAAACTGCGACTTGCCGGCGCTCGCAGCCGTCACGGGCTTGCGCCGAGGCGTCTTGCGCAGCGGTCCGAGCGCTAGCGCTGCTGCTGTAGTGTTGCCAGAGACACTGCCGCGACGACCTCCTGTCGATATCGGCGGCAGGAACCCCCGCGCGATCTCGTCCAGGACGTCTGGGTCGACCTCTTGGTTCGCAGATGCCGTGGCTGTAGCAGACATACTCGCGCTGACGCTGCCACTCTCTGCTGCTGCACACACTGCTTCGGCTGCTGCTGCGGTGGCGACAGCAGCAGCGCGCTCAGCTCTCCGGCGTGCGGCAGTGCGACTGCTGCGTCCGCCGCGCGCGTCGTCGTCCAGGAGCTTGTGCACATCGTCGATGACTTGCACCGACGCGTTCTCTTTCTTGCGCTCGCGCGCGTCATAGTCGACTGTGAAGCGCCACGGCCGTCTGTGCGCGCTCAGCTCAATCTCGCCTTGCATGAGCACGCCGAGACACTCGCTGTCGAACGCCCAGATCTTCACGCGCCGGTCGAACGACGACGTCACGATGCTCTGCGGCTCGGCGATCACTTGGAGACTGTAGACCACGTCACTGTGCGCGCGCCACTGCTGGACGCACGATGCGAGCACGTCCGCGAGCAACGGCGTGCGCGGGAGGAAGAAGAACGACGCGAGCGGGTCGCGCTGAGTGAACGCCGCCCACTCGGGTCCGTTCTGGAACTTGCGGACCATGCCGGCGGCGTTCACGCGGAGGTTCCGCTGCGCGTTTGCACACTCGATCGGCTTGTCGAGGCGGTGGAGCCCAAAGTCGTCGGCCAGTCGCGCGAGCAGCGGCAGGACGTTCCAGACGCTCACGACGCCCTTGTCATCGCCTGTGACGAGTAAGTACGAGCCAAAGCCTGCTGGGTCGTACGGACTCGGCGTCGTGTGCGTCGCAAAGCACGTGACGGACGCAATACCACGGTTTGAGCAGCTGCTGCCTGTGCTCGCAACGGCGGCGCCGCTCTGCTGGTTCCGGAAGCGGTAGACGCACTTCCACTTGTACGCGCTCGGCCGCATGGCCCAGAAACAGACGTTCCCCATGCTGTCGCTCGAGACGAGGAGCGGGTACGGGTCGAGGAACCGGAGCGCGAGCACGCCGCTCACATGTCCGATGCACGTGCCTTCGAGGCGGCCGAACTCGTAGTCCCAGATCTGGAGCGAGTGGTCGGACGACGCCGAGGCGATGAGCGAGAGCGTGAACGAGAACGCGAGCGCAGTGATGTCGGCAGTGTGGCCGCCGCTCATGCGCCGGAGCAACACGCCGCGCTCCGAGTCGCTCTCGTCGTGGATCGCAATGCAGCAGTCCCACGACGCGCTGATGACCGACATGTGCTCGTCGCAGTAGCACACGCGCGAGACTTCGGACAAGTGCGCGCGGTTCTCGAGCTCCGGGTACGCGAACGACTTCATGTGCGAGCCATTGAGGTAGTCAAACACGTGGATGTTCCCCGCTACGAGCGAGAGGAGGAAGTGACAGAGACAGTGACACACAGCACGGCTCGTTAAGTCCGCTATGACCCACTTTGTAGAGCAGTCGTACTAGATTGTACTAGTAGCTCCAACAGCCAAGCGAGTTCTGGCACCACACACACCAATAGAGCTCACACGCTCACACAGACGCACGCACCGTGATCGCCGACAACGAACTTGCGCTCTCGAAAGTCGAGACAGAGCGACGTGAGGTCCGTCGTGCTGAGTCCGCGGTAGACGCGAATGAGCTTCCCGAGTCGCGCGTCCCAGATCTTGACGTCTTTGCCGGCCGCCGTGATGAACGACAGCGACGTCGGGTTGTACAGCGCCGCGAAGACTGGGTGGTCGTCCGTCAGCTCCGGGTTCTCGAGCTTCTCGTAGTCAAACTTTGTGAGCTGCGGTAGTTTTCATCATGGAAGGAAACAAACACGGCATATAAGTGACAGAACTGCACACATACATGACATCCGTCCTAGACACCATAACCAGACCAACACAACGAGCGAGCGCCATACCTTCTTGCCTGCGGCGACGATGCGCTTCTGGGACGTGATCGCGACGATCTTCTTCACGTCGCCCGTGTTCTCGGCCGAGAATGTCTGCATGCACGCAAAGTTGCGAATGTCCCAGACTTTGAAGATGCCGTCGACGTCGGCGGTGACGATCTGCGGCGTGTCGGGGATGATCTCGACGCCGCAGAGGCTGTTGCTATGGCCGTGGAGACGCAAGATGAGCTGATCGACGTACGGATTCCACACGAGCGCGTCGAAGTCAAAGCCAGCCGAGACGAGGAAGCGGTACTCGGGCGAGTACGCGAGTGCGCGCACGCCTTTCGTGTGTCCATCGAGCTGCTGCTTGTGCTTGCCCGTGTGGACGTCCCAGAGCCGGATCGTGCGGTCCATGCTTGCTGAGGCCAGTGACTCGAGCGTCGGGAGCTGCAGCAAAGCAGTAGGGAGAGCGTCAGTGAGAGTGCGCAACTCCAAGAGCCTACGAGCGAGTCTGGAGGGCGTACGCTAAGGAGATCCAAGACAATATCGTCGTGTGAGCGCGTGAGGACTTTGCCACGCGCTTCACCGCCCATGTGGTGTTTCTCTTCCATGCGCTCGGCGTCCCAGGCGTAGACAATGCCGCTCACGCCGGCCGAGAACAGCGTTGTCGTCTCGGGATACCACTTGAGGCAGTTCTGCGACGTTGGCGTGTGGCAGCTCTTCATCAGTCGCAGCGTCGTGTCGTCGTAGAAGCGGAACTGCAGGTCTGACGATGCGAGGACGTACTGATCGAACTGAGCAGCGCATGCAAGCACAAGCAGCCCGAGATACCACGTGAGCACCATTGTATGCGGTGCTTGATACTCAACCACACGTAGACGCATCAGTCAGACCTTCGGGATGTGCTCGGCGCACTGGACAAAGCCTTCCGGTGACTTGATCGTGCGTATGAGCTCGCAGTTGGAGTTGTAGATCTTGAGCAGCGGACTGCAGTTCTCCATGAGCGCGACGAGGTCGTTCGCTGGGAAGTAGTAGATCTAGCATCGTGCAGAAGAGCAGTAGAGCGAGTGAGTGACTGAGTGAGCTACATCGTCGCGCATTCAGCACACGCATCCGTACGTGATCGATGAACGTGCTGTGCTTTGACGCGTCTTCCCACTGTACGTGGTGGTAGAGCTGGATCGAGTTGGGCTGGTGGCTCTTGACTGTCAGTCCTGTGTCGACAATGAAGCTCGTGAACTCCTCCCACTCCATCGACCCGTCGCCGTTGATGTCGATCTGCGCAAAGAGTTCGCAGAGGTTCGCGACGAGCTGGCGCTCGCTCAAGTTCCGCAGCCGCGCGTTCTCTTCGTTCAGCGAGCTGCTCTGGACGAACTTCATCATGACGAAGACGAACTCGGAGATCGAGAGCCCCTGCTCCTTCGCTTGGAACTCCTTGCGTAGTGCGCTCACCTGGGTTGATGCATGCCATATCGAGGCGCTGAGCGAGTGTCTGAGCATATGTGCGCTATGCATGTGTAATAAGAGTCTCAATAGCGCACCTTCTCCATGTCCATCATCATCATGATGTCCATCGTAAAGCCCTTCTCCGGGTCGTGCTCGTACGGCCGCGCATTGGCAGTCGTCTCTTGAGACGCAAACCTGCAGCGCAAGCGTGACGCAATCGTCGTGAGGACATGCGCATTGTGCGCAGACGCTCAACACTAGAGTTAGCAAGATGACAGTCCGTACGGCGCGACTTCAGTGAGGAACGCGCCGCCATGAGTGTTGCTGCTACTGCTGCTATGGCGACGCTCGTCGACATGCACGTCCATTGTGTCTTTTCGAGCTCTGTCAGTCTCACGACGATCCCGCAGATATGTCACTATCGAATATTCAACTTGAGATGCGTTGTTTGAAAGTGAGAATGCTAGCTTTTATACAAACATCAAGATATATCGTGCTACTTTGCAACTCACTCGAGCCAACAAAAGGTCTTTGACGCATCTCATGTGACAACATCAGCGACCAAGAACGCGTATGTGCAGCGCTCGTCGAGGTCGAGCTGTCTGTGCTGTCTGGATGCTGCGATGATCGGCTCACGAATATCGTGTTTTGTATGTACAGGCGACTGATAGACGCTGCGCAATGGCGTACTTTGTACGTCCTGCACGTGGCACTCTTGCTGCATATCGTGGCATGCGTCATCACACTGATGTACTTTTGCGTGATGCTTGTCTTGTGGCTGCAGACGAGCAACACGCGCATCGGACACTCGAGCGACGTGCGCAAAGATGTGAACAAGCAGTTCCTCTCGAGCACGATCCGCGGGTGCGTTCGCTTGCACGAGTGCGCTGGGATCAGGACGCACTCACACGCACTAACAGCAGCTCTCTCTCTCTGCTCACGCTTGTGACTGCTGCTATGACGTGCAGTGTCGACGCACACAATCGCCGCCACGTACGTCCAACTGCTGTGTCTTAGGCTTGTGTGAAGGAGATCGACACTCACAGGCGCTCGTGCGTGTCTGCAGGCGGAGGAGACGTACTGGACGACGCGAGCGCTGAACGACAAAGTGAGAGAGCGTCAGCGACAGAGCAGACGCAGTCGAAGCAGAAGCAGGAGTCCGTGGCGCGAGCATCGCAACACGCGCAGCCACCGAAGCAGAAGCCACGATCGACGCAGCAGGAGCAGGAGCCGAGAGCGTTTTGGTCGTCGCGATTCACGCGATCGTCTTGGCGCATCCAGTCGAGACACAAGCGCAGCGCAGCAGCAGGAGCAGAGCGCGCAAGACGAGCGCGCGTACTGGGCGCAGAAGAAAGCAGCACGCACCGAGCAGATCTGGCAAGAGCGCCACGCGAATCGCAACGTCTTGGTCGACAACGCACCCGAGTTCCGAAGCACCGACGACGATGAGGACGTGAGAGCGCGATCGCGCGCTTCCTCGTGCTCCTCGTCGTCGTCGTCTTCATCGTCACGCTCTTCGTCATCATCGTCGTCGCGACAGAAGAAGCGGCGGCGTTCCAAGCACAAGCACAAGAAGAAGACGAAGAGCAGCAAGAAGAGCAAGAAGAGGCACAAGTGATCGCTCGACGCATGACGTGTCTGTCGATTCAGCGCACGAGACACAGTCGCTAGTCCCACGTCGCGATCGCCTGGTACGTCGCAAAGAGCATCGTGAGCGCTCCGATGACGATCACGCACGCATTGAGCGCATGGCCGCGCTTCACAAGTCTAGCAATCGAGAAGTAGAGCAGTAGCGAGAGAGAGTGTGAGCTGTGTGAGTCGATCTGCACGGCGGTATGGCGTCGCAAAGCAAGCGACAGCACGCACTGTGAGTGGAAGAGACACGGGTAGATGAACGCAAGCGGCACGGAGCAGAAGCCGCCGATGAGCGCAACAAAGTTGTCCAACTGCGCACGACGTCCACAATGACACAGTCAGTCAAGTGAAACGAGTCAACATGAAAGTGTCCTCCATCGCGCGACACTCGTACCTGGTTCTTCCCAAAGAACGCGATTGCCGCTGTGAGGCACACGAGCGCGAAGCGAAAGGCGTTCTTCTGCCAGCGCCAGTAGCCTTTCACGCGCCGGTGCGCAAAGACGTAGTTCTCGAGGATCTTCACGACCGGGTACAGCATGAGCGGGTACGTGAGCACGAGCGCGAGCGAGTACGTGAGCTGCACAGTCATCGTTGCGCCGCTCACGCTCGCGTTCGGCAAGTTGAGCGTCACGACTGACTGCGTCGCTTGTCCAAACGCTGCGTAGACGACGCCAGCAAAGAGCGAGAAGAGCACGACGAGGAAGAGCACAGTGAGCGCAATGAGCTTGGGGAACTTGTGCTTGATCGTCGCGTCCATCGCGTCGTAGATCGGCAGGACTAAGCCGATGCCTTCAAAGCAGTACACGGCCGTGCCGAGGAACAGCGCCCAGCTCTTGGAGTTGAAGTTCTCCCACGTCGAGGCGTCCTCTGGCGCCGTTGACTCGAGCTTCTCGACGCTGTAGCCAATGATGTAGACGATGCCAAAGAGGATGAGGACGTCCGCGACGAGGTTCGTGAGCGCAAAGTACTCGATGCGGCGGACCCACGTGAGCGGCGTGTAGAGCGGGATCTGGAGCAAGATGAGCGTCCACGAGAACGACGCGAGCGCCGACGCGTCGTGGATGTGCAGGAGCTGCATCACGATGTCGCCGACGTTCTTCTCCACGAAGATCAAGTACGAGCAGCAGAACCCGAGCTGCGAGAGCACGAGCGAGACGTTGACTGCGAGCCGGCCCCAGCCGCCGAACGCGCGCTCGCCCAAGAGGCCGTATGACACGCTGCTCGCGCCTGTTGCGCGCTGCACGGCGTCCGAGCACGCAGTGAGCCGCAGCATGCAGAACGTCGAGAGCGCCGCGGAGATGAAGAGGCCGATGATTGAGAAGAGCATACCGCCGTTCTGGAACGCCTTCGGGAGGAACAGGATGCCGCTGCCGATGAACGACTTGAGGACCGTGAACACTGTCTTGCGCACAGACGCACCATGCGCAGCGTCGTCGCTCTCGTCTGCTTCTGTGAACGACTTGTAGACCTGCGGACGCTTGGCGCCTGACAGACCGACGTGATGGCGCACAAGCGGCGTGTTGGCGTCGTCGTCGTCGTCCTGGTCGTAAAAGTCTTCGCGTGACATGCCGAGTCCGAGCGTCGCGATGATGAAGTCGTCGTAGCTGTTCTTCACCGCGTTTCGCCCTGCGCGCACTGGCGCAAACGTGTCGAGGAACGACGCATGGGCATACGACGGTGCGCTGTCGCCGCTGCTGCGGCTCGTGTTGTCGTCGAACCCGCGCGAAGCAAGCACGTGGCCGCGCCGAAAACCGCCAGGTTGCGCCATGTCAGACGCTTTGCCGATGTCTTCGTACAGCACTTCGCTGACGTCTGGCATCGATCGCGTCGCAGGTCGGTCTTTTGTCTGAAAGAGCGCAATGTGGATGTCGCGTGTCATGTCGGAGCCCTCTTCGCTGATGTCATGGAGCTCCGCGACGTGCACTGGCGAGAGCAGTGGTGCATTGCTGTTGTCTGCATCGCGCGGCGACGACGCTGTCGGTCGCTGCTGCTGTTGCTGCTCGCGTGCACTCGGGCGGTGCATCGTTGTCACTGTGTGTCTAGCTCTAGCTGCTCTTGCTCCGCGTGCTGCTGGTGAAATGCTGGACTGACGCTCGTCAGGCGTCGCGCGTTTGGCAAATCATCGACCCAAACCCCCAAAGATCGACGCACGAGAGTTGTGTGGCGTTGCGCTTTGGCGCAAGTGAGAACGCGTCGATGCCATCTGCCACCACATGCTGCTGCTGTTGCTGCGGTATGTGCTCCGCGACCACCCACACATGGCCTCGCCATATTGCACCGCGCCGCTCGAGCAAACGCATGGCACTGCTGCACATGCACATGAGCGTCCTGCGATCATCAGCGTCGATCAAGCCAGAAGCCGGAACGTTGTCACATGGCATGGAAGCCATCATTCACATCGAGCGCTACTGTTTCGTACTTATAAAGTGCGAGTGCACTTTACAGAATGCAAACAGTACTGCATTCGCACTTTATCAAACCACGACAGTACTGCTTGAGTCAGGCTGGATCGCGTGAAGTCACTTGAGCTACTGCTGACTCGGACGACGACTCGGACGACCACGCCAAGCGACGCACTCGACAACTGAAGAGCGATGCTGCCCGAGTGCCGCGCCCTGCTCAGCGACGTTGTCGACGAGTCAATATGGACGTGCGCGCGCAGCGTCACGTTCGGCTGCTTCTGCCTCGCGACGCTCGCGCTCGGCGTCTACGGCTGCCAGCGCATCCTTCCCGTGTTCCTCAGCACGCGCTGGTACATCACGAACCTGTGCATGCTTGGACTGAGCGTGCTGCAGATGGCGCTGCTCGTGTACGAGTGCTTCGTCCAGAGTAGCTCGAAGATCCTCGTCGTGACCAAGTACTGCCGCGGCGTCCAGATCGCGATCGCGTGCATGCTCTACGGCAAACTCGCGTGTGATATGACGCAGCGCAGCTCAATGGTTCGTGTCTGTATGCGTGCATATATCCATTGCGCCTGCTATCGATCGAGCAAGCCAAGTAGACAACCACATGAGCAAACAAGCGTGACGACTGTGCGCGAACTCACAGTCTCGCTTTGACTCGCACTCATGCGCTGCGCTGCGCTGCTCTGCAGTACCTCAACGTCCTGGCGCCAGTCGTCGCTGCAACGATGCTCCTCATGACAATCAACGCCGCGCAAGTCGTGTTCACGGATGAGATCGACTGCCACAACCTCTCGTGGCTCGTCATGTCCACGACTGGCTTCGTACTCGCAGGTGCGTACGCGTGTGCGCGCATGTGTGCAGACAAGTGTGGGGAACAGACCAAGACGCACTGCAGTCCACACTCACACGTCGCTGTTGATGCTGTTGCGCTCGATGCAGCGAGCTTTGCGTTCCCAGGACGGATCGTGCTCGATGAGATCAAGTCGGCGTCACAGCAGCAAGTACGCACTCGCTGCGAGGCAGTCACCGCGTGCTGTGCAGTTGGTCCGACGGATTGACCGACAAGTTGACTGACTGACTGACTGTGTGTGCTTACATGTGCGTTGGACAATGCAGAAGCAGCACCTCTCAGCTGTCTCGAGCGCCGTGCGCGAGCTCGAGCAGTCGCACCACCAGCTCTACATCCTGCTCATTGTGCGTCTCGCTCACTTGCCCATTCGCTATCGACCTTTGCGCCAAGCGTGTCCTCACCTCGTGCATGCTTGCAGTGCAACGTCGTGAGCACCAGCTTCCAGCTCGCAGTGGACATTTACGTCACGACGGGCGTCGGAGGTGCGTCACTCGCTTCTCGCAACACCACCACCACCAGGCAACGCCAGCTGCGGCCGCAGCAAAGACAGCGCGACGTTGAACTAAGCACCAGATTGGATGGATGGACGCGTGCGTGCGTGTGCCTCCTTCCTATCTATCGCTCGCTCGCTTGCAGGCACAGTGGCGTCGTGCAACTCGATGTTCTTCGAGGACGGCGCTGGCGCGCTCGAGCAGACTGTGCGGCTGCTCGTGTCGGTCGTGAGCTACTTGGTGCCGACGTGGGCGGTGATCTACGTGTTTTACGTGCTCCCGCGCTTCCAGTTCTCGACAGCGCTCGACTTGCCTGAGCTCGGTGGTCATGGCATGCACGCTGACGTTGACGACGCGTCGTACGAGCTGCTGTTGAACGAGCAAGAGCGCGAGTGTAGCGCATGATGAGGAAGCATGACGTGCGTGTGTGAGCGGTGTTCAGTTACGACTATGATATTGAACCGGGGATTTCAACCCATGAGACGACATTGCTTGGTGATTTGGCATTGAAGTATCACGTGAAGCAGGAATGTTGTGACATTTGTGTGTCCTGTCAACAGGATTCTGAGCGAGTCGAGGATTAACGCACGTTGACTTGATAACACATACCCTGTCTAAAATGCTTGTAGTGTGAAACGCAGCAACATCCATAGTCTTATAAAAACAACCTGTAGGAGTGCATACCCCTTGCTATCGATAAATACACTTGATTGGGCTGTATCGGCGCCACACACGATATTAATTATGTTGAAGTGCCATTTTGGCGTGTTTTTGCTACAGTAGAACGCAAGCTTGAAATAGCACGCTTTCATTCGCGAATCTGCAGGCGCTCGAGCACTCGTCCGTCCATCGTCCATCGATCGATTCGATCAAGCTCGAGGTCTTTGCGAGCAGCTCGCTAGCTTCGACTCGAACCTTATACACCCACATAAAGACAGCAACATGCAGGACGTGTCGTCGCGCCTCGCATCGTCGTCCACCGGCGCGCTCTGGGAGACCAGACGTCCGCTCTTGCCGCCGCGCCGCGCGAGCACGAACAGCAGCACGATCAAGACCACGACGAGACCGCCGCTCTCTGCCGCCGCGACAGCACCAAACATGCACAACTTCTCAGGCTCGACGCCGCCGCCAGTCACACTCACGCGCTCCAAGTCCTCACACTCGCCCGGCCTGCTCTCAGCTCGCGACTTTGCGCTCATGCGACCGGCGTCGGCGCACACGCCGCTCTGTCGAACAGTCGGTATTTCCATGCAGCGGTCGCAACCCGACAGCGCACTCACTGTTGGCCCAAGCGCTCGGAATGCGCCGTTCCGCCGCTCACACAGCAAACCCGAGACCCCAACATCGAACATTGGCGCGCGTGCGATCGAAGAGGCGAGTCAGGAGCACGCGCGGAAGAACGGGAAGAAGCTCATCTTCATGCGCAACTTCAGCGTCTCGGAAGAGGACGTCGTCGTGTGCAACCGCGTGCGCTCGGGCGTGAACCCGACGTTCTTGCGGCAACACACTGCGCAGGACCGGCGGTACTTGCGCTCGCTGAGTGTCGAGGAGTCGCGTCTTCATGCTACGCGCCGGCGCTCAAACCTCTCGAGCATGGCCGTCCCTGAGCACGAGCAGCTCGCGGACTCGCCGACTCAGTCGCGTCACGAGACGCTGCCGCTCGCAGACGATGACCCATTCGAGATGACGATCGACCCTGCACCAGACGCGCGCAAGTCGATCGCAACGCGCTCGACGACCGGCCACGTGCTCATGAGTCCTCGCAAGCTCTCGAGCCCTCGTGGCCGCGTCGAGCCTGTGGCGCCAACGACGCCGACAAACAGCAGTCGCATCAGCAAAAAGTGCGACGTCACAGCGAGCGGCAGCAACACATCGACGCTCACGCCGCGCGAGAAGGCGATGCACGGGCGGTACCTCATTCGCGAGTCCTTTGCAAACGGCTCGTACGGCAAGGTACGCTCCTACGCACTAGCATATCGTCTTGTAGGACGCATTGGCTGACAACCGCCTCGTGTCTGCTTGCTCTCTTGACTAGGTCTGTGCTGGCGAAGCGCTCGCGTCGCACCAAGAAGTGGCGGTGAAGATCGTGCCCAAGTACGTCCTGATCTCGCCAGAGGAGAAGCAGTCGGTCATTCGCGAGCAGATCATCCACAAGTCGCTCGACCACCCGCACATCATCAAGCTCTTGGACGTCTTTGAAGACGACGGCGCGCACTACTTCATCCTCGAGCGCGCAGACAACGGCGCGCTGTCGACGATCATTAGCTACTCGGGCATGCCCGAGAGTCGCTGCCGCGACGTCTTCAAGCAGCTCTTGCTCGCGCTCGAGTACCTCCACCGGAACAACATTGTGCACCACGACGTGAAGCCACACAACGTGCTGCTCAAGAGCGGCAGCGGCATCAAGCTCTGCGACTTTGGTGCCTCGCGCGCGTTCAGCAAGACCGAGACGTCGCTGCCGTTTGCCGGCGTCTTTGGCACGCCTGGGTACATTGCGCCAGAGCTCCTCATGGGCGACGCGACGTACGGCCCTGCGATCGACATGTTTAGCGCTGGTGTGCTGCTCTTTGAGATGGTCTTTGGCTACGCGCCGTTCTACCCGCCGAGCAGCTGCACGTACGTCCCGCTCGAGTTCCCGCGCGACGCGAACGTGTCGTCGCAAGTCAAGCACTTGCTCAGCAAGCTCCTCGCGCGCGACCCTGCAGCGCGCTTGACTGCGAGCCAAGCGCTCGGACACCCGTGGATCACGCTCGCGACGCCTGGACGGTCTGCACCGAGCTCGCCGGTCGTGTCGCCGCGGAGCCTCACGACTGTCACGAGCGTGTGGTGAGCGAGTCACACACAGAGATCCGTATCCTTATCCTTATCATCACCATCATAGACGCCTCTACAATCTCCATTGCCAGCCACTATGAGCTGCTGCTGCTGTGATGGCAGCGCCTCGAGCTCTTTAGATTGCGCCACGGACCTGGAAGCCGTCGACGCCGCGCGTGAAAGCGGTCGCGAGCGTGTACGTGAGCGCAGCAGCAGCGCCGAGTGCGACGCCGAGCCACCCGAGCACCATGCTGAGCTGGAACGACAGCGCGAGCCAGACGACCCAGAACGCCACGATGAGCGCAAAGCTCGCGCTCGTCGCTTGCTCGTGCTCAAAGAGCGGCGCGGCGCCTTCTGGGAGCGCGCCGTTCTGCTCGTAGAACGCCGTGAGCAGCGCCTCTTTGCGCGTGAAGCGCGTCTCCATCCAATCTGCGAGCGCGCGATCACTGTCTGCGTCGCCACTGCTGCTACTGATGGGCATGTCGGCGATCGCAATGCGCTCGATGTAGACGTGGAGCATGCGCGGCATGCGTCCTGAGAGCAGCGCCGCCTCGGATGGACGCTCGTTCGCAGCGTAGTCGACGTAGAACATCGTGACGTCGTACACAGCGTCCAAGTGCGCGCGCAGGAGCGGGAACATGAACGTCCAGCCGGTCGTGCGCGGGTAGAGCGAGTACGTCCGTGGCGCGCGGTCGGTCTTGGCTGCGAACGCCGCGCTCTTGACGACGTTCTCGGGACTCAAGTCGGTGCCTTCTGGGAAGATGAGGTACGACGTCTGCGGCTCCGTGGTGGTGAGGAACGGCAGGAGCGTCGCGAGACTCGCCTTGTCGTCGGCCCACTTGCGGTGTAAGAAGAGGAAGACAAAGTGCTGCATCGCCCAGCCAAAGATCGGAACTGCGCGCAGCGGCGCCTTGAGCACAATGCGCACTTTGTCGAGCGTCTGCGTGCGCAAGAGCACGCTCCAGAGCAGCATCCAGTCGATGCGCGTGCGGTGGTTCGCAAACCAGAGCGCGCTCTCGCCCGCTGCCATGGTCGACTCGTGCGCTTTCGCTGCGGCGTCACCCCACACGCGCACATGGAGCCCAAAGAGCTTCTCGAGTAGCAGTGCAACCAGGCCCATCCACATCCATTGCCTAGCTCAGTAGTAGCAGTGATAAGCGTGAGTTGCAATCACAAGCGCGCGAAGCGCATGTGCGCATACGAGAGAGAGAGAAGACGTACACAAAGCGTGTGATCGAGCGATAGAGCCGCCGTGCTTGGGTCTTGAGCGAATCAGTGAGCGGCGGGAGCACGAGCAGCACAAAGCTCGGCGTGAGCAAGAGCATCACGCCTGTCCAGCCCGTGAGCACGATCGCAGCGAGGAACGCGACGCCGATCGGTGTCACGCCGCCCATGTTTGCTTGCTCGTCGATGTCGATCGATCGATGGCGATGACTCTCTCTTGCGCTCAAGGCGCTCAAAGCGATGTGGCATCCGTCCAGCTAACTGCTCTGTTTCGCACACTTGACGTTTATTGAGTATGCTGCTGTGAGAAATACGGAGTTGCATTCGTTTCACCAAGAATGACGTGCGAATAGCATGACTGTGCACAACCGCGACGTCAACGCCGCCAAGAACATCATGGTCCTGACGCAGTGCATCCTGAACGGCAGCCCTCGTCCAGCGTACTTGCCGCGACAACTGTAGTAGGAGCACGAAGAAGCGTGAGCTGGGGTGCTGGGTCACACGACTCGGTCACTGACCAGCTCACACGCTCGAGCCTGCTTGGGAATTTAACGTGTAAATAGTAAATGATGTGGTCAACACAGAATACTTAGTGTTGAAGAAGAAGAAGCTCACTTACAGACAAGCCGAGCAAGAGAATTCGACGACCGCGACAACGATGGCGGCGGCGAGCAAGGGCGAGCGCGACACGCAGCTCCTCGTGAGCTTCGTCGCGATGATCTTCATCGGCCTCGGCAACAAGAGTGCGTCCTTTTGCTCTCTTGCTCTGTGTGTTTTGATTGCTGCATCTGCATGGCGAGTCCGCATCGCAAGCGCGATCTTTTGGCGACATCGTGGCATGCCATCGTTGCACATTGACTGACACGTACGCCTTGCGTGGATGTACTTGCGCTGCAGTTTTTCAAAAGCTCCAGACCATCCCAATGCGCAACTACCCAACGTTCCTGAACCTGCTCACGACTTTCATCTACGTACGTCAGTCTCTTGGAGCGCTGCTTGCACTCTGTGACTTCATGTGTGGTTGACTCTCACATATTCAAACTCACGCGCTCGTGTGCATGCTCTTCCACACGCCACTAGATCCCAATCAGCTTTGCGTACATCATCCCGATGATCAAGTACGGCAGTGCGATCACGTGGGACCAGCGCAGCATCCCAAAGCGCAAGTTCGCAGTCATGGGCGGTCTCGACAGCGTCTCGGGGATCATGCAAGTGTTTGCTGCGACGTACCTCGGCGGCTCGCTCATCATCTTGCTCGGTCAAGCTGCAATCCCCGTGTCCATGGCGATCTCGAGCGTGCTGCTCAAGACCAAGTACTCGCTCTACCAGTACGTCGGCGCCGTTGTCGTGTCGCTCGGACTGCTCATTGTGCTCGGACCGAGTCTCTCTGGGAGCGCTGGGAGCGGCGCAGATCCGCACACGATCGTGTTCTGGTCGGCCGTGATGATCGTGAGCTGCGTGCCCATGTGCCTCTCGAGCGTGTACAAGGAGAAGGCGCTGGGCGAAGCAGAGCTCGACCCAGTGTACCTCAACGGCTGGATCGCAGTCTTCCAGCTCCTCATGGCGATCCCGCTGACTGTTCCCGCCGCGATGATCGGCGACCCGTCCGTGCCGCCGTCGCACTTGCTCGAGAACCTCGCAGACGGCTTCAAGTGCTACTTGGGGCAGAACACGATCACAGTCGGACCGCACAAGGACGACTGCGAGAAGGCGACGCTGTACGTCACGACATACTTGCTCTTCAACGTCGCGTACAACTTGTTGATCATCCTGATCCTCAAGTTTGGGAGCGCGAACATCCTCTGGCTCGCCATGACGATCATGGTGCCGCTCGGGAACGTCGCGTTCACGTTCCCGTTCATGCCCGAGCACCAGCCGCTGCATGCGAACGACATTGCCGGACTTGTGTTCATTATGCTCGGGCTCTTTGTGTACCGGTTCTTAGAGGACGCGCTCGCTGCGTACAGCGCAAAGAAGCGCGAGCAGCAGTACTATGGCGACGACGGCGCGCTCTCGAGCCCGAGTGAGCTCAAGAAGGCGCTGATCCGCAACGAGGGCGGCGGGAGCGACGACACGGACAACGACAGCGGCGAGAACGTCTGAGCTTCTGTCTGCGTGTGTCGACACACATTCGCGATGCGTGCAGATGCAGGCGTAGTCGTGTCTTGAACCAGCGAGTTGTGTTGAAGCATGCCATGCCGAGGCGCTGGGCGAGCGTCTGAACCTGTAATGGCTATTGCTGTAAATATAGCTGCAGCTATGCTCATATGTGTGTATTTAGCAAACTAAAGTATCGAAAACCCTTCATTTCAGACTTTTAGATTCCAAGAATTACAAAAACAAACGCAGCAAATTGGAAGGCTCTCGCGCGAGCAAGCACTATCGTCGAGCACATTGAGCTGATCGAGCGCAGGAGCAGGAGCAGCAGGCGGCGAGCAGGAAGCAGCAGCAGCACGCACGCACCGAGACCTCGAGACGAACAATGCTGGCAACGGCTCTGAAAAGCTTTGCGTCGAGCGTGTCGCGCCGCTCGGCTACCACGGCCGCGCCGTCGGTGGCGACGCTCTTCAGCGCGCACTTCTCGACCGAGGCGCCTGCCGCCGCTTCGGCTGTTGCGGACGCGCAGTCGGCCGAGAAGAAGCGCACGAAGCTCAAGATCCCGACCAAGCGGTACGTCTGTGTTTGTGTGCCTTTGTCTCTCTGGTTGCTGTGGACATCGCAGCTATTGCATGGTACATCCTCAAACAGCTAGCTCACGCATCGACGTCCTTATGTGTGCATGACTTTGCTAGTGCTGCGGCGCTGCTGCAGCAGCTCAACATCGAGGCGGTGGAGAAGTCGCTCGTGGGCAAGGAGATCGAGAACTTCAAGCCTGGTGACTCGGTCGAGGTGCAGTACTTGCTCAGCCGCACGGGCGGCAAGGTCCAGCGCGTCAAGGGCGTCGTGCTCGCGCGGCGGAACCGCGGCACCGGCAGCTCGTTCATCATCCGTAACGTACGTCATAGTGCTGCGCTCCATCCATTTCTTTCGTGATGCTATCGACTGACACGCTCTCTCTCTTTTGACTGCGACGACAGCACATTGGCGGCTACGGCTACGAGCAGAAGATCTTCTTGCACTCGCCGCTGCTCCAGAGCGTCAAGGTGCTGCAGGAGGCGTTCATTCACAAGGGCAAGAAGCGCGTGCGCCGCGCGAGCCTATTCTATTTGCGCGACAAGGCGCCGAACTTCACGACTGTCTAAGCGCCACGCGGCAGCAGCGCCACGACGACTGCGCTCGTCACGCACGCGTGGCTCGCAACGACAGACGAAGGAGCGCGAGAGACTAGAGACACACGAGACCAACACGCAGCGATTCCGTTTTGCACGTCGCGCTCTTCACATTCGTCTGCTCTCATGCGCAACGGACACAGCGCTCGCTCGCTCCATCAGCATCCTCATGGCGCATTGCTCCTTACGCTCGCTCCCTTACTCTGCTCATCAAGCGCTCAGACGACAGTAGTAGCAGGCCGGTTGCTAGCAGCTCATCTGCGCTTCTTCTTCTTCGACTTGCGCAGCACAGCCGAGCTGTCGCTCACGACCACGACCGCCTTCTTCTCCTCTGGCACACTCGCCTTCGTCGCAGCGCGCGCGGCAGCGTCGAGTTTCTGCGCGTCCTTCTCGGTCGACATGCCAGCGCCTTGCGCGCCGACAAAGCGGTTGCGACCGCGGCGACCGCGCTTGCCGTGCGAGCGCTGCTTCTTCGGGATCCAGCGCTCCGGGTCCGGGTTCAGCAGCCCGATCGACGCGTTGTAGTCCGGACGCGCGCGGAGCTTGGCCAAGTGCGCTTCACGGCGTTTCGCACGCTTGCGCGCGACCATCTCGGGCGTCTTGGCCGCACGCTTACGTCTGTAGACAAAGACAGAGACACACAGAGTCAGTCTATGGACAGAGGACTCGCAGCCACAGTGTCACACACGCAACGCACTCGTTCTTCTTGTCGCCAACGTCCGCGAGCTTCGAGAGCAAGCGGTTCGAGCGGAGTGCGAGGCGCTCGAGCTCGCTCGGCTCCACGTCGCTCTCCGGCACAACTGGGAGCATGCCGCAGCGCGTCTCCGCTGCCTTTGCGTCGCAGAACGACCTGCTCCGCCACACCATCCGTCCGTCAGTCTATCGGTTCGTTCGCTTGCGACACCATCAACACAGTAGATAGAGAGAACAAGAGCTGAACGTACAGCGCAATGACGAGCGACGCGAGCGAGCGCAGACGCAGCTCTGGGTCGAGCGATGCTGCGTTCTCGCCCTCGAGCAGGTCCAAGTACGCGGTCGCCGCGGCCTCGTACTGCTTCTTCTGGATCTTGTGCGCGCAGTCGCCCTCGCGGATCTTCATCGCGTCGTCCGACGCAAAGTCGCGCGCCTTGTGGTGCGCGATCGCACGGTCGAGCGTCGCTTGCGCTGACGCCGAGTCGCCTGCTGCTTCGTACAGACTCACGACGGTCGCGACTGTGCCTGGCGTGTGCGCGAGCTCTTCGATGTTGTTGATGCACTTGGCCGCTTTGCCGGTCTGGCCCTGCGCCAAGTAGACGTGCGCAAGACCGAGGCGACCGCCGACGCTCACGTCGCCCTGGAGCAGCTCGATCGCAGCCGCAGGCGACTGGTCCTTCGTCGCGAGCAGCACAATGAGCTCCGACACGGCTTGCGACTCGGGGAACCGCTGCTTGAGCGACGCGACGAACTCGCGACACTCCTCGGTCTGTAGCAAGAGCGAGTGTCAAGGAGCAAGTGTTCGTTCGTCCGTCAGTTAGCGCATGCGAGCGAGAGGCGTCCTAAGGAAGTGAGTGACGACGCACCTTGTTCATGAGGCAGAGCACGAGCGCGCGATTCGTGAGCACGGCCTCTTGCTGCGCGAGGCTGAGCTTGTCGTTCAGGACGTCGTCGCTGATCGTCTTGAGGCGCTTGAACGAGTCAAACAGGTCGCGGTCCTTGCGGATCGTCACGATGTTGTTGTTCGCGACGGCTGCGATCGCTTGGTCGCTCAGTCTGTCAACGATACAGAGACAGTCGACTGTGAGTCTACGAGATGCTATCGTAGCAACAGACAGACAGACAGTGAGCGCGACGCACTTGAGCTTGAGCACGTTGCGGTAGTCGGACAGCGCGCCGTCCAAGTCGCCCTTCATCTGCTTCACGAACGCCAACTGCGTCTTGATGAGCGCCACTTCGCTCTCGATCTCGCTCGGCGACGACCCGTCGGCTGCGAGGACTTCGCGACAGAGCTCTATCGAATGGTGAGAGACACAGGTGACGAGTGTCAGTACAGATGCCAACGATGCAGTAGCAGTTGACTGGCAGCACGAATGACGCACTCTCTGCTTCGACCAAGTGCGCCTCTGCGCCGTCCCAGTCCCCGCGCTCGATCGCCACGAACGACTTGTTGAACGCCACTTCGTAGTTGTCCTCGGTCTACAAAGCAGCAGTAGCAGCATGAGCACAAAGACACGAGCGACAAGAGCACACGCACATGACTATGGAGGACGCACGGGGATCGCGTTCACGTCCAAGTCGCGGCTGCGGCCAGCGCTCGCGTACGCTGCGAGCAAGTTTGTCTGGAGCTCCATGAGGTCGTCGCCCGCCTGCGCAGTCGCCAAGAGGTGCTCGTAGATACGAATGCAGGTCTCAAAGTTGCCTTTGCGAAAGTTCTACGAGCGCAACGTTTGGTGATAGAGACATCAAGAGCGAGTGAGACGATGAGCTCTACAGACATAGTTGTGAACGACTGCAGTCACGTACCAATTGCGCAGCGAGGTGCAGGAGCGCAGGGCTGTGGCCCTGGAGTCCTGGCGGCAGCAGCGCAAGGGCTTCGTCGTCCTGCTTGAGACGGTAGAGGCAGTACGCCTTCTCGGTGCGCAAGTAGTCGTACTTGGTCGCCAGCTCGAGCGCTTTCTCAAACTGGTAGGAGGAAGACAAATGCGTGTGAGTGTGAGAGGGAGAAGGTCTGTGTGTGAGTGCTCTTCTGTCTCGATGTGATTGACGATCACGCAGAGGACGAGGGAGCAAGTACAACTAGCGCACCTTCTCGAGGCGAATGAGCGCGACGCACTTGATCTTCACTGCGTCGACATCGTCCGGGAAGCGCGCACGAACTGTCGAGAAGGAAGGAAGAGCGTGAGTGTGAGAGGGAGGGAGACACGTGTGTCATTCGCTCGATTGATAGTGTGCGAGTGAGATCAAAACGCAAGCAATCAACACAAGTTCGCAAGACGCAAGACGCACTCTTGTTGCAGATCTCGACTGCTTTGGCGTAGTTCTCGCGCTTGAGCGCGCCATTGAGCTCGACGAACTGCGCCGCGACGTCCGCCATCGCGTCGTCACCTTCGTGCTCTCGTAGCTCTCTGCGAATTGAGGGCTTTTTGGACCGCAAGGCGATTATGGCGCTCTAATTGAGCTCGATACAGTACACTTGCGCCACACCAACGGCACACCACAATCATTACAAAGACTCGAAAAGACACAGCGAATCTGCATGACGACGACACCTGCAACACGCGTGTACATGGACGTCTCGGGCAATGCGCAGCAGCAGTGAGCTGCACTAGCAACAGTAGCTGTAGCTCTCACACACGCTCAACTACATCGACGCATACGAGACATGCCGGCGCAGAATCGACCGCGAAAGCAGCAGGCGCCGCCGCGTCGTGCAAAGCCTGCGAGCCTGCCAGCGATGCCAGCTACAGCTACAGCAGCACCGACGCGCAACCAGCAAGACGACCAAAGCAACGGCGTACATGACAACAGAGCAACTGGTACAACTGGCTCACTATCGCCACCTCACTCGCCTCTACTACGCAATATCAACAGTAGCACGAGCAAATGGAGCAGACACACAAACGCACAGCTATCGCCACGCGACGCGATGTTCATCGACTTTACTTGTTCGCGAGTGCGGCGACACGTCAATTTGAGCGGCTGGTCGATCTCAGACTCGGCGCTGCAGCTGCTGCGAGCAGCCGGCAACGGCGCCAGGGCGCTCGAGAAGCTCACGCTCGACGGCTGCGAGCGCGTGACAGTTCCAGGCGGACTGAGCTGCCTCAGCGTTGTGTCCTGCAGCGCACTCACGAGCGTCAGTCTCGAGCGCTGTCAAGGACTGAGCGCGGAGACCGTCGTGCACTTGTCTCCGACGCTCACGGAGCTCAAGCTCGCGTACTGCGAATGGGTCGACGATCAGTGCGTGCGCGCACTAGCAAACCGCTGTCCGGCACTCACAAGCGTCTCCTTGCGCCACTGCAAGCGTGTGACCGACTACGGCGTCGCAGCGTTCCCAGATGCGTCGATCAAGCCTGCGCTCGCGTTCTTAGACATCAGCCACTGCACGAAAGTGACGGACGTCGGCGTGCTCGCGCTCTTCACGAAAGCGCTCAAGCTGCGGACGCTGCTCGCGACAGGACTGCCGCTGCTCGAAGGCGTGAACCTTCAGGGCATGACGCGCACGGGCAACTGCCTCGAGACGCTCGACTTCTCAGACTGCTCGCGACTGCGCGCGATGGCGCTCCGGCATCTCGTACACGTCTACGCGAACACGAGACTCACGGACGTGAACCTCAGTGGCTGTGCGCTCGTAACAGACGACGTACTCGTTGCACTCGGTCGGTGCTGTCCGAACCTCCAGACACTGCGTCTCGCAGCCTGTGCGCTCGTGTCTGACGCAGGACTCCAGCGCCTCGTCGAGTTCGTGCCATGTGCGAACGAAGACACTGCAGACTTTGTCGCAAACGATAGCGACGCGCCGCGGTGTGTCAAGCTCCGTACGCTCGATCTCACGGGCTGTTTCCAGCTCACAGACGCTGGACTGAGCGCAGTCGGACGAGCGTGCGCAGACTTGGAAGTGCTGCTGCTCGACGGCGTCCGGCGGCTCACTGGTGCTGGACTGCGTGTCGTGACAGAGCGCTGCAAGCGTCTGCGCACGCTCTGCTGGAGCGGCGTGCTCGTGCGCAGCTCAAAGACAATAGCATCGCCACCAGATGAGAGCCCGTCGTCCGGCTTCTTCTCGATCCCGCGCCTCGACCGAGCAGCGCTGAGTGCGCTGAGCGTCGCGCCGCATCTGCATACGCTCCACATCGGCAACACGCAGTGCGACGCCGACGCGCTGTGTCTCCTCCTCGCGCGCGTCGGTAGCCACTTGCGCGACGTTGACGTGACTGCGATCGCCACCGACGCGATCTGCAAGAGCATTGGCGCTGCGTGCCGAGCAGTGCGCTCTCTGCGCCTCAGTCGGAGTCGCTACTTCTCGGAGCGCAGCTTCCTCTGCGTCGCACGCAACTGCATCGAGCTCCGTGCGCTCGACCTCGAGAGCTGTGAGCAGATCCGAGACGCCAGCGTCGAGGCGCTGAGCGAGCACTGCGTCCAGCTTGAGCGCCTCGTGCTCGCGAACGACTGGCAAGTCACAGACGCAAGCATCGCGTTCCTCGGTGCACGGTGTCCTCGCTTGCTCACGCTCAACGTGCGCCACTGCCCAGAAGTGACGCTCATAGCGCTGCAGCGACTCGCGCAGAGCAACAACTGCGTCGACGTCTCGCGCGACGGACTCGCGCCAAAGCACGCGAACGTCGTCAAGTGGCTCCGCCAGCACAACACTAAGAGCTCGGCAGCTCGGCGCATCACGCGCTGGCTCAAGCAGCGCTTGCACGACCGGTACTACGCCAAGCAGACGCTCGAGCAGGCGCTCCGAGTCATCAAGCGCCGCAAGCGCAGCGCCGTGCGGATCCAGCGCTGCATCCGCCGCTTCCTCGTCCAGTGCAGACACCTCGCGCTCCTTGCGCAAGTCAAGCGTGAGCGCGATGAGCGCGTCGCCATTGCGTGGCAAGCTGCTCGCGACTTCTGCGTCGTCTGCAAGCACTTGCGCGCGTTCTTGCGGCGATGGCTCGCTGCGCGACGGCTGCGCTTGCTGCGTGAAGCTGAGCGCATTCGCATTGAGCGCGACCAAGCGGCGACTGCGATCCAGAAGGTCGTGCGCGGCTTCCTCGGACGGCGACGCGCGCGAGCAGCTCGAGCTGCAGCGTTGCTCGAACGACAGCGACGCACCGCAGCCGCGACTGTAATCCAGCGCGTCTTCCGTGGTCACGCAGTGCGCTCGTCTGCGGTGCTCCATAGTGTCTGTCGAGCACGAGAGGTGCGTGTGTTCAGCGCGATCCTCGAGCTCGAGCGACGCGAGTGCGCCACATTGCAGCTCCAGCGCATCGTCCGCGGCTTTGTCGGACGACGGCGCAGTCGACACTGCGCTGTGTTCGTCGAGAACCTCCGACTACTGCGCGAGCGCTCGGCGCGGCGCATCCAGCGAGCCGTCCGCGCACACTTGGCGCGCGTGCAGCTGCAGCGGTTCGTGTATCGAACTGCGACGCAGCTCCAGCGCGTCTTCCGAGGACACCATGGCCGGCACTGCGCTCGCGCAATCGTGCTGCAGCGCTCGTACGCACTCGAGCCGCGCATCCTCATGCTCTTGCCGCGCTCGATCTTCACGCGTGCGTTTGCAGTGCAATGGAAGCGCAAGCGCGACGCTGCAGTCGTCGTCGCAGCGAACATCCAGTGCTTCTACCGCGGCTACGTCGGCCGCGTGCGCTTCCGCGTCACTCGTGCACTAGCGCGGCAGGCGTGGTACACACGCGATCGGAGCGCTCGCACGCTCCAGCACTTCTTCCGCAGCATCGTGTACGTTGTCGCTGTCGTCATCACTAGCGACAGCAGCGAGTGAGTGCATCGATCGAACTCTGACGCTGTTGCGTACATGTGTGCGCGTTGGCTGACAGGATCCTCAAGCGCCTTGCGCGCTTCCAGGCGCATCTGCACTTGCGCCACTGCAGCGCGACGAAGATCCAAGCGACGTGGCGCATGTGGCTCGGCAAAGTCCAGGCGTTTGCTCGCTCGCTGCGCGCAGACCGCACTCGGCGCCACGCCGCGCTGCTCGAGCTACTAGGCAGTGCGCCGCGCAACGCACGCGTGCAGCTCCACTTTCTCCAGCTCGGCGCTGCCGCTACGATTGTGCGCACGTACAGAGCGTCGCTGCTTGCGCGCGGCTGGCAAGCGCCGTCGCACGTGCGGTTCCTCCACGCGTGTGCGACGCGGATCCAAGCGCTCGTGCGCGGCCACTTTGGCCGGCAGTACGCTCGCTGGTACCGCGCAGCGCTCGTGTACGCTGTGCAAGTCGTGCAGCGCGTGTGGCGCGGCCGCGTCGGTCGCAAGATCTGGTGGCAGTTTGTCACCGAGCGTGCGCAGCGCTTGCGCGAGCAGGAGGAGGACGACCGCGCCGCTCGCGTCTCGCACAAACTCTCGAGTCAGTACGCGCTCGACGCGTACGAGCGAGACACTCGCCACGCACGCGTGCTGCAGGGCTGGTACAGGACACTGCGGAACCGCCAAGTGTTCAAGCAAGCGCGTGATGCTCGTGGCAAAGTGTTTGAGACGCGTGCGAGTGAGAAGCTCACGCGCGTGCTCGCGATGTCGACAGAGAGCGTCGTGTTTCAGTCGCGCGTGTGGCGTGACTGCATGGAGCAAAAGGAGGCGCTGCTAGAGGTGGAGGACGCTGCGTGCGTTGCGCTCGAAGCCGAGATCGCTGCGCTCAAGACTGCGTGCAAGGCTGCGCACGTCGCAGCGGCACAAGCAGCAGCCGAGCACAGCGCGCTCGCGACGCACTTGCGCGACGTTGCGCGCACAAAGCGACAGCTCGCAGCTGTGACGGCGCAAGTCAAGACGCGCGTCAAGCCGTTCGCAGTGCAAGCGAAGAAGCTCACGAAGCAGAGCGCGCGCGTGCACGTGACGAACAAGCAACTGCAGCACGAGCTGCGCGTGCTCGACCTCGGGATCGCAGCTGTGCATCGGCACTTGCACGACGTACTGCCGTACGAGCCTCTCTTGCTCGCGAGCGACGTCGCGCGCGTACTCGCGCTGCTTGAGCTGCCAGACGGACGTCTGTCGCTCGTTGCGGACGAGCTCGAGGCAGCAAAAGCAGCAGTTGATCGCGTTGAAGGTGCACGAGAGTGATTGTCATATCCGCGAAGTTGCAGTAGAGTGACGGTCAAATCCGGCTCCGCGCGCCTTTTCAACAGTCAATGCGATAGAATCAAGCAGATCGACGAGCAGATCGACACGATGTGCTGGCGTCTCGTACTCGTACTCGTGCTCGCGCTCTTGTGCGCGTGCGCGCGTGCGCAAGTCGTAATCACCGCGCCAGATAAAGGCGACGAGCTCGAGCGCCGCGCGTACGTCGAAGCGCAGAGCGAGCTCGCCGACACGATCCGCCGCCGCGATCCAAACGCGACGATTGACATTGACGTATACACGTACGTTGCTTTGCATCTGTGAATGTGTATGTCGAGTACTGGGTCTATACGTCCTCGCTTCTTACGCGCATTGTTGTAGTGTCCGCGAGCCAACGCAGTACGTGATCGGACTGCTCCTTGATCCGTGTCGGAACCACGCACCCGACTGCTGCAGCGACCGCTTTGGCGAGCCTGTACGTCGTCGTCACCTTCTCTCTCTTTGGCTGGTAAGTACAATTACGATGTACATGCGAGTCTCACACATTGCTATGGCGTGACGCCATCCACATAGGCGTACACGACCGCAGCGCTGTCTGCGAAAGAGAAGATCTCGCTGCTGGACGAGTCTGGTGCACCGCTCGATGCGTCTGCGAGCCGCCTGAGCGACCGACCCTCGCGCTTCGACGCCGACTGCTACATCGACGCGTCGCTCACGCCGTTCCGCCTCACAAAGACGCTCTACGCCGACAAGCTCGTCGTGAGCAAGAACTACAGCAGCGCAGCCGGCTGCGTCGGCCGTCTGCGCGCGCTCGCACCGATGCACGCAGTCACGATGCCGCCATGCTGGGACCACAACGACACTGTGAACGCGCTCGAGTCGTGCATGGGCTGGGACGGTCGACGCAAAGACAACTGCGCCGCAGTCGCGTACATGCAGACAGCGTACATCGTGCAGTGCTTCGGTGCGTTCGCACTGTCGAACCACTGCGGGACGTTTCTTGAGCTCCACGAGCCTGGGAGCGAAGTGGTCCTGAGCCAAACGCGACTCCTCGGTGAGTACCCGAGCGGCTTTCGCACGACGACGCTGCCGCTCACGTTCCGTGGCGACCGCACGCGCACTGTGTGCGCTGGGACGTACGAGCTCTGGTGGGTCCAGCGCACGCGCTACAACTTCATTGTGCAGAAGAAGAAGACGTTCGCAGTCGTGGCGCCGCCGTGCGACTTTGACTTTGCGACCAACACGTACAAGAACTACCACGTCAAAGCAGCGGCGTCGACATGACCGAAAGCGCAGACAGAGGAAAGCAGAACCAAGCGAGTGTAGCGTTGTTGTATGTGTGGGTGTGTATCATGTGAGCCAGCCCTCGTCGTAGGGTACGTGTAGCGGAAGCGTATGCTGTATCTTCTTGGGCGACTGCGGCTGCGTCGACGGTGTTGCGAATGATGAAGCGGAGGAGGACGGCAAGGATGGCGGCGGCGCGCGCGGTCGCAGCGGCAAGCGACAGAGTTCGCACGAGAGCGCGCTCGCTTTGTTGCGGAACGCGCACTCGGCGCACTGAACGAGCAGCTCGTGCGCGACGCTTGCTGGGTTCTGCGCCGCGCAGATCTCGCACGTCGCAGTCGCGCGCGTCTGCGTGTGGAAGCACACAGGACAGCTCCAGCCGACAGCACTTGGCGCGGACGACGCTGGCTTCGAGGTGGTGCCACTGCTGAACGAGCTCTGCTGCTTGGTGCTCTGTCGCGCTTCGATGCTGATGCTGTCGATGTCGAGCGATGGCAGCGAGACGCTCGGTCGCTGCAGCAACAAACAGACAGACACACATGTGAGTACGCGCTCATGAGGACACGAGAGGAGGTGTGGTGACGCACCGGAGGCTTCGAGACGTCGATGGTCGCCGCTGCTGATGACGACGTTCGCTGGCTCTGCGACAGCGCTGCTCGACTCGACACTGGCGCACGAGCCTCTTCGAACTTCGTTGGTGCTGGCACTGACGGCTTGACGACACTTACGTCGCGACACACGACGTGGCAAAAGTCGACGTAGTCGAACTTGTCGCCTGACGCGCTCGCAAAGCGCGCAAACACTGTCGGCGCGATGTCTGGCGCCAGCCAAATGTCGAGCTTGCGCATGACCGAGCGGAACGCGTCGGCGCTCACAAATCCCGTGCCTTTGCTGTCGTACGCGCCAAAGCTCTGCGAGACGGCGTCGCGCGACAGCTGCCGCGTCTGGAGCAAGTCGGCGAAGAGCGGCGCGAGCAATGCGTCAATGCGCAGTGTTTCTTCACGCGAGAGCACGGTTGGCGTCGCAAGCGCCGGTGCCGCTGGCGGTGGCGGCGCATGGCTCGACTGGAGCGAGCGACTGCTGCTGTTCGTGCTGTGCACTGGCGTGTCGGTGCGCGGGATCTGGATTGACGGTGGCCGGCGCTCTTGCAGCGGCGGTTTGGCTTTCGCTGGTGCATTGGCAGGAGCACCAGCGTGAGCGATGCGAGCACTTGGCGTTCGCTTGTGCGCTGCAGCGGCGGCGGCTTCGCGCTTCTGGTGCTGCGCGATCTGCTCGACGAGTGCGAGGTAGCTCAGCTGCGCGTTTTGGTCGTTTCCGAGCGCTTGCTTGACCTGTGCGAGCTCACTCTCGCTCAATGCGCAGCCCATGAGACGCAAGACCGTCTGGAACTCGAGCACAGAGACCGCGCCAGTGCGTTGCGGGTCGCACTTCTCCAGGAGCTTGCGGCCGCTAATGTTCTGCTGTGCCGCGGCCAAGAAGCAGCGATAGATCTTCTCTGCGAGCGCTGACGAGAGCGACGCGCCTGACGCAGTCGACGCTTTCGCTGGTGGCGACGGTGGTGCCGGAGCGGCCGGTACTGCTGCCTTCTCGGCTGGCTTGGCACTGCCCAGTGCCGCCGTGACGACGTCCTCAAGGAGCTGGAAGAACCGCGCGGCGTCGTACATCTGCCGTCCGTGCACATCACGCGCAAGTGCAGGTAGCAGCACGTCGACTTCGCTCTTGCGCAGTCGCACAGCGAGCTTCGTGAGAAGTTTGTAGAGCTTGCGCTCGCTCACGTACTCGCGCGCGTGTGTCTTTGCCCAGTCGCTCGCAATCGCCTTGAGCTGCGTCCGGAGCTGCTCGAGATCGGATGGCGACGTGCGCGCGCGCTTGACCGCCGCGTCGAGCACTGCGGAGAGCGCGAGCTGCTTGCGCCGACTACTCGCGTCGCCTTCGTCGCTGCTGCACGAGAGCTCGCTATCGCTGTCGCTGCTGCTGCTCGCGCCGTCGACACCGACGTGCCCTGCTGCGAGGACCTTGGCGCGCGCGCCTGCGAGGTCCTGCAGGAACACGTCAAAGTTGATCGCTGCGCCGTCGCGCACGCCGTAGCGCGCCGCCAAGAGCGCGACGTCCATCTCGTGCATGTTGAACGCCACGCAGCGCTGCGTGAGCGTCGCGAGGAACTTGTCGACGACTTTGTCGAACACGCGCGGTTTCACTTCGCGCTCGGCGCTCGCGTACTTGCGGAAGTACTTGACGAACGGGAACGCCGGGTGGAGCTTCTCGTTGAGCTTCCAGATGCGGTACACGAGCACGTCGAGCGGCGTCAGCGGACTCGGCTGTTGTGGCTTGTTGCTTGGACTACTGCCAGTCACTGTCGGCTTGCGCGACGGGCTCTCTTTACCAGTCGACGAACTCGCTGGCTTGGCCGGCGACGCACTCGGCTTCCCAGGCGACGGCGGCAGCGCTGCTGCGGCTGAGCTACTGCTGCTTGCAGCCGCGTCGTTGAGCTTCGCGTCGCCGTGCGTCGCAAAGTCGAGGAACTCTGCGTACGCAATACTGCCGTCGCCGTTCGCGTCGAGGAACTTGAGCAGCAGCGCTTCGTCGTCCGGCGAGAGGTAGTGGCGCAAGCCTGCGATCTGCAATAGCTTGACGAACTCGCTGTGCGAGATCGCGCCGCTGCCGTCCGCGTCGACGTCGGCAAAGAGCTGCCGCAGCCGCGCGTGCGTGTCCTTTCCAGTCGCCAAGTACGTCTGGAGCTGGTCTTGCAAGCGCGTGATGTAGACGTCGAGCGCGCCGCTGCGGCTGCTGCTGCCGTGAAAGAGCGCGCTCGGTCCGCGCTCGAGGAACGCGCCAAACATCGCGACGCTAAAGCCCGCGCCGGCGTGCATCTGGAAGCACGCGAGCATCGCTTCGAGCTCTTCGCGCAAGTACGGATGGCGCACGCCAGCGGCCCAGAGCACCTCTTTGAGCTCTTCAACGGTCAGGAACAGCGACGTCTTTGCTGCGTCATCCTTGCTCACGCCGAACGCGCGGTAGACGTCAAACGGCGCGTACCCGGCGCTCGCTGCTCGCTTCTGCGCTGCGTTGTACGCGCCATGGAGCGACATGAGGAGCTCGAGCAGCTCGCTCGGCGGCGGCGGCGCTGCGCTTTCGCTCTCGTGCGCGCAGCACACGTCCTGGAGCATCTCGCAAAAGTGCTGGTAGTGCACACCGCCACCATCATCATCTTCGCCATCCTCGCTGCTGCTTTCGCGCGCGAACGCTGCCACGAGCACGCGCATCTCGTTCTGCGAGACGGTGATGCCCATGTCCTGCAGCGTCTGGACGAACCGGTCCGTGGACACGCACCCCGTGGTCTCCTTGTCGAGGATCGCAAACATGCGCTTGAGCGAGCTGCAGAACGCCACGACTGTCGCTGGCGAGAGGCGCTCGTGCATCGCAATGTCCTCAAGGGCGTGGCGCACGTCCATTGAGAGCGCAGGCGACGCTCCGAGCTTGCGCGACGACGCAGTGAGCGCCGACGGTGCGTGCGACGTCGACTCGGCGAGGTTGAACCGCAGGAACTCGTCGTAGTCGATCGCACCGGACGCGTTCGGGTCAAAGCGGCGCATGAGGCTCTTGATCTCCTGGTCACTCAGGTACTTGTCCACGCCGAGCTCGCGTACCGCGCGCTCAAACTCCGAGAGCACGATCTCGCCGCTGTTGTCTTTGTCAAAGACGCGAAACGGCACGCGGTAGTTGAGCTTCCCGTCGAGCGTCTTGGCGCACTTCTTGATCTCGTCGCGCAGGAGCTGCACGCCTTCGACGAACTGCGGACTGTCGTAGTGCGTCACGAACTCGTGCTTCATGTTGCGGCGCTCGTGCGTCTCGCGGATCGTCGCGACGAAGCGGTCAATGAGCACTGCACCGGCGCCGCCGCAGCTCGCGCCAGTCCACGCCACGACGTACGCAAAGTCCTTGAGCTCGAGCGCATTCACGCTCTTCTCGAGCGCCAGAGCGTTCGTCTCGCGCGCCAAGTGCACGAGCGACAGCTTCCCGTTCCCTTCGACGTTCAGGCGATCAAAGACCGCGTCTGGCGCGCCGTCGCTCGGCACGGGACCGACGACCTTCTGCAGGTCGTACACCATCGTCTTGATCTTCTTTGGGAAGTGGTTCACGAACGCATGGAACGCCGCGTGGTTGATCTCGCCGTTCGTCGCCGGCGCAATGAGCACTTTGAGGAGCTGGAGCTTGTCGGCGTCGAGTCGAACGTTGCGCTGGCGCAAGATGTGGTCGAGCGCCGCGGTCTCGACGAGCCCGTGCTTGGTCTTGAGGAGCTTCCACGCCGCGCTCGAGTCGATGTTGCCGTCCTTTGCGAGCTTCTTGTTCTGCTTCTCGATCGCCCAGCTCCGGATCTCCTCGGCGGCGTCAAACACGCGGCCAGCGATGCGCGTCGAGGCGTCGCACACGCCTGTGACGTACCGAAGAAAGTCGCTGTAGTCCACGACGCCGTCGCGATTCACGTCAAAGCGCTGCATCACTTTGCTCAGCTCTGTGTTCGTGAACGTGAGCTGGTTCGTCGCGAAGATGCGCTGGAAGTCGGCGCGACTGAGCTTCCCGTCGCTCAAGGCGTTGTACGACTGGAAGATCGCGCGGTAGTTTGGCGCTGCACCGACGCCTGAGCGCGTCGTCATGCTGCGCTGGAGCGTGTTCACGACGTCGTCGCTAGTGACCGCCATACATGAGCGAGAGCGTCACAGACAACACTGTCAGACGACCGGTAGCCACGCAACACAGCTACGAGACGCCCAAGCTCGCGGACGAACGTACACCTCCGAGTCGTTGAGCTCGAGGAAGTGGGCGAACGCCTCCGTGTCGATGCGCTTCTTCCCAAACGGGTTCATGCGGTCCCACACGAGTGCAAAGTCCTGACACACACGAGAGAGAGAGAGAGAGAGACTCGCTGATCACTTCACACAGTCGTGCTCCTCTCTCTCTCAGCGTCAAACACAAGCAGACGTACCTTCTTGGACATCTTGATGCCGTGCGACTCGATCCCGAGCAGCGCTGCGTTCCGCGAGATGCTGCGCTTCTTCTTCGCGTCGAACTCGTCGAACAAGCGCGCAAAGTTGAGTGCGCCATCCTGATCCGCTGGGCACGTGCGTCGAAGCGTCGTGCGCACGTGCTCTTCGAGGTCGTCAATGTGCAGCCGGAGCGTCGACTTGGCGCGCGGCGAGTCGAGCGCGTTGGTATCAATGTGCGGCTCGACGAGGTCGTGCGCTGCAGCGAGGCGCCGGCGCCGGAGCCACAGGAACACGCCGTGGCGCGCGCTCTTGTCGTTCAAGTTGCCTGGCACGAGCTTGAAGCCGCGGTGCGGCGGGAGCCAGAGCCGCGCGTCGGTCTTGTCGCTCAGCTCGCCGCTCGTGAGCGCGAGGTCGATCACTTCGCTCGTCGTCGTATGTACGCTCGACGGCGGCGCGTAGCTGAGCCAGATGTACTTGCGCTTCCCGAACGTGCCGGCACGGTTGACGTCCTGCGCGAGACACGTGAAGCCCTTGGCAATGAGCTCGCTCTCGCGCGAGCTCGCGGCGTACTTGATGTTTGCGATCGCGGCTTTGCCGTCTTCGCGCGGCGCAGTCTTGAGCCAGAGGTGCATCGGCGCGAGGCTCGCGTCGTCCTGGAGCTTTGGGAAGAGCTGCGCGTAGCCGTCGCGCTTGAACGTCACTTGGTCGGCTTCGTTCACCGAGAGCTTGAGGTCCACGACCGCGTGCTCGCGCATCGGGTGCACGAGCGCAAATGCCGCGTGGTCGTCCTTGACAAACTGCTCAAAGTCGCTCACCTTGACGCTTCCGTCCTTGTCGATGTCCATGACCTGGAGCAAGTACCCGATCTCCTGCAGCACGCACGTACACGGCGTCGTCAGTCGTCATCACTCGGACAAGCAGCAGTCATTGTGACGGCAGTCGGGCGTGCGTACGCCAGTCGTGAGCACAACGTCGAGGTCGCGCGAGATTGCTGCGTGCAAGAGCTCGGGCGCCATGACCATGCTCCCAGAGCGACTCAAGCGCCGGAACGTATCGGCGAGCTCGTTGTCCGTGAGCCGCTGCCTCTTGAGCAAGCGTCTGTACTTGAAGAGCAGCAGGCGCCTAGCGCATACCGAGCGAGCACGCGCTGTCGTGAGAGCCGAACGATCAGCCAGTCCATCGTCCAGATAGAGACACGTACAGTTGGTTGTGGTCCAAGAGGCAGAACTCGACAAAGTCCTGGTGCCGAATGACCTTCTGGTGGTCCTGCTCGATGCGATGGAAGAGCGCGTCGACCTGCTCGTTCGCGATCGCGCACTCGAACGCTGGGTCGCTCGCAATGAGCTTCCGGAAGCCGTGGGCCTCGAGCACGAGCGCCTCGGGCTCTACGAGCGACGCCTTCTTGCTGTGACTCGCACCAGTGCTGCTCCCAAACTTGCGCATGAGGTCCTTGAGGTAGTAGTACACGCTGTTCTCGCCGCGCATCGACGCCGCCTTTTCGCGAAAGACCTGCCGCGCGTGGTGCCCAAGCAGGTCGTCTGCGTGCTTGCAGAGCATGTACGGCCCCTCCTGCACGCCATCGAGCGTGAGGTTTGTCAAGTACGCGTCGTCATCGTCGTCGTCGTCAACGTCTGCGCCACTCCCGACGCTCGTGCTGCTCGCGTCGTGCACGAGGTGGCGAACTGACGCGCCATATTGCTGCGCAAGCATCGGCGTCGCTGGCGACGGTGCTGCGAACGCTTGCGCGCGGCGAATCGAGCCGCTACTTCCGCTCACGCCTACGCGCGCCATCGCGGAGAGCTCGAGAGCTCACGAGAGGAGTGTCGCTTCAGCGTGGAAGTCGTCGAGTCGACGCCTTGTAACTTCACGATGACTCATAGAAGTCCATCGGTAGCTCCTCACGAGACTGCAGCAGCTGGCAGGAAGAGCTCTCTCTCTCTCCAGTTCGAAGCCACAAAGCAGCATGCGCTTGCTTTGATGAACGAGACTCGCCTGTGTGTCATTGCGCATTCGTTGCAACTGATAGACAGTCAGAGAGAGAGAGAGAGAGAGGTGGTGCTGACGATGAGTGAGCGCTACTTGTGCTGCAGTGTGTGTGTGTGTGTCTAACGTCGTTCGTTATCGCTCGACTCTCTCTCTGTCTCTGTCTTCTCCACTCGATGCTGCTGCTGCTGCTTATGCAGAGCTCTGCGCCACGACGCGCAGTGGCTCGCGCGTGTCCTTGACCGAGACCTCCTGACGCTTCTTCGGGACGTTGTACCAGAAGCGCACAAAGCCGTCGCGCGTCGCGAAGATCGTGTGGTCCTTGCCGATGCCGACGCCGCGGCCCGGGTGGTACTTCGTGCCACGCTGGCGGATGATGATGTTGCCCGACACCACGCTCTGACTGGCACGTGCGCACATTGAGCAGTCAAGTAGGCGCGTCAGAAGACGTGTGTGTGTGTGTGTGTGTGCGTGCATACATGCGGCCACAAGGCGTGGTGCATCGACACAGACGCACACGAGCTATGCAAGCACCATACCGCAAGCAGCAATGGACAGACAACAAGGAACGCACCCGCCAAACTTCTTGACGCCAAGGCGCTTGGACTCCGAGTCGCGACCGTTCTTGGTCGAACCGCCGGCCTTCTTACTGGCAAAGCGCTTCGAGAGCGCGAAGACCGACTCGTTGCCGAACACGCCGGCGCTCTGCATGGCCGAGACGCGGCCGCCGACGCCGACCGAGCAGCCAAACACGCGCGCCATTCCCATCGCCATCGCCATGTTGCTCGCTCTCTTCTTGCGCTTTGTGCGACTCGCGATTTCTGGCCACTGACTCCGCGTGGCGGACACGCACATACTGAAATCAAGTCACTTTGTCGATCGACGCATCACTTGCAGTATGTATGGCATACAGGGATCCTTTGAAAAGGCAACATGGTCATGATGATGAAGTGTCCTCTGTCGTCGTCGTCGTCTCTGTGAAGACGCTCACTCGCACGTGCCTCGTAGCAGCTCCTCCTCCTTCTCACGCCTGCACGAGCAAGTCGGGCTTGTGGCGCGACCACGCAGCGACCAAGCGCGCGTACTCGCTCGGGTTCGACCGCTGCAGCGCTGCTGGGTCCTGCTCATACAGAGACGCCCAAGCGCCGCGAGTGTGTGAGTACGCGACGGATGGTCATGATCACGACGAAGCGCAGCACGCACTTCGGCAAAGCAGACGAAGATCGTCGCGACGATCGACTCGAGGATCGACGACACGATCGCGCACATCGAGTAGCCGATCGACGCGCATGCGACGAACGTCAGGAGCACGACGTTGAACGTCTCTAGCGCCACACGAGCGAGTCGAGTGAGTCTCTTGGTCATCGTCATGTGAGCAAGCGATCTATCAAGACGAGGCACGCACCGCACTGCTCTGGGTGGTCTGTCGCCTCTGCTGCTGTGCACTGCATCGTGAGGAAGACCCACGCCGAGGCGAGGACGCCCGAGAGAATGCCTACGTCGCCACACACACACACACAGAGTCACGTAGTCAGTCTGCACGCCCATACATCATCACAGAGAGAGAGAGAGATGGACGCACCGACGACAAGACAGCCGACTGCGAGGACGCTCTCGACGAGGTTGTCCGTGAGCAAGAAGCTCCAGCCGCGGTCGCGAAAGAGCCGCAGCGTGTCGGCGCCAGCGGTGCGGAAGTCCTTGCCGTAGAGCGCCACTTGGCAGAACGCAAACTTGTTAAAGTAGAGCGCGTTGCGCTTCACGAGCGCGACGAGGCACTCGAGGCACGCGTTCGCGCTGCTGCCGCTCGCTTTGCGCCGCGGCGCAGACAGCAAGAGCGTCTCGAGCGCCTGGAGCGCCGCGACGATGAGCGACCCCAAGCAGATCGACCCGAGCGCCGACGACAGCGCGCGCGTCTGCGACCGGTGCACTGTGTTTGCGTCGTGCGAGCCAAACCACCACTCGCCCACGGCGCCCGCTGCGACGCAGTGCACGATGTTCTTCGTCACGTGCACGAACCAGTAGAAGCTAGCGGCAGTGGACGTCGCGAGGCAGTGAGGAGGACGCGAGCCACTCGATCTTAGAGAGAGACACATACGCAGTGTGACGCACGCACCTGAGCAAGACAAAGAAGAAGCACGTGTTGCCGTACGACGTGATGTCGCGCGCAGGGCCGGCGACGCCCTTCGCGAGGATCCCGACGACCGCGAGGCTCCACACGAGCGTCCAGACGCCGAGCGCCAGCAGCGCGACGTACGCAGTCGTCACGAGCGCCGGGAAGACCTGGAGCACGCGCGACGCAGTTGCGAGACTCGAGCCTGCGAACGCGATCGACGGCTCGATGCGCTTGTAGTACGCAGCAACGAGGAGCGCGAGGAAGAGGTTGATGAAGCCGATCGCGCGGCCGCCGACGCCCGAGTCGTGCATCGCGATGAACGCAGCGACGACGCCGATGGCGATGCTCGCGCGCAGTGTCCACGAGATGATCTGCTCGGCGTGGCGCTGCAGCGCGTGCAGCCAGAGCGCAGACACGCCGGCGCCGATGCACGACGTCCAGAGCAGCACAAGCAGCACTTTGAAGCCGTGGGACGACGACTTGTCGCCACCCTCGCGGTGGATCGTAAAGTAGATGCTCGACGCGTTTGGCAGTCCCCATAGCAGCTATTGATTGCAATAGACCACACGTATACACATGTACATGCGAACACAGGTTAGTACAACAATGCACACACACACACACGAGTCGGGACTGCAAGAAGGATCCATTGAGACGCACTGCGACTGCTGCGATCATTGCGACGTTTGCGCCGAATGCGAGTGCGAACGCGCGGTCTTTTACGTCTGCGCGCCGCATGCCTGTCGCAAAGCCATCTCCATTGCTACCGCCACTGCTGTTGTTGCCGCCATTGTGCGCCGGCTTCACCAGCAGCAGCTCTTCGTCCGCGCCTTCGAGCTCCATCTCTTCTTCGGCTTTTCAGGCTTCTTTCTGGAAAATCACCATTACAATTGAAGCACACAGCACACTTGTTTTTTGTATTGTTCTCTTGGTCTCTTGACGTTGGTGTTTGGAGCAGTTTTTGTCGTTTGGGTAAAATGTGGTCATTTGGGGCTTTTACGCATTCGTTTTACAGCATTCATTATTCACAGGTTATCGCCGCAATATGTATAAGACCTATCGAGTTTCAAATAGAAATGGCTCGAACAAACTGTCGACTTCAAAAGTCGACAGCTTCAAACAGCGAATGGCTCACAAAATTTACATAGCAAAAACTGACAAACGCGACCTCTGCTATTGAGTAACTTGGGGAACAGATTCAAATATCAAATATGTGAGCTTCACCCGTCGATTCTCCTGTTTTTTACAAATCGTAGGTGTGTTTGCGGAATCGACGGGTGCGAGAAAAAACTGACCTCCCAGGTTGGAAAAACTTTCACCCGTCGATTGCGCATTATATAAAGAGTTTTGTATGGAAACAGGAGAATCTATGGGTGAAATCTGTTCGCCTTCAAACAGAAAATGGCTCAAAAACGCGGACATTTCCATTTGCAACGTTTGGCTCGGAATCAGCCCGGAATCAGAATGATAACCCTAATTTCAGTACGTATAACGTATAAATCAGTTTGTATATCAGTTTGTTGATGCTAAATCATTACGTATATGAGTGTGTGACCCACATAAATGGACAACATGTCTCAGTGTACAATTATGTAACCACACACTTGGACACTGAGACATGTTGTCGTTTTATGTGGGTCACACAGAGGGACTGGGCTATTTGTTTCTGATAGTGATATAAAGGAAATGTCAAGTATGCTAACCTCAATTATCACATACTTGTATTTATCACTATCAAACTCACTGGCTTGATCACGCAAGCAACAATTCACAAAAATTGCAAAAATTTAAATGAAAGCACGATGAGGAGTCTTGAGTGGTAATATTCTGAAATGTGGTTAAGATCCTATTTCGACCCGAGCCAATTATATGTTAAGTTTCTCCGAGCCTGAGCGAGTTTGCAATATGAAAATACTTGAACTTTGTATCGCATTTGCAATACAGCGATCCGATACTGAAGAAACTTGGCGAAAAAAGAGGAGACTTTTTGAGTCGATTCACTTCAGAGTTTACATGTGTAGCACGAGAGCCATGAGCACAGAGCGCAGCACCACCGACAAGCATGGCCGCCGCCGCCGCTGCCGAGCCGCTGCCGACGGAGCCCCTGCAGACCGACCACCGGTCGCGTTCTGGACGATCTAGCGTACTTGATCGTCCTGAACAAGCTGGTGGTCCTGAAGGTGGCAAAGCTGCTCGGTTTGAACGCGAACACAGTCAAAAGCAACAGTACAACAGAACATCAAAGGCCGACGCAACGTGTAGGAGTACGCTTGTTTGTATATGCCTGTATATGTGTGACGCTACTGTGGTAGAACGCGGTCAGAAAAATCCGGCTAGATCCACGATCGTGCAGCGGCGATCGAAACCGGAAACAGCGATCACATCAGCGATCAGATCGGCATGTGCAAGTGAGCGACAGCGTTGGACGCTCCACCCAAGCAACACGCTACGCGAGGGAGATGGCCGATCGTCCAAGACAACGTGCGATCATCCAAGCCAACGCGGATCGCGAAGCAAGACGGCATACCGGCGATCGAGTGTGGTGACCGACGATCCTGTCAGCACGAGCTAGCGCGTGACAGCGACATGTACGCCGCGAGAGGGACGCGCAACGCGACAACAGTGTCCAGTGGACTGGGACGACAGGCGATCGTCCAAGCAACCCGAGGTCGTGGAGAGCAGAAGCAGTTCGACAATCGAGCACGCCAGCAGCGATCGCGACAACTCAGCATGATGAAGTTCAAGCTGTGAGACATCGGCGTTGTTGCGCACGAGCCACGAAGTCTCCATGATCGTCGTTCGATCACAATCGCCGTTGATCATCGCGCACGGCTGCCATTGGCGATCCTGTGCAGTGCCATCGGCGATCCTGTGCGGTTACATCGGCGATCCCGTGCGGTCCGGAGCCGAGCAGGGCATCGAACATGAAGGTGTATGCTGACACCATCGTCAGCGACTGCACCAAGTGACTCAGCAAGCGCGATCGACTCGCAGCGAGCGTGCTCGTCCCATCAGCATGATTGGAAGATCGCGGAGCGACAGGGGATCGACCCATCTCCCGACGATCTGGTGAAGCGCAAGGTGAGCAGAGGTCCGCGATAGTGCAAGCTAGTCAAGCATAGTGAGATCAAGTCAAAGCGGTAGACAGTTAAGCGAAGTAATTCAGTCCGGAATTCTCCTTGTCCAGCACACGTCCGATCCAGTCGATAGGGGATCGTAAGTGACCAGCCTCGCAGGGCCCGTTCTCACCCTCACGCCCAGCACCTGCGATGCGCAGGTCCGGAATTGAAAGCTCCGAAGAACCGCTCCGATCGACCGACGTGGGGTCATCGGATCGGCATTTGCATTGGCGATCGTCTGACGATCTTGGCGATCATCGACGATCAAGAGCACGCGACGAGCCTGGAAGCTTTGGCCAGATCGTCCCCTGCTACTGTCTGCAGCGTCTACGCTTGCAGATCTTTGTGCGCCGTTTGGGATCGCGACTGCGATCTTCGAACACCACCGGCTTCGTGCGACGATCATCCGCACGCACCAGCGAACCCCCAGCAGAGCATCAAGGAGGCCTCACAACCCGTCCGCTAAAGAAGCTCTGCGCCCCGCACGGCTCATTTGATCGCGCCGTGCGTCCGTGATCGTGCCTCACAACCACGATCACGACCCGCGATCGTTGAAGATCTCTCGACGATCGCGCAGTGCATCCCGCCGGAACAGCGAGATCGCACGACCCCAAGTCCCTCTCTCCCTCCGAGGACCGTTTTCTCCACCTCCACAGTCGACACTACACGCCGGTAAAGCGGATCGCGCCCTGCGATCCGGTATACGACGGAGCGGCAAGGGTCTGACACTGAGGACAAGAATTTGCTGTGGTCGTTCCACCACAACTGGTGCACATGCCCAGATTCCTTGATCCAGTGAAGACCAACATGGTGAAGAAGACGCCCCCGAAGAAGAAGGGCAACAGCCCGCCCGCCATGAAGGCTGCGAGCGGTGCTGGACCTCTGAAGCCTCACATCAACGTTCTCGGATCGAGATCCTCTGAGAGCGGCGATGAAACGAAAGAAGAAGATCGTGTTGAAGGATCTCCGACTACTGTCGGCAACACGAACGGGGACGAGGATGACGGCTACGGAACGGACGAGTCGATCGCGCTCGACAACCCGCGGCCGGGCGAGCTGGATGTCGACATGATCTCGGTCGTGACGATCGCTCCGACAGTCCCTGACGGATCGCCCGACGCGGCGGTGGCTGCTGCGCTCAGCTACGACCACGTCATGACGGAGCGTATGAACGCGCTGCCGCCTCGGATCGACTACGCGCAGCCGCCGGTCGACGAGTTCGATCGCCTGATTGCGTACAACCACTTCATGCGACTCATGGGCGCGCGCTTCTACGCCGCGACCGACCGCATGCATGTCCCGAGGTGGTCCGAGCTTACGGACGCTCAGTCGATGGTCGAAGCAATCGTGAAGATGCTCCTGACCGCCGGATACGTCACCAGGATCGTCGACATGGCCCCGCTGATCGCGTTCAACCCGGCCACGATTCGCGTGATCGGCGAGACCGCGACCGGTCTGCTCAGCCTGATCGTGACGCAGCGACGTTCGGCGACGCAACTCCAGCGCGCGCAAGCCGAAGCGGAAGAACAGGCGAAGCGCGACGAGAAGATCCGCGCCGACCAACAGAAGCAAAAGCTCGAAGAGGTTCAGCAGCTGATGATCGCCGCAACCGGGATGACGATCGAGCAGATGCGCGCAACCCGCGACGATCACCAGCGCCAGTCAAACACCATCCGCGAGCTTCAACAGCAAGTGGACCGTCTGGTGCAAGCGAACGCGATGAAGCCGCCGCACTTGGCCGCGGATCGTGCAGTGCCGCTCGGCATTCGCGACGCGAAGGTGAAGCTGGAGCCGATCTCTGATGATGACCACGGCGTCTTCGACGACGAGCTGCCTCCGACGAGCAGCACCGTGGCAGCGACGACCATCCGGTCGTCGGTGGTCTCCGAGCTCAAGGAGTTCAGCGGTCGCGACGATGACGAGTCGAAGGCGATCGCGTGGTTGAAGAAGGCGAGGATGGCGTTCCGGCGCGATCAGCTGACGCGCGACGAGATGTGTTTGACGTTCTCCGAGCTGCTCGCTGGACCCGCGCTCAATTGGTACCGCCAGATCCCGCGTCGGACGCGTGGCAACTGGGACGCGATCGTCGAAGCGTTCAAGGCTGAGTACTGCGGCGAAGCGATCTCGAGCTCGCGCAAGTACTACGAGATGCGCCGCTGGGACTCTGAACGGCCGATCGACTACCTCCACCGGCTGAACGTGCAGGCTGCACGCGCGAAGATCCCGTATCTCGTGGCCGGATCCAAGGAGGCGAAGGAGCACGTAGATCACTTCATCGACACGGTGCGCGACGACGATCTGGCGAGGATCTTGGTGCCGATCTGCTTGCCACATGTGTCGGCTCTGAAGGACACGCTCGTCTCGATTCGCCGATCGCAGTCGCGCAAGAAAATTGCTGGCGCGCCGACGAAGTTTGCCAAGTCGGTCAAGCGCGAGTCCGCGCGCCGGATCCAGTTCATCGCACCACCGAACGAGTCTTGGGCGACGGAAAGTGACGGCAGTGATCGCGAGCGCGAGCCGACCGAGGCATTCTGCATGAGTGGATCGAGCGAGTCGGAGTCGTCGGATCGCCCACCGCGCCGCGCGCCGAACGACCAGTTCGAAGAGCTGATGAAGATCTTCGCCACGATGAGCAAGACGAAGGACGCCAAGCGGGATCCAACAACACCGGATCGTCGTGACGCACCGCCGTGCACACACTGCGGATCGTCGAAGCACCGTGACCTCGACTGCTGGTGCCGTCTCACGTGCCAGATGTGCGGACGTCAAGGGCATCCAACCGATCGCTGCTTGCACATGTGCAAGGGGTGTGGCAAGGTGCACGATCGCGGCGAGTGCGAGTACGAGAAGCTGCTCGTGGATCTCAAGCGCTGGTTCAAGCCCGAAGAACACGCGGCGATCTTGCCGCCGAACGTAGTCCAGTGGTTAAACTAGATCGCTCGCCGACTGGGAAGTCGGTACGCGCTGAGCGATCATCCACTGCTACCTGCATCTACGCATTCATCCAGACGGGCAAGAAGAGCAACGATAACCGAGATGAATCGCACGTACGTTTACTTCAAGACGACTTGAGTCCTACGCGACAGAACGCCGACGACCAAGACTTTGAATGACGACCTGCGATCCAGCGACTGTCGCTGCTCCCGGGCGAACGACGCGGCTACTGGCGATCCCACGCTGGCAAGTCGCACCGCCAGACGATTGTCCATGCGGCGATCAACGATCGACGCGCCAGGATCCTCCTGGACTCTGGTGCCGAGGTCTTGATCCTCGATCCAAGCTTTGCGCGTGAGCTAGGAGTCGAGATCGACACCTCACAGTCGTTGCAGTGCGCCGGCGTTGGTGACGCGACGTATCCCACCGAGGGCCGATCGCGCGTGAAGATCACGCTTGCCAGCGAGCTCGCGTACGAGTTCTCGCTCTGGGTCGGCAAGCTCTCCGGCATGGACGCGATCCTTGGGATGGACTTCATGGCTCCGGCAGGCGTGCGACTCGATCTCGCTGACGGATCGGCGTGCTTGCCCGACGAGGTGCGTCTGCGCTTCGACGGTCGCCGCCAGATCTTCGATGCGATGGAACGTCACGTGGCCCTGCCGCAGGCGACCCGACTTGACCCCGGCGATACGACGTCGATCAAGCTCTCCAATCGCGACCGGCAGCGTCTCTGGGTGACGCGCGGAGACGACAGGGTGCCCACGATCACGTATGGCAAGGACGGATCCCCGCGGACGCTCCGGATCACAAACGTCGGCGATGAGGCGCGGACGATCCAGGCGACGGTGACGATCGGCTTGTGGCTCGCGCGCGGACATGTGCCACTGAAGCCCGGCTTCGTGTCGTCAAGGTCGCGCCGCTACCGCGACTGGCAGGTGTTGGAGTACGAGGCCTCGCCTGACCCAGAGATCGCACGACGCGAGGCGATCGAGCATCGGCGCGCCATCGAGGCGCTGCCGCCGGCGACGTTCAAACCGACGTACACGACGCCGCGTGTGGTCTTGAAGCGTACGACGTGCGAAGAGAAGACAACCGGTGCTGCCCGAGTGTCGATGAGTGATGCTGATCTCCGCGCGCTGCGCGAGCACGAGCAACCGAACGCCGACATCGTGAACGAACTCGATCGAAGCCACGATCGACTGCCACCCATCGCTTCCGGCTGCGCAAACGCCCTCGAAGATAACCAAGGAGGTCCACATGAGTGTTCCCGGAACGTTCCGATAGCCCCGGCCGTCGACAGCTTCAACCCGATCATCGAGCTCGAGGCGTCGAGCAGAGACACGTACAACTCGGACGTCACCACAGACATTGGAGACCGTCACGGCGCTCCCCGGGCATGCCGCACACTAGCAACATCGTCACACGGCCGAGGAGCGCGATTCATCGCGGCTGTGCAGCTGAAGGATGTCGAGCTCAACCAAGACGACATGGAGGAGACGGTTTTCGTGAAGGAGGGCAGCGATCTACATGCCGAGAGCGTGCCAAGCGAGTTCGCAGTCATCCCCGAACAAGAGCCGGATGATGTCGCGGTCACTGCAGACGACCTGTGCATCGGAGATCCTGAAGTGAACACGCCAGAGGAGATCGCTCGCCTCCGCGAGATCGTATGGCGCCGCAAGCACCTCTGTATGGGCGTGGGTAACGCGTTGCCGCCGCCTGCCAAAGGGGCGGTATGCGATATCGACGTTGGATCTGCGGCACCGATCGCTCAGCGAGTGCGCAAGCTTCCACCCGAGACGCTCGAGAAGGTGTTCAAGTTGCTCAAAGGGCTCGTCGGCGCCGGGGTCATCGAGGTGTCGACGTCGTCGTGGGCATCACCGATCGCCGTGATCGTCAAAAAGTACGGGGTCGACATTCGGCTGTGCATCGACTATCGCGCGGTGAACGCTTTGACCAGGCTCATGGTGTACCCGATGCCGCTCGTCGGCGATCTGCTCGAGAACCTCGACTCGATGCTTTGGTTCTGCTCTTTGGATATGGCGAGCGGCTTCTGGGTCGTACGCATGACGGATCGCGCGAAGGCGATCTCCGCGTTCATCACGCCGTTCGGTCTGTTTCAGTGGACCCGGATGCCATTTGGCCTCAAGAACGCGCCTCAGATCTACCAACGGCTCCTCGACAACGCGCTGTACGGCTTCTTGCAGCTGACACCTGACGGCCGTCGATCGCCCGACACAGACGTGTTCCGCGACGGTAATCCCGTGCCGGTGGACCGCAGTTCGGTGATCAGTCGCCGATCGTACATCGATGATATCCTCTTCGGCGCTGCAACCTGGGATGATCTCTGTAACCTCACGGAGCGTCTCATGGACGCCTGCGACGAATGGGGACTCTCGATCAGCGTGCCCAAGAGCGCGTTCGGACGTCGGATCGTCGACTACCTCGGTCACGAGATCAGTGATCGCGGGGTTAAGGCCAAGCCGAAGAACATGAAGGATCTGGCGAGCTTGGAGTTCCCACGGACGCTCAAGGGTGTTCAGTCGTCCCTAGGATCGCTGAACTACTATCACAAGCACGTCGAAGACTTTGCGATCTACGCCGCTGCGTTGTACGAGCTGACCGAGGACGATCTGCGTGGCTATCGATCCGATCCGGCCCTGCTGAGCGAAGCGCGCCATGGTTTTGAGACCCTGAAGCAGAAGCTGATCGCCGCACCAGTGCTCAAGCACTTTGATCCCGATCGTCCGATCCCGATCGCCGTGTATGCAAACGACTGGGCAGTCTCCGGTGTGCTCCTGCAAGAGTACGATCGCGTGTGGATGCCAGTAAGCTTCGCGAGTCGCGTGCTGAAGGACAACGAGTTGCGGTACAGCATGGTCGAGAAGGAGATCCTGGGTCTGCTGCGTGTGATCCACACCAGTCTCAACCTCGTGATTGGCCGACCTCTCCGCGTGATCACACGTCACTCGACGCTCGCATGGCTCTTCCGATCAAAACACCTCGATGGTCGTCTGCAACAATGGGCCGCGATCCTCTCGCCGTGGGAGCTCACGATCGAAAAAGCGCTCAAGGGCGAGACCGAGTTACCAGGCTTGATCGCCGCGTCCGTAACGCCGCGATCGCTTGTGGACCAAGCACTGACGCAGATCCGACCACGCAAGATGCTGAACAAGGGTCGCATTGTCATGATCCCGCCGACTCTAGCCGCCGACGAGCCAGCCTTCGTCGTGTCGTTTGACGGATCGGCGAAGCCCAAGCGGATCGGCGGCAGCTATGGCGCGATCCTCTGGCGACTGCCAGGGTGGGAGGTGATCGAAGCAATGTCCGAGTACTTTGACGACGCTACGGTGAACGAGGCTGAGTACCGTGGCATGATCGGAGGGGTTCAGCTGGCTGTCAAGCACGGTGTCCGAGACGCGATCATCTGTGGCGACTCGAGGATCGTGATCCAGCAGCTGACCGGCGAGATCGAGTGCCATGCATCAGGTCTGAAGCTGTTGTGGAGCCATGCGCGCAACAAACTGCAGCGTCTGCAGTCTGCTTGGCTCGTGCACGTGAAGCGCGAGTACAACGCAGCGGCCGACCTGATCACCGGCCGCGCGATCCAGCGACAAAGGGGCGAACGTGTGAGCGAGGACGAGCACGACGATTTGCGATCATTGAACCGTCTGGGTGAAGTGCTGATCCGTGACGAGACAGCGGCCGTCGCCGAAGTCGCTCGTGTCTTTGCGACGACGCGCGCGACCGCAGGATCCACGATCGCGACTGCAGCGACGATCGGGCAAGTGCGCAGTGATCGGGTCCGCCGTGCTCAAGACGAAGAGCGATGGATGTGGAACCTCAAACGGTACATTCAAGGGGACGTGCAAGATCTCTCGGTTGCAGAAGCCGAAGAGTGCCAGAAGATCGCGCGCGACTACGACGTTGACGCGTCCGGGCTACTTCTGTTCGTCTCAAAGCAGAAGCGATCGAGCGACGATCCTGAAGCGCACTTCCGGCTCGTGATCCCAACGACGCTCCACGACGAGATCTTACATCACTTCCACACGAGCCTCGCCGGCGGTCATCAGGGGATCGCGCGCACGTACGAGAAGATCCGAAAGCAGTGTCACTGGCGCAACATGCACCGATCGGTCACCGAGTACATTGGATCGTGCGTTGACTGCCAGACGGGCAAAGGGGAGCCTCGTCTGCGCGGCAGATCGCCTGGTAACGTGGTGGCGACCTACCCGTTTCAGGTGATCGGCATGGATCACGTGCCGTCACTACCAAAGTCGATTCGCGGCAACACCGAGTTTCTGATCTGGGTGGATCAGCACTCTGGCTTTGTCATCGTCTCAGCGAACGCTTCACGATCGGTCATGACCGTCGCCGAGAGCTACGAGCGCTGCGTCTACCGTAGGTTCGGTGCAAGCGAGGTGATCCGCCACGATCGCGAGCCGGGCTTCATGTCGGACGTGTTCAAGCAGTTCAACAAGCTGATCGGACAGCGCAGTAAAGCGACGCTCGCGTACCGACCGCAGGCGAACGGCATGATCGAGTGCATGGTGCAGACTATGACGCGGGCGATCAAGATGTACGTCCAAGACGAGGAGCAACGCGACTGGGACGATCATGCAGAACGCTTGGTGATCGCGCTCAACACCGCATACGATCGGACGCGCGGCGAGACTCCGTTCTACCTCGTACATGGATGGGACCCGCGTACCACGCTCGAGTCAACACTGCCACAGGTCAACCCAGGCGTACGATCGGACGTCGCGACGAAGTGGCGAGCCCAGATCCAGCGAGGTTACACGCGCGCGCGATCGGCTGCCAACAAGCTGCTGCAAGACGCGGTGGCTACGCGAGCACGAGTCAACAACGAGCGGGCCGAAGACGACGACAGGATCGCTGTCGGATCGCACGTGTGGCTGTTCATCGATCGCGTGAAGCCAGGATACGCGCGAAAACTCGCACATCTCTGGCACGGTCCGTTTCGAGTGAGCGATCGGGTCGGTGACTTCATGCTGCGTCTCGAGATCGCCGGTACCGACTACTCGTTCTACCCGCTCGTGCATGTGTCAAGAGTAAAGCCACGGCGATCGTCGCCGCTACGGCCAGAAATGGAGCTCACGATCCAAGAGGGCGAACGCTTTGACTTCGACGAGGCGTTACTGCCTGAAGACAGCTGGGTACCAGACGCAAGCACTCACGAGTATGAGGTCGAGGCGATCCTCGACCACCGCGTCAAGAAGATCACGCGCTTCGGCCGCAAGGTCCGGGAGTTCAAAGTGCAGTGGAAGGGCTACGATCGTCCGAGCTGGGTCGCCGAGGACGACCTGTCCTGCGGTGGTCTCATCTACGACTACGAGCAATTGGCGAAAGCACGCGGGCGGTTCCAAGCCATGGTGATGGAGACGTCACCAGCTGGGGAGCGCTAGCGCGCGTCATGACCGGGCGCGCAGCTGAAAAGTGAAGCGCGAACGGCTGACAACGAGTACGGCGCGTTTACATAAGGACACACAAAGAAGGAGAAGGCAAGGTCAAGAAGACATTGAGCTTAACGACCGCCGTGAGGCTCGACTACACGCAAGCTACGCTACGGGATCAACGCGCGAGATCGCACATGGACGCAGACGATCAGAGGAGAGTCGGAGTTTCAGCGGCCGGTGGTGTGTCGACAGCCGCTTGCTCGACGTCGAGAACCACTGGCTCGTCGGCAGGCGCCGCCGGATCGTTGACAGGCGCAGTCGGACCGTCGGCGATCGTCGCCAGATCATTGTCGGGCGTCGCTGGGTCATCTGGAGCCGCCGGATCTGCGAGTGGAGCCGGCGATCCCGAGGCCGGAGCAACGGCAGACGGCGCAGACGTGAAGGAGCTAGGCGCGCCCGGCGTACCGGCACCACTTGCAGCCGCAGCTGGCGTCGCGATCGTTTGTGCCGGAGACGAAGGTCGCGGCACGTGCTGGGAGTGTGTGCGCGATCCCGGACGCGAAAACTTGTCGACAAGTCGCGCGTGCACCGCCGGCAGCTGCGAGAAATGCAGTTCGGGGCGCTGCAGGAAGTAGAGGCGCGCCGGATCGCGCTGGTCCTCGTCGCGAACCGCCGCCTCGATCGTGACACCACCAGGCGGGAAGATCGCGTGCGAGACTTGAGGCAGTGGCAGCAGGATCGGCTCAAGCAGGATGTCGATGTCCACGTACCGTCCTGGATGAGGCGAAGCGCGATCGCAAGCACATCGCGCCAGCTCGCCGCCGCGTGGGAGTTGCGTTGCTTCCGGGCAACCGCGTACCGCGTCGCATTCGCAGCCGTCGACTCCGTCATGACGAAGTAGTGCGTACGCTCCCAATACGTCGCGCCGTGGCGCGTGATGTGCGCAACCGCCGCGTCGAGGAGCGCTTGGAGACCGCGCGATGGTCGAGACGCCGTCATGAGACCGTCAGGGAGACGAGAAACGAGCGACGCCCAGGGTTCGCTCTCGTAGAAACGGATCGCAGCAGACACGTCGAGCTTCGGGCACCAAGGTGAATGCGTACAGCTGCCAGGCGCGTGACTGGGATCGGTGCGATCGCAAAGTACGGAACACGAGCAATCAAAGCTTGCAGCTCGGCCACCGTCGACGGAACTAGCTCGGCGCTCGGGTCCGCGAAAGGCCACGCGCTCTCATCGAGCCCGGCGTAGCGATTGATTGCCGTCAAGGATCCGGCAGCACGAGGCAGAAGCGCGACCGGCGAGAGGCTCCCGCCACGCCAAATCCGGCGGCGCTTGTTGGTCGATGCTGTAGGCGGAGGTGGCTGTGCCGGCGCTGGCGACGGAGATCCTTGGCGCGAACGGACCACGCGACCACCGATCGTGCCATCGGAGTCAGTGAGGTCGATCCAGGGAGCCGGCGATCGCATGCTCTTGCGGATTGCTGTCTTCACCTGTGCCTGATCGTGCTCGTCGCTGGATGACGACGTCTCGTCAAAGTCGATCGCGCATGCGGGAGGAGGCGTGCCCGGAGCGATATCGTTCGAGCGATCGCCTGCAGCACCCGCCTGATCGAGCGCCTCGCCCACAGCTTGGCGAACGGACGGCACGTCAAGCCACGTCGACGCCTCGTAGAACCGCTCCGCAGCGGCTTCAAGCGTTGGGATCGTGTGCGGCGCTGACGCGAGCATGTCGAACGGTCGCAAAGGATCGAACGCTGCTGATGCAGCGCCGATCGCAGACACCGGCAGACCAGCGCTCGACGCGATACCAAGATCGTCGATCGTCGCGAACAGCTGAGAGCGCAGCTGGTCAGTGCGATTGGTGAAGTCGCGGAACTCGCCAGAGTCTTCGAGCATGTGAAGGACCACGTGGAGCGAACGAAGCAGCGGCAAGCCACCGAACGCGACGCCCAGATCGCCAGAAGTCGCAGCGCCCGCGCGCGAGAGGAGAGCTGTGAGATCGTTGTGGAACGTCGACGCCATCATCAGCAGTGAGCCAAAGTGGTCGCGCATTGCTGCCGTCTGCTGCTCGCGCGCAGCAAGGAGGGACGCAGTCGGCGTGAAGGCCTCGAACAGCGTCAAGAACGACTTCGCCATGGCTGGGAACTGCTCGGCACGTGAACGATAGTACTCGATCATAGCATCACGCTGAGCGAGCTCGTCTTGGTGGTCGGTGGTCGACGGCGCTGGCGCAGCGACGGGTGGCGAGAGCACAGCTGGTCTTGACGGCGACATGGCGAATCCGGGCACAGAAGAGTCATCGGCGGCACTAGCGCCACGCGCGGGATCGTTGATCAGCTCACAGAACCTGGCCGCAGCGGGAGCGATCGCGTCGAAGGACGCCTGGTCGTAGTCGTTGCGCCGCGCGAGGAACCGGTTCACTGCGTCGAGAAAGCGCGTTTCCAGAGCCGATCGACGCCGACGCTCTTCCAGATCAAGCGAAACAATCGGCAACGCCTGGCGCGGACCGCCTGTGAACACCACAAGCCAAAGCAACGCGCCAAACGACGCCTACGATCGCCGCAGTGGGAGCAACAACGGAGCACACGTGTCGACGTACCTTGATCGTCGAATGGCGGCGGTTGTGACATCGCGAGCGGCTGCGATCGTCGAAGTTCGGAAGTGAGAGCGACCAACGATCGGAAACCCGCGATCGTGCGCGATCGTTAGTGGGTGTCGGCGATCCTGGACCAATCAACGAAGAGCACGGGACGATCCGGAACATCCGGGTCACACGCCTGCGCAATTGCGTTCCTGCGACGTGTGAAAGGGGCGGCTGTGGTAGAACGCGGTCAGAAAAATCCGGCTAGATCCACGATCGTGCAGCGGCGATCGAAACCGGAAACAGCGATCACATCAGCGATCAGATCGGCATGTGCAAGTGAGCGACAGCGTTGGACGCTCCACCCAAGCAACACGCTACGCGAGGGAGATGGCCGATCGTCCAAGACAACGTGCGATCATCCAAGCCAACGCGGATCGCGAAGCAAGACGGCATACCGGCGATCGAGTGTGGTGACCGACGATCCTGTCAGCACGAGCTAGCGCGTGACAGCGACATGTACGCCGCGAGAGGGACGCGCAACGCGACAACAGTGTCCAGTGGACTGGGACGACAGGCGATCGTCCAAGCAACCCGAGGTCGTGGAGAGCAGAAGCAGTTCGACAATCGAGCACGCCAGCAGCGATCGCGACAACTCAGCATGATGAAGTTCAAGCTGTGAGACATCGGCGTTGTTGCGCACGAGCCACGAAGTCTCCATGATCGTCGTTCGATCACAATCGCCGTTGATCATCGCGCACGGCTGCCATTGGCGATCCTGTGCAGTGCCATCGGCGATCCTGTGCGGTTACATCGGCGATCCCGTGCGGTCCGGAGCCGAGCAGGGCATCGAACATGAAGGTGTATGCTGACACCATCGTCAGCGACTGCACCAAGTGACTCAGCAAGCGCGATCGACTCGCAGCGAGCGTGCTCGTCCCATCAGCATGATTGGAAGATCGCGGAGCGACAGGGGATCGACCCATCTCCCGACGATCTGGTGAAGCGCAAGGTGAGCAGAGGTCCGCGGTAGTGCAAGCTAGTCAAGCATAGTGAGATCAAGTCAAAGCGGTAGACAGTTAAGCGAAGTAATTCAGTCCGGAATTCTCCTTGTCCAGCACACGTCCGATCCAGTCGATAGGGGATCGTAAGTGACCAGCCTCGCAGGGCCCGTTCTCACCCTCACGCCCAGCACCTGCGATGCGCAGGTCCGGAATTGAAAGCTCCGAAGAACCGCTCCGATCGACCGACGTGGGGTCATCGGATCGGCATTTGCATTGGCGATCGTCTGACGATCTTGGCGATCATCGACGATCAAGAGCACGCGACGAGCCTGGAAGCTTTGGCCAGATCGTCCCCTGCTACTGTCTGCAGCGTCTACGCTTGCAGATCTTTGTGCGCCGTTTGGGATCGCGACTGCGATCTTCGAACACCACCGGCTTCGTGCGACGATCATCCGCACGCACCAGCGAACCCCCAGCAGAGCATCAAGGAGGCCTCACAACCCGTCCGCTAAAGAAGCTCTGCGCCCCGCACGGCTCATTTGATCGCGCCGTGCGTCCGTGATCGTGCCTCACAACCACGATCACGACCCGCGATCGTTGAAGATCTCTCGACGATCGCGCAGTGCATCCCGCCGGAACAGCGAGATCGCACGACCCCAAGTCCCTCTCTCCCTCCGAGGACCGTTTTCTCCACCTCCACAGTCGACACTACACGCCGGTAAAGCGGATCGCGCCCTGCGATCCGGTATACGACGGAGCGGCAAGGGTCTGACACTGAGGACAAGAATTTGCTGTGGTCGTTCCACCACACTACATCAGGTGTACATGCGAGTGTGGACGCGCAGAACGCCTCAATCTGCTCGATATTCTCTTCTTCCGGGACGCTGTCGCGGCAGGCGACGTTCAAGACAGCTCCCTGTCCATACTACTATCGCATCTGCGCGCCGCACGAACGTTGATCGACGTGTGCGTGTACATCGTGACGTGCAGGATACAAATCTTGTCTTCGTCAGTCAACGCCGTTGTTGCTGCTGCTTGCTTGCTTCTTGAGTCGCGAGATTGTAAATGAAGCACTCATAGAAACTGCCAATGAGGTCATCATAAACCGGTATAATATAATGAATGGAAAATATATATGAATTGAAGACGAAACGCAGCAAACGTTTTCGTACTAAATATCTGTCACGTGATTGATCCGTGACAGGATAAATTTATACATATTGTATGTGTTGCGTGATTGGTCTAAAATTTATCAAATTTGAGAAAGTACATGAGTAACCATAGTCACTCTTCATTCCGGATGAAGAGTCACTTTATAAATACAAATCCTTGCAGTTTGATTGGTCGCTCTTGTGGTGGAACGACCACAGCAAATTCTTGTCCTCAGTGTCAGACCCTTGCCGCTCCGTCGTATACCGGATCGCAGGGCGCGATCCGCTTTACCGGCGTGTAGTGTCGACTGTGGAGGTGGAGAAAACGGTCCTCGGAGGGAGAGAGGGACTTGGGGTCGTGCGATCTCGCTGTTCCGGCGGGATGCACTGCGCGATCGTCGAGAGATCTTCAACGATCGCGGGTCGTGATCGTGGTTGTGAGGCACGATCACGGACGCACGGCGCGATCAAATGAGCCGTGCGGGGCGCAGAGCTTCTTTAGCGGACGGGTTGTGAGGCCTCCTTGATGCTCTGCTGGGGGTTCGCTGGTGCGTGCGGATGATCGTCGCACGAAGCCGGTGGTGTTCGAAGATCGCAGTCGCGATCCCAAACGGCGCACAAAGATCTGCAAGCGTAGACGCTGCAGACAGTAGCAGGGGACGATCTGGCCAAAGCTTCCAGGCTCGTCGCGTGCTCTTGATCGTCGATGATCGCCAAGATCGTCAGACGATCGCCAATGCAAATGCCGATCCGATGACCCCACGTCGGTCGATCGGAGCGGTTCTTCGGAGCTTTCAATTCCGAACCTGCGCATCGCAGGTGCTGGGCGTGAGGGTGAGAACGGGCCCTGCGAGGCTGGTCACTTACGATCCCCTATCGACTGGATCGGACGTGTGCTGGACAAGGAGAATTCCGGACTGAATTACTTCGCTTAACTGTCTACCGCTTTGACTTGATCTCACTATGCTTGACTAGCTTGCACTACCGCGGACCTCTGCTCACCTTGCGCTTCACCAGATCGTCGGGAGATGGGTCGATCCCCTGTCGCTCCGCGATCTTCCAATCATGCTGATGGGACGAGCACGCTCGCTGCGAGTCGATCGCGCTTGCTGAGTCACTTGGTGCAGTCGCTGACGATGGTGTCAGCATACACCTTCATGTTCGATGCCCTGCTCGGCTCCGGACCGCACGGGATCGCCGATGTAACCGCACAGGATCGCCGATGGCACTGCACAGGATCGCCAATGGCAGCCGTGCGCGATGATCAACGGCGATTGTGATCGAACGACGATCATGGAGACTTCGTGGCTCGTGCGCAACAACGCCGATGTCTCACAGCTTGAACTTCATCATGCTGAGTTGTCGCGATCGCTGCTGGCGTGCTCGATTGTCGAACTGCTTCTGCTCTCCACGACCTCGGGTTGCTTGGACGATCGCCTGTCGTCCCAGTCCACTGGACACTGTTGTCGCGTTGCGCGTCCCTCTCGCGGCGTACATGTCGCTGTCACGCGCTAGCTCGTGCTGACAGGATCGTCGGTCACCACACTCGATCGCCGGTATGCCGTCTTGCTTCGCGATCCGCGTTGGCTTGGATGATCGCACGTTGTCTTGGACGATCGGCCATCTCCCTCGCGTAGCGTGTTGCTTGGGTGGAGCGTCCAACGCTGTCGCTCACTTGCACATGCCGATCTGATCGCTGATGTGATCGCTGTTTCCGGTTTCGATCGCCGCTGCACGATCGTGGATCTAGCCGGATTTTTCTGACCGCGTTCTACCACACTCTAAATACAGCTACTGTAGCTAAAATTGGCATCATCGAATGCAAACAGTGAATGGCTCAAAACAACGTGGGTATCGAGCCATTTGCTGATTGAAGCACGTCGTTATTAGCGTTTGGCTCAAAACGAAGTGCGATCCGTGCCATTTGTTCTTTAAATAATCTACTTCCTGATTTTTGTCACAGCGGAATCGGACCGATCTCGGAGGAGGGGCGACGTGGGAACATGTCCGATCGGAAATGTTCCTTTTTGATCACTTTTGAGAGAGATCAATCATTGCCTTGATTAGAAAGCTCAGGTTGGTATCAATTTGGTATCAAGGTATCAAGGTGGTATCAAGGTATCAAATTGGTATCAAGGTATCAAGTTGGTATCAAGGTATCAAGTTGGTATCAAGGTATCAAATTGGTATCAAGTCACCCTACAGTGCGCGCCAAAAACTTAAGGACACCCCACAAAAATCACAAAAATCAAATTTTCAAGTGCAAAACAGCGTTTGCGAGCGAGCTTTTTGCACGCTAATAGAGCGAATTGCGCACGTTCTTGTGGTGAAATTTGGGTTCAGATTGACCAAGTGTAGCCACAGGACGGCCACAAGACGTTTTGATACTTAATTTATACCACGACAAAAGTACGCGGACAGAGGCAAAGCGAGCTGTTTGAGGGGCGTTCAGCGTGCACAGAAGCTGTGATTGAGCGACGTTATCGTCTACAATGGGCTAGTACGTGGTCTTTCTACCCTTACCACGCACCACGGCAAGACAGCGGTCAGTCATCGACTCACAGATCTTGGTCAGGAGAGCGACCGGAACCTCATCCCATGCGGCCAGCACAGCGGTCTTGAGCTCGTCTACAGACTCGTACTGCCGTCCGTTCTTGTACACAGACGTAGCCATGACTCCCCACACGTTTTCGATCGGGTTAAGGTCGGGCGAGAGAGCCGGCCAGTCAGTCGTCGTCACGTTGCTCTCAGACAGAAACGTTGTGGTTGAGCGAGCGCGATGGATGCTGGCGTTGTCGTGCTGAAAGACATAGCTACCGCCATGCGTGGCGCTCACGAACTCCATCAAGTGCGTCGACAGCGTGTGCTGGTATGCGGCTGCGTCTTGATTGCCGCTCGACACAGCGAGCCTGGTCTTCCCGAGTGCCGAGATGCCGCCCCAGACCATCACCGACCCGACATCGGAGTGACGGCTCCACACGACCTTCTTCTCGGTGCGTAGGTCGTTCCAGTAGTACTTGCACCCGTCTGGACCGTCGGGGTTGAACTTCTTCTCGTCTGAGAAGACGTACCGGGACCAGTCGACACGCTCGCGCAGCTTGCGCTCGACCCACTCCACTCGTTGTTTCATGTGCCGCTCCGTCAAGCGAGGGGTCTTGTACGCCTTGACGTAAGCGAGATGCTCGCAACGCTGGAGCTCGCGCTGAACCGTGCGCGTGCTGGCATCGATGGAGAGCTCCTTCCGAAGCTCGCTCGCCGAGAACTGCCCAGTAGTAACGTAGCGCTTCAACCTGGTCATGTCATGGGTCTTCAGCTTGCGCGACCTTCCGCTGCTTTTCTTCGTCCCGTACGTCTCTGGGCTCTTCAGAAACGCTTGCACGACGCTCTTGGACCTCCCCACGGCTTTTGCGATCGCTCGTATCGGCTTCTTCACGCTCGCATAAGCCAACACTTGACCGCGTTGGAGCTCGGTCGGCCCTGGTGCTCGTGCCGTCGCTGTGACGCCCCCACAGCAAAAGAGGCAATGGCAAACACAACACAGGTCATACAAGAACAACGCACATCAATAGACATCGTTTGCGCACGCTGAACGCCCCTCAAACAGCTCGCTTTGCCTCTGTCCGCGTACTTTTGTCGTGGTATAAATTAAGTATCAAAACGTCTTGTGGCCGTCCTGTGGCTACACTTGGTCAATCTGAACCCAAATTTCACCACAAGAACGTGCGCAATTCGCTCTATTAGCGTGCAAAAAGCTCGCTCGCAAACGCTGTTTTGCACTTGAAAATTTGATTTTTGTGATTTTTGTGGGGTGTCCTTAAGTTTTTGGCGCGCACTGTAGTGACAGAATCGAGTGCTATTCATGTGTGGACCAGCCAATCTATCGCATTGAGCCAAAGCCGCACGACGAGGAGCTCGACGACGCAGGACGACGCAGGACGACGCAGGACGACGCAGGACGACGCAGGACGACGCAGGACGACGCAGGACGACGCAGGACGACGCAGGACGACGCAGGACGACGCAGGACGACGCAGGACGACGCAGGACGAGTAGCAGCAACTCTCTCGGCGCACTTATCAAGGGCGTGGACAAGGGCGCAACAAGGCGCGCAGTATCTTTGCCATGTAGCCATTCGTGATGTAGCCATTTTGTTTGACGCCGACAGCGATGGCAGCGTGACGGTCTCGAAGACCGTGGAGCTCCCGCGCGTGCTCGTGGACTAGAGCGGAAGCCAGCGCAGCAGCAGCTTTGGCGGTCGCGGCAGCGGCGGCAGTCGCTTTGGCGGCAACGGCGGAGGCAGCCGCTGGAAGCAGGGCGGTGGCAACGACCGCCGCGATGGCCGGAGCTTTGGCGGCAACGACCGTCGCGACCGCGGCTTTGGTGGCGACCGCCGTGATGGCCGGAGCTTTTGCAGCGACCGCTTTGGTGGCAACGACCGGCGCAGCAGCTTTGACTCGGGTTTCAAGGGCCGCGACAGCAACAACCGCTCGGGTCGCAAGAGCAGCAGCAGCAGCAACTTTGGCCGCGACGACAAGTGGAAGAAGGCGTGGTAAGTGCTCGTGGCGGGCGACTTCCTGACTCGACTGACTCGACTGAAGTCCGGTCGATCGGTTCGTTGGTCGGTCGGTCGCCTACGTCTCCACTCGACTCGACTCGAGACACCCTCTGCTGTTCCGACCTCTCGACCCTCGCGCACGAGCTCTTGATGAACGAACCAACTGATCGACCGATCGACTGACCGACTGACTGATGATCGATCGATTGGATGGTTGGTTGATCGACTGCCTCTGAGCGCGAGAAGGCTGCTCCGTTGCGCTCGTAGTAGAAGACTGAACCTGTACGACTATCTCCGACACCTCCACGCACTCGACCACGCGCAACTCGACCGCAGCATCCATAGACATCTCACTCACTCACTCACTCACTCACACTTTGATAGACAGACTCCTTCCTCTCACTCTCGCACTCGCGATTGTCTCTTGCCTCTTGCACTCGACTTGTCGTGCTACTTGCAAGTGCCTTGTCTTGCTGCTTGCAAGTGCTTGTTTGTCGGTTGTGTGAAAGTTGTGGTCGCGAGTGCCTGAAGCCCAAACGCACCATCGAGCCATCGAGTCTTTGACTGGCTGTTCATTCACTCACTGGGTCTCTAGGTCCATGGTCGTGATGATGATGTTGCTGCTGCTGCTATTGGTACAGGGACGCACTACTGGCTGTCCGCATAAGTTACTAGACTACTGCTACTACTACTACTGCGTGCTCTTGCTCTTGGACGGAGGCGGCACGCGACGCCATCCACACGCTTAAATACTAACAAACACACTCTCACACACATGTGCGCTTCACGCGCAGCACGCGATGGCGGCGACGACGACCACGACGCTCAGCACTCGGAGAAGCCCCGGCGACGGTACTTGGCGAGCACGGCGTCCGAGACCTGGAGCGACGACGCTGAGAGACGAAAGTCTGGCATCGAAGACGCGCGAAAGTCCATGCGCTCCTGCCGCGTCTTGAGCGGCGTGAGCAGCTCCTGCGACGCACTCGTGGCCAGCGCGTCAGCGTGCGAGAGCGACGGGAGGCCGAGGAAGAGACCGACCGACTTGTCCATGTCGCGCGCGTGCACCGCGCACTGCGGCGCGCGAGCGCTCACGAGCGCAACGAGGTCGCGCAAAAAGTGCGAGAGCACGAGCACGCGCTGCGCCGCGTACTTGTGCTGGTCGAGCACCACGAGCTGCCGCGTCGGGAGCTTGGCGTCCTTGAGCTGCTCGTAGAGCGGCCGGCACGCCGCGCAGTGCTGGCTCTCGTGCAGCAGCGCCTCGCGCAGCTGCTTGAACTCGCGGAAGCGGCGCTCGGCGCGGAAGACGTCGCCCGTGACCTGGTGGCACGTCTCGATCTCGTACACGAAGCGCTCCTTCTTGAGCGACGTCGCCGACTCCTTCTCTTCTTTGTGCACGCGCAGGACCTGGACTGCGAGTTGCGACGACGGCGCGAGGCTCCGTGGCGCGACGCTACTGCTGCTGGTGTTTGCCACGGTCTTGAGCATCGCCATGGACGGGATCGTGGGCGTGTGGAACGCCGGTGGCGACGAAGATGCGATTGCCGATGCAGATCGGCTCGGGCGCATGTTTGCTGGTGTCTGGTGTTTGGTGTCTGGTGTCTGGTGGTGGTGGATATGTACACACACACACACGACGCAAGGTCGACTTGAGTCTTTGCGAGCAACCTGGATAATGGCGGCGCGTCGAGACCGAGAGACTTGAGACTTGAGACTTGAGCGAGCGATGATCAAGCGCTGAGCACCGGAGCTCTCGCGGCGACGTCGACAACAACAGACAGACAACAACAGACAGACAACAAAGACAGACAGACAAGCGCAACGGCTCTGGCGCGAATCGACTTGGTTTGAGTATGGCGGCTGTCTCTTTTCTCGCACGCGCACGCCAATCGAGCCTCGGAGATGTGCTTTTTGCCTTGATTTGCGCCTGCACTTGTGCGCGATTCGACTCGCAAGCGGGGAAAGCGCCGAGCGAGTCGAATCGAACGCGCGCAACTGCCCATTTGACAAAGAAAAAAAGAACGACAGCGTGGTTTTGATGTTTCGTGTTGGTTTGCTGGTGTTTCGCGCAAATACCTTGTGTTTTGTAGCGACTTGAGCGAATCGCGAGTGTGCATTGCGATCTGCTTGATAGTCCAGTAGTGCGAAAGTGCTATACAGATCCAGTCTACAGACTCTCACTTGTTTGTTTGCTTGTTTTGTTTAGATCTTGGATCTCGCATCGTCATCGCTCGATGTCGAGACAACATCGCCTGCAAGACGCTCAAATAGGATGAACTCGAGACGGAGGTTCGATGTGGAGGTCGACGTCTCGGCGTCCAAGCGCGCGTTTGAGTGCATGATGGTAGCGTGGTGGTCGTGGATCGAAGCAGCAGAGTCGCTGCTTGCTTGCACTAGCGCACACGCAGCCATGACGCGCCTCGAGGCTCTTGGTGGCGCTCACCGCTCGCCACTCGCTCCAGAGCTCTGTGCGCACTCGCTCGGGCGATAGACGATAGGAGACAGCAACGACGACGGCGACGACAATCAATCAGCAGCACACAGAGTGTGCGTGCTGGTTGTTGTTTGACACGACAAGCGCGCGTCCGATGATGCTTGCTTGAAGGGATCCTGAGATCCTGTGCGCGCGCACGCCTCGCATGTTTGCACAAGGCAACGCCGGTGTCGCTGTCGACGGCAGCGTCGACGGCAGCGCAGAGCAGAGTCTCGATCGATCCAACCACCACCACCAACGCACTCAGCTCAGCCAGCACCAGCGCGAGCGAGTGAGCGAGCGGATCGACTCGACTTGAGGCGACTCGAGTTCGTCCACAGCCTGAGAACATGAGATCACCTCGACCCAGGATCTTGTGCCTGCGCTTTCTCTCTCACACACATGCACACACACTCGACTCGCGAGTGCGAGTGCGGCAGCATGATGACCTCGACCTCGACCTCGACAGTGGACGACCGCAGATCAGGCTGCTGCAGACGAGCGAGCGAGCGAGAGAGATCCACCCACGCCCGCGTCCTGCGGCTTGCCGCCCTTGCTTGCTTGCCACCCTTACTCGAGTCGTTGACCTTGCCGGCCTTGCTCCAGTTTGCCACCGCCACCACCCCACTCAACCCAGAGCGACGGAGGCGTACCGCAGCGACCGAGTGAGCGCGACTGCAAGCAGCACCATCGCTTTCTTCTCTTGCTTGCGTCCTAGAAGAGGAGCGTATCGCGATTTGGATCGACCCGAGAGACGCAATGCGCGCGCAGCGCACACAAGGGAGAGAGCGAGCGACTCGCAAGCTCACAACTGCACGTGCACACTTGCGTCGTGTGCGCGACTCGACTCGACTTGAGAGCGACCGAGAAGAGAAGAGCGACTGAGAGCGACTGAGAGCGACTGAGAGGTGGCACTCGAGAGAGTCCACGCCCACGATGCGCAAACCTGCAAACCTGCAAACCTGCAAACGAGCGGGTCCCACTGCTTTGACGCTTCGACGCCCGAGCGGATCGGATCGGACCAAGTCGCAGACGCAAGACGCAAGACACCGCCGCAGTCGCAGGAAGAGAAGCAACGCCAGTCAAGCAGCAGCCGGGCACCGCAAGCGACTGAGCGAACAGCCGAGCAGCCGTGCGCTGCAGCATGTCCGTCTACTATCTACTATCTGTCCGTCAGCCACTCGCCTGCCTGCTTGCCTGCTGCCTCGGTCAGTTCGAGCGATCGACCGACCGATTGATCGTCCGTCGGTCCAACAGTCAGTGCGCGCCGTGCGTCCGTCAGCAGTCTATGGCAACACATGGACTCGCGGACTCGCTCGATTGTGGCCGCTCGTGGTTGCTCTTGGCGCTCTTGGTCGCACTCGCACTGGCACTCGATCTCGCTTTGGCGCAACGAGCACTGCCGCTGCCTGCCAGTCAGCACGCTGTGCGCGACGACAGCCCAAGCAGACGCACTACATAGCACTAGCACGTGCGTGCGCGCGCGCATGCTCTCGTCTCGCGGCTGTGACTGCCGTCGTGGTTGACGCGGAACCGAATGGATGGATCCGATCGACCGATTGATCGATCAATCGCGCGTGGTGCTCGTTGATCGTTGCTCGATCGCTTGGTCGTGCGCGAGGCGCGAGACGACCGACCGACGGTACGACTGCGGTCCATTCAGTCCATTCAGTTCGTCAAGCACGACCGAGAGCACTCACACATTGTCACATTCGCGCGGTTGTCGAGCCTGGAGACCGTCGTTCGAGCTCAGGAGGCGAGCGAGTATCTCTGTCGCTCTCTTGTTCTCCACTGGTGTTGAGGCCGCCGATGGAGGCGTGTGTGTTGTCTTTGAATGAAGCATCTGTACTGGCAAGTTGGAGGATCCGCATGTCAACAGAGCGCAATGGCAACCATCAGCCGATGATCGGCAGTGAACGAGCGTCGCGTAGGTCTCATGATGTACGACAATGTCCTGGGCCACGACCCAGACTTCCGAGTGCACCAGTGTGTGCTGGTTCGAGCAAGCAGAGTGGCGCTTCGTGTGTCGTTCGTGTGCATGCTCCTTGTGAACACGACGCTGTTGTACTCTATTGTATCTCTCATAGACGCTCCTATATGAGGCCATTATAACAAATCTTCAGTGCCAGTGCTGTCCAGCCTCGAGATCGCGCGGCTCGCGCTCCATGAAGCCTGGCGTCGAGCGCTGCAGACGCACATAACACACTGCGTTCACGAGCGCGGCTGCGAGTTCAAGCAAATCCGCTCGGCGAGAGCACTGAAATCGAATAGAAGTGGCTATAGATGTAAATAGCTTATTCATACATGTCTAGATTATTATGACAGCCAATAATTGGAGCATTATGACGTGTAAATAGCAAACTTCGTTTTATCACTATTAATATGGAAACTGAAAATTCGTTTTCTAGTCATGCTATCGCTAGGTTTAGGTTAGGGACATCGCACTTAGCTTATGTATCGTATTTACAAAATTTGAAACAGTTTCAAACACTAGGTCATTATCGTACATTCGTAAACTTGCAAAAAATACTCTGTTTATATCACTATCGACATTCGTCGATCTCAGACAACTTTCCTGCTCAATTCGATTCTCTACAGAAAAAGGCTTCGCAATTTTTTGAATACTTTATACTTTGATCAAGTGTTTAATAAAATGAGATCTGAGAAAAACAACAAGGCGTTTCGCAATGTTTTTTAAACACTTGAGTAAAGTATGAAGTGTTCAGAAAATTGCGACGGCTTTTTCTACCCCCCTGATGTCTCACTTGAAATAGAGAAGGCATTCATCAAGTCTTCGCAAGCTTGATCGACATGCCTATTTGCAGCGATGTCGTCACAAATCGTTTCACAGCAGCTACACACGAGTACGAGCAAGGCAGCAAGTCCTGTACATCCAGTCGCATCTGTCTTGCGATACTTTAATGTCCAAGACGACAGCGCATTGCTCGACGTGATCGCCAGATCATCATACTCAGGACCTAGGATTTACTCTATTGTATATCTCATTGGTGGGGGTCATATTACACCACAATGCCATAAACAGAGGACCTTTGCGATTTGCAATCCAAATAGAGCGCTTCAGAAATGGTGTCATTATTCTGTTCTTAGCATGACGTGGAAAACATACAAATCGATCCACAAACGCCATTTCTTTGGCTGAGTGTGCTGTGCATGACTGGTTGGCAAAGTTCAAGAGGTTTAGATCACGAGTGAGCAAAGCGAATGTATATGAAAGATAGTGAATGTCATTGACAAGACAAACGCAGACGAATGACGGCAACGCATGACCACCATTGTAACGGGGTTGCTGTGCTAAGTACGAAGTAGCACAGCAGACACCCAATTAGTGGCTCAACCTGATTTCTGGACGACCCTGGTCGTCCCATCAGACAGCTCACTATTTAGGTTAGCTCCCTCACTTTCACCACTATACATGATCCTAATACAAAAACCTCAGTTGAAAATACCGAGTTCAGCGCAGTCCCTCTGCGCTTCACCACATCGCTTCCTCGTAAGACCACGTATAAGCTACGTCACGGAGAACACTCCCGTGACACCTGGCAGCACTTCGTAGTCCGTCTAACGACCAAGATGAGTACGCTCCCGATCGAAGGTGACAACGGAACGTCGCTCAACTACAGCGACTTCGCGCACCTGACACCCTACGAGTGGGACGCGCTACGCCGCCTCGCTGACGTGTCCGGCCTGACGGCCGTCGCAGCGACGCTGTCCGCGATGTCGCAAGAGCACCAACGTGCCGCTGCACAAGAGTTCATGGTCCGCGAACTCGCCGACGCGCGTCGGCGAGGCTCAACTCCCGCGGCATCATCAAGGAGCGACGTCGTCAAGCTCGACGTAACCAGCTACAACGGCGAAGGTCCCAACCGACTCGTTTTGAACCGCTGGCTGTGCGAGGTCGACATTGCCATACACGCGCGGCAGCTCACGTCCGAAGTGTCGCGCACCCACTTCCTCCTGTCCAAGCTCGGTGGCCGTGCAAAGGAGTAGGCTTTGGGCCGGCTTGTCGCCGACCCCGATTGCTTCCTGACGCTTGACGCGCTCAAAAGCGACCTGCGACTCGCATTCGAGCCGCCTCAAGACGAGATGCACCATCGCGCTGCGTTCCTCGCGCTCAAGCAAGGTCGCGCGTCCATGCGCAACTACGTACAACGCGCTCGCCACCTCGTGTCATGCGTGACATCGGCCCCAATCGACATGGCGACGCAAGTCCATGTCTTCATCTCCGGTTTGAACGCCGGCCACCAGCACCTGTATTTGACCCGGAAGCCTCCGGCGTCGCTCGAAGAGGCTTTTGCGATCGCGATTCGCGAAGACTTCAGCGTATCCGCCTCGCGGGGCCACCACGCGGTCGTCCCGCGAGCTGACAACAGCGCCGAGCCGATGGAGATCGACGCGATCGAGCACGACGCAACCCCGCAGCGCGCCAGCAGTGGTAACGGCAACGGCAACGGCAACCGACGCAGTGGAACAAGCAACAAGCAGCTTATTTGCTTTCGCTGCCGTAAGGTCGGTCATCGCGCGGCGGTGTGCCGCGCGCCAGCTCAAGTACTTGCTACTGTTGAGGTCGAAGACGAGTCCGAGCAGCCCGCGCATGCAAAAAACGTGGGCTCCCAGTAGGTGCAGGGCAACCTACTGGGCTCATCCAGCGGAACGTGCCTCCGGTGGCGTCACCTTCTGCTAGCCCCTCCAACGCCGCGCTTAATGCGCAGCTCTTTGCCACCACCTCAAGCAGCGACAAGCGACTGATCGTACTCAGCTTGCATGTCGCCGGCGCGAAGCGATCACTTCGCGCCCTCGTCGACTCCGGTGCGACGAACAACTTCGTCCGAGCCGAGTCTTTGAAGCTCCTGGCCTCGCGGGTGCGCGCCCGCGAGCAACCAGGTGCGATGATCGTCAAGTTCGCAGACGGCGAGCCACGGTCGCTCCCGCGGCGATCGGTCGAGTTCCAGTACGAGTTCGACGGATTCAAGAGCACCGACACGTTCCTCGTCGTCGACCTCGGCGGCTCGTTCGACTGCATCTTTGGAATGCCGTGGCTGGCGCGCCACCAGCCTGACATCGACTGGCTGAGTCGCACTGTAAAGCCGCGCGACATTGACGTCGACGGTGTTCTCGCTCACTTGAGCGATTGCGCGAGCATCTGGCCGCACGTGGCCGTCGTGGACCCGGACTCCACGACCCTCAACCCGCACGAAGTGAGCGATGGCCCTTCATGCGCGGTTTGCTGTAAAGTACCGTGCGCCACGACAACGAGACAAGAAATCGCTGGTGACCAGTGGGTCACAGGGTGCCGCAGGAAGCAGACCGATCCTGCGGCGAGAAGCGGAGCGGCCTCCGGCCGTTCCAAAGCCGACACAGCACGAGCAGTGGCTCGCGCTCCAGCGTCTCAGGCGCGCGAGAGACATCCACACGCGCCGGCTTGGCCCGTCGCGCCGGCGCCGACGTTCGACACGATCCACGTCGTCAACATGACTGGCCACGGCCCGCCGCGCCACGGCATGAAGGTCGCATCCCCACCACGCGCAGCAGCCGAACTCACTCGGCTGCCTGTGATGTCTTGGAAGAACATGCTCAGCGAGATCAAACTCGGCCACATCGAGCAACTGTGCGCCGTCGTGATCGACCCAGCGGATCCTGCGGTTGTTGTCAGCGAGCGGCCTACCGGAGCAGAGCCGAAGTCCGCTCGCGAAGAACGCTACGCTGCGCAGTCATGGAGCGAGCTCGAAGCCTCTGGAAATCCCGTCCTGGATCTCGCCCGCGAGTTCTCCGACATCTTTCCTGACACCATTCCGCCTGTGCTTCCGGCGGACAGGGGCGTGCGACACGAGATCGATCTCGTGCCCGGAGCGAAGTACTGCGTGACGCGGCAGTGGCCGCTGCCTCGCGATCAAGTCGAAGCGATCGACGCGTTCTTCGAAGGCCGGCGAGCCGCCGGCCATGTCCGCGAGTCGACATCACCGCACTCGAGTCCAACGTTCTGCGTGAAAAAGGCGACTGGAGGATGGCGCATCGTCCACGCGTTCAACAAGCTCAACGACGCGACGATCCCAGCACAGACGCCGATCCCGCGCAAGGACATGGTCCTCGACACCATGTCTGGCAGCACGATCTTTAGTACCATCGATCTCACCGACGGCTTCTACCAGATCCTCATGCGCGAGTCCGATGTTCCGCTGACGGCAGTCAGTACTCCCAGCGGCATGCTCTGGGAGTGGCTGGTGATGCCGCAGGGGCTGAAGAACGCCCCTGCCACGTTCAACCGCATGGTGTCGCACGTGCTTCGCCCGCTGCGCGACTTTGCCCCAAGCTACTTTGACGACATCTTCGTGCACAGTCGCGCCACCGAGGGCGCGACAGACCTGGACGTCCATCTCGGGCACTTGCGCAAGGTGTTCGAAGCCATGCGCGAGAACAAGCTGTACGCCAACTTGAAGAAGTGCATCTTCTGCGCTCCCGAGATCCCAGTGCTCGGCAGCTACGTGAGCGCGGACGGCGTCCGCGCTGATCCAGAGAAGGTGGCTTCGATCGTCGCGTGGCCGGTACCTCGCGACCAAAAGGAGCTCCGGCAGTGGCTTGGGCTGGCGAACTACCTTCATCATTACGCGAAAGACTTCGCGTCCGTCATCTTCCCACTCTCGCAGTTGTTGAAGAAAGACGCCACGTGGGAGTGGCGTCGCGAGCACCAGACAGCGTTTGATGACGTCAAGACGCGGCTCTCCACCGCGCCGGTTCTTGCACTGGCGGATCACGCCAAGGCGTTCCATGTCGTTTGCGATGCGAGTGACTTTGCAATCGGCTGCGCGCTCATGCAGCACGACGACGAGGGACGAGAGCGCGTCATCAGCTTCCAGTCGCGGCAGCTGAAGCCCGCGGAGCGCAACTACCCCGTGCACGACAAGGAGCTGCTCGCAATGCGCTACGCGTTGGTGAAGTTCCGCGTGTATCTGCTGGGTGAGCAGACGTTCGCGATCTACACCGACCACGCGTCTCTCCGAACCGCGACAAAGTCGCCGCATTTGAGCCAGCGCATGGCGCGCTGGCTGTCGTTCTTCGCCGAGTACAACTTCGTCGTCTTCTACAAGCCGGGCGCGACGAACATCATCGCTGACGCACTGTCGCGGCGTCCCGATTACGACCCGCGACCCGACTCGCCGCAACACGCTGTCGATGATGACGACGAAGAGTGCAGCGCGTGTGTCGCGCTTGGTATAAGCGCGACAACGTCGACAGCTGTGAGCCCGCTTCGAGATGAGATCGCCGCGGCGTACTCCCGCGACCCGTCGTGCGCCGCCATGCTCAAATACTGTCGAGATCCTTCCCCGTCGGCGATGCTGCAGCTGACGCCTTCAGCACGGAGTCAAGCACCGCGCTACTCGGTATCCGGCGACTTGCTCAAGTACCAGATCGATCGCTTCGACAGCCCTCGCGTCGTCGTGCCGCTCGACGACGACCTGCGCGCTCGTATTTTGCACGAGTACCATGACGCTGCGCCTGGCGGTCACCTTGGCCGCGAGAAGACGTATCTCGCTTTTGCGCGCGACTTCTACTGGCCGCACATGTACAAGTGGGTGCGCAAGTGGGTTCGGTTGTGCGAGACGTGCCAGCGCGTGAAGCCGTCGCAGTCATCGCAAGCTCCGCTGCAGCCTCTCCCGATTGCCGCGGATGCCTGGCAATCCGTGAGCATGGGCTTCATTTTCGGGCTTCCTCGAGATCAAGCTGGTCGCACGGGCGTCTTCGTGGTTGTCGATCGCTTCAGCAAGATGACACACCTTGCACCAGTCGCGGTAGGCATCACCGCGCAGGAGACTGCCGAGCTCTTTCTCGACATGGTGTATCGACACCACGGCATGCCGATGTCAATCGTCTCTGACCGCGACCCGCGCTTCACGGCATCATTCTGGGATCGCCTCTTCCAGCTTCTCGGGACGCGGTTGCCCATGTCGACCGCCTCGCATCCGGAGACCCACGGGCAGACTGAGCGCGTCAATCGTGTCGTCGAGGACGTGCTGCGCAGTTACGCGTCGTCACACACGTCGTGGAGCGCGCTGTTGCCGATAGTCGAGTTTGCGATCAACAACGCGGTGCACAAGTCCACTGGCCACACGCCGTTCTTCATCAACAACACGCATCATCCGCGCGTTCCCGCGGTTCTTGGCTTTGACGACGGCGGCTCTCTTGAAGGGGGAGGGACACCGAGTACATCGGTATCGCAAGGCGGCGCTCCTTCAGCAAAAGAGAAGAGCTCGTGCGGTGACCGGTCCGCGCGCTGCACAGTCGCGATGTCACCAAACGAAGCGACGGCTTGGGTGAACGCGGCACTCATCGCGCCGTCGCGACGCGCGATCGCCATCACCACGCGCACTGGCGCGGACAAACCATCCGCGCATTCAGCTACGATCGACGAGGATCGTGTGCTCGAGTTCGTTCAAAAGCGCGAGTCAATCGCGCGCTTTGTGCGCGATGCAATCGCTGCAGCAGTCGATCGACAGAAAACCGCAGCCGACCAGCGTGGGCGCAAGAATTCCGAGGAATTCGCGGTCGGTGACCGTGTTTTGTTATCGGCGTCCGGCATTGCACCTGGTTCTGTCACGAACCTTGGCGCGACCAAACTCGCGCCGCGCTTCATCGGTCCGTTCACGATCGTACGATGCAAAAGCGAGGCGTACACACTCGACATGCCAAGTGCATTACGTCTGCACCCGACATTCCATTTCGGGCGCTTAAAGCGCTACATCCCAGCTACGCTGCCTACGGACGAGCTGCCTCTCCGGGCTCAAAGTGGGACCCGACGTGACGAGGACGTAGCTTCGCGAGCGCGCTTGGAGGCGGCAGCCCAGCACGGAGCGCCTTGTTCTCCGCGCGATAAGCCCCGTTCGCTTGAACGACGTTTGACAGCTCCTTCCGCAACGCGTCCACTTCGTCGGCGAGGCGATCCGTCTACGCAATCGCGTCGTCCGCACGACTCCGAGCCACGTCAGCGTCGTATGACACCATCTCCAGCCGATCCGGTCCAGGCGCGACTGTCGCGTCGTCGCGCCACGTTGCGACGCGACGGTTCGCCGCCTCTTGTTGACAGCGCGGGTCACCCGCGCTGGATCGTCGATCGTCTTCTTGAACACCGCGACCGTGGTCGCGGTGCCAATCTCCGTGAGTACCGTGTCCGCTGGCTTGGCTTTGACTCGGCCAGCGACTCGTGGGAGCCTCGCGCCGCTCTCCTCAAAGACGTTCCCGACGTGGTGATGGCGTACGAGGCCGCTGCTCGCGCCAAGGCGACGGCACGCGCGCGCGACCACGCGACCGAGAGCGTGAACGCGATCGTCTCGGCTCTTGCCACGCCACATGCCGCTCCTGCGAGCGCGCGAAGCGCGCGCTGCCCGGATACGCGCGCAGCGCGGTTCGCCGCAAGCGCGCGTCGATACTGGGCGAGGAGAGCCTTCTCGTCTTCGTCGAGCGGATACTCCGCGAGCATCGCTTCCCACTGCTCGAGCGTCGGCTTCTCGCGGTGCGCGCAGATGCGACAGTACGCGACGACGTGCACGAAGCAGCACGGCCGGTCTGCGTCCCACGACGCAGAGCACACACGCTCGGCGAGCTCGCCGAGATGGTATCGTCCGTGCTGGGACTCGCGGCGCTCGAGGGCGAGCGCCATGCCTGGCTCCAGGTTCCAACGCGCGACAAAGCGCGTCCACGACTCGTCGAGCGCCCCCTTCGTCACTTGGCCGGTCGTCGTGATGGTCCTGCCGCGCGACTGGCGCCATCGGCGCCACATGTCGGCGAGCTCCTCGTCGCCGGGGGAGTCGCGCACAGTGCTGCAGTCGTACAGCGACAGTCGGCGAAGCGCGTCGGCGTATGTCGCCGTCGCTGCGATCACGCTCGAGCTCGGCAGAGGCTGGCGGCAGGCGTCGCACATAGCTCGGCTCTCGTCGCCGTGCTGCATGGTCTTCGGGGTCGTCGCTGCTGTTGCTCGCTGCGTCGCGCCACGTGTGCGCGTCGTGTTGCTTCTTCTTGTGTGCTTTTGGTTTCTTTCGCTTGCGTGTCTGCAAGCTTGTGTGGGGGATGGTGTAACGGGGTTGCTGTGCTAAGTACGAAGTAGCACAGCCGACACCCAATTAGTGGCTCAACCTGATTTCTGGACGACCCTGGTCGTCCCATCAGACAGCTCACTATTTAGGTTAGCTCCCTCACTTTCACCACTATACATGATCCTAATACAAAAACCTCAGTTGAAAATACCGAGTTCAGCGCAGTCCCTCTGCGCTTCACCACATCGCTTCCTCGTAAGACCACGTGTAAGCTACGTCACGGAGAACACTCCCGTGACAGCCATCGCATGCATCACTTCAGATTCTTTTAGTCATGGTCATTTGAGTGAATGTGAGTCCATCCTGAACATAAATATTGTAACGGGATAAGATCCAAGTCACTTGCTTACACTATACTTTGAGGAAGTGTGAGACGCGTAAGGAGGGACTTGCGTTGATTGTATTTTCAACTCTGAGGGTTTGCATTATAGTTTTTATGATGTTTTCCTGTAGTGATGAATCTGTGAGATACTGAGTGGTCTAGAGGAGACCACTCTCTTATACGATATCCCTCAGTATCGGATAAGAGAGGACTCAGATCTCCACAGCAGCAATGAAGAAAGAGAGGCCCCACGCGAGTACAGTACTCGCGCGGTTGTGTACGGCTACCCCGTTACAACACCACCCAATCAAGATTGCGCACACGTGCGCAAGGCAAACACGACGCGAGCCTTTGCTCGCGCGGCAACAGCGCGACGAAGACGACGTACCACGACCGTGCAACTTGAGCGACGCGCGACGACAACAGACGACAGCGCTGGTGACGCCGAGAGACGCGGAGGCGGAGAGGCGACTCGCGACACTGACGAAGAACGCCAAGCACGCCGGACGAGTCGACACCCCACGCGACAACGATCGCGGGCAACAGCAAGAGACGCAGACACTCGAAGAAAGCTTGCGACACAGAACAGGAACGCCTAGCAAGCCAATCGAGCTGACACCTGCGCGATAGTGATTGCGCGGCGACAAAAGAAGACCGCGTGCATTGGCGAGAGATGGGGGGGGGTGCGGAGACAGCTTGCGACAGTGCAGTCGAGCACTTCAAACAAGATGCAGGTCTGCGCGCTCGCTAGCGCGCGGTGCAAACCGACGAGGCAATCGCGCGCGGCGACAAGCGACTGGCGCTCACTTCCAAACTCGCTCTCGACGACCAACACCTTGCAGCGCACACCCCGCGAAGGGCTACAACCGACAGTGCGCAGGACTACGCGGCTTCGCTTCAACGCTGGGTGCTCTTTGACCGCAGCCCAGTGCAAGATCCTCCTGGAGCCGGCGTGCTCGAGGAGATGTGGCGGCGATGGTGCGTGGAACGTGGACGACCGACTTCGGCTGGCTTCGGCATTGAACCAGACTCGCTTGACGTCTCTTGGACGGCGTTCGTAAACCGGTGGAACCCGCTCTTTCGTGAGACATCAATCCCGGCGCGCGAGGCGCGACGGACCAGACACAGCTTGTCGGTTCTTCGCTCGTCGGTGGGCGAGCGATGACGTAAGCGGCGCCGAGATAACTGCTTCGTGGACTACTTGGAGGGCTGTGACGAGTGCCGCCGTGACGAGCGACAGCGACCATCCCCGACGAAGTGGGAGCGCCAGACCTTGGCAACGCCGCTGACGCCGGCGGAGATCGACTATATCGCAACGTACAGACGCTCGCTTCACACATCCAACCGCTCGCATGGCATTGCGCACGTGCTTTCGCCATCGCGTCACGGCCAAGCACCGTGCGGGCGCTCCAGCCGCGTGGAAGGTGCTCTCGGTCGCCGCACCGTCGCCGCTCGACATCGCGTTGACGTCGCTCTCATTCCCGGTCTCCGCACCGTGAACAGTCATGGCTGGGCGGCGACGAGCACACGCGCTCGCGTCAGTATGATCAGACGATGCAATCAGGACCGCTGCGCGACGATGGTTGGCGCGGCGGAGGTGACTCGTACACGTTTGCGCCGCACGGTCGAGAGTCGCGACATGACGACCAGGTTTGGTCACAGCGGCAGGAGCCGAGGACATCACTCGATTGGCCACGACCATAGTAGCAACGCGACGACTGGGACGAGACTCGTAGCCACTCGCGCGAGCAGGCGCGTGGGTGGACGAACGATGCACCGACGCAATGGAACACGCCGTACTACAGCGCGCGTAGCGACGACCAATTCTGGCAGCGAAAGCCGTCGGCTGCAAACTGGACGTCGAGCCAGTGGCAAGGAGAGGCGTGGAACCGAGGAGAGTGCGGTGACGATCGTCGCCACGCGCAGCCTGCGGCACGTGTGGAGAGCGGCTCCGACTGTCGCCTTCCAAAGCCGGGTGCAGGTGGTTCTGGAGCTCTGGAGCAACAGCCAGCACAGTCTAGGGCGCTGGAGGAAGGGGACTATTCTCGTAGAGAGCCATCAAGACAAGAACGTCGGCAAGAAGCTGCGCGCGAGGCTCTCACGTATCATCCGCTGGTTGGAACCCAAGCCAGCGGACACGACGCTCGCGATCGAGCGTAACCGGCGGAGCAGAGCAGCGGGACTTACGCGGTGGATCGCGATGCGCAACGAGACGATAGACAACCCAGCGCTGGTCATCATCGCTGTCCACAAGAGACGGTGGGCCGTCGAGCTGAAACGAAGACTTGCGAGCATGGGTGGAGGAAGTTGTTGCGCGCTGCCAGCGGCGCATGGACTCCGTGGTCCATGGCGCTGATCAGGCGGAGGATCGCGTGCTGGAAGCTGAGCTGGCAAGTGAGGAGAACGCAGCGCGGATCGTGGCTCTGCAGCGGCGCCTTGAGTCGTACGAGCAGTCGACGACTGCGTTACGTGCCGCGAACGCAGCGTATCGTGCGGTATGCCCAAACTTGCGCGAGGTGCCTCAGCCACGCAGTGACGAGCGACCTCACAAGCCGCGGTTTCGAGCCAGTACAGGCGGCGCCAGCGACGCAGCCTCGCGCTGCTCAGACGGTGGCGGTAACGGATGACCTGGATGCAGCCCCGCCGGCGCAGTAGGAGCCGGCGGAGTAGTGCTCGGTATGATCGACGGCGCGTAGCGCTTGAGCTGCCCGATGCAGAACGTCGGGTGGAAGCGCATCGTAGGAGGAATCTGTAGTGTATACGCGTTGCCTTTGACCTTGATAACCTTGAACGGACCCACATATCTTGGAGCGAACTTGTTTGTGCCCAAGTTTGTCACTGAGGTGACTGGTAGTATATCTGTCGACAGGAGAACGTGGTCGTTGATCTCGAAGCGCTCGAGGTTCGTCCTGCCGCGCATGTTCGCCGACGCCTTCTGCTTGTCGACGGCTGCTGCGATCGCATCGCGCACGTAGCGAACGATGACTTGTCGTTTGTTCACGAAGTGGCCCACATCCGTTACGCTCTCGTCTCGCGGCGGCACGCTGACCCGTCTTGCGCTAACTGGAGATATCTGGTACGTCAGCAGCTCGTCGACCAGCGCGTAGCGCTTCTCGTGTGCGCGAACGTTCCGACTGAGTTTGTGCAGTGCTTTCTCGGACGGAGCGCGACAATAGTCGACGATCGCGGCGTAGAATGGGTCGCGCGAGTACGCCGTGATGATGGCATCCTGGAGCGGCGAGACGGCGACGACTTCGGTGGCGTGAAGACCGAGCTCGATGCGTGAAGACCGAGCTCGACGCGTGAAGACCAAGCTCAACACAAGCGCCGCAGGTGTTGTCGTTGTCGTCGCCGTCATCAGCGTCAACCGCCGGCGCGTTGTGCGGGCGGGGGTCGTAGTCTGGGCACCGCGAGAGCGCGTCGGCAATGATGCACGTCGAAACCGGCTTGTAGAAGGCGACAAAGTCGTACTCGGAGAAGAAAGACAGCTAGCATATGGCGCGCTGATTGAGGTGCGGACTCCATCGCCGTGCACAACGAGGCGTATTTGGTGTAGATCGCAAACGTATGTTCGCCGAGTAGGTACACACGAAACTTAAAGAGCGCGTAGCGCATCGCCAAGAGCTCATTGTCATGGACCGGGTAGTTGCGCTCTTCATGCTTGAGCTGTCGAGACTGATAGTTGATCACGCGCTCTTTGCCGTCGCTGTCGTGCTGCATGAGAGTACAGCCGATCGCAAAGCCACTCGCATCAAAAACGACGTGGAACGGCCTCGCGTGTTCAGCCAGTGAGAGGATCGGAGCCGAGGACAGCCAGGCCTTGACGTGGTCGAATGCCGCCTGGTGCTCGTCGAGCCAACGCTAGGCGGAGTCCTTCTTCAGCAACTGGGACAACGGGTAGATCGCCGCCGCGAAGTCCTTCGCGTTGTGATGTATGTAGTTGGCGGGGCTGAGCAACTGCCGCAACTCCTTGTGATCGCGAGGGACCGGCCAGGAGGCGATGGTAACAATATTCGCTGGGTCTGCGCGCACTCCCTCGGTGCTCACGTAGCTACCGAGGACTGGGATCTCTGGCGCGCAGAAGATACACTTCTTCAGGTTCGCGTAGGGCTTGTGCTCGCGCATCGGTTCGAACTCCTTGTGCAGATGACTGAGGTGGGCTTCGACTGTGCACGAAGAAGTCGTCGAAGTAGCTTGGTGCGAAGTCGCGCAGAGGGCTTAACACATGCGAAACCATGCGATTGAACGTCGCTGGAGCTTTCTTGAGATTTTGTGGCATGACGAGTCACTCCCAGAGCATGCCGCTGGGAGTGCTGACGGCTGTGAGCGGGATATCGGACTCACGCATCAGGATCTGGTAGAAGCCGTCTGTCAGGTCGATGCCGCTGTACACAGTACCGCTGACCATCGAGTCGAAGACCATGTCATAGTGAGGAATGGGCGTCCGCGTAGAAATGGTCGCATCGTTAAGATTGTTGAAGATGTGCACGATACGCCAGCCTCTGGTCGCTTTCTTCACGCAAAACATCGGGCTGAAGTGCGGCGACGTCGTCTGTCTCACATGTCTTGCGACCCGCCTTCCCCTGAAGAAGGCGTCGATGGCTTCCACTTGATCCCTCGGCAGTGGCCACTGCAGGGTCACTCAGTTCTTCGTCCCAGGCGCGAGGTCAATCTCGTGGCGCACACCGCGGTCGACAGGGAGGACCGGCGGCATCTTGTCGGGGAAGACATCCTGGAACTCGCGTGCAAGATCGTACATGGGGTTGTTGCTCGCCTTGTGCTGGTCCCGCTACTGCGCAGCGAAGCGCTCTTCACGTGCCGACTTGTTCTCCATGCCGGACAGACGCTCGTGCTTGTCGTGTTCGCGCTCCTCGACAAACGCGCAAACTTGGTCGAGCTCACCTGCCTAGAACGCCTGCAGAAACTCGTCGCGGTGCATCTCTGGCAGACGTGCGATGACTTCCACACTGCGAGGCAGGCCGGGGAGCCCGAGCGTGCGGCGAGGAGGACGGCTTCATGTCAGGTTAATCACACTGACAGATTCGAAGTCTGGCGTCTGGTCGCACGCCGATGGCGACCTCGTCGACTTCACACCATTTTCTTGCCGACTCACAGCCAGTAGTTCTTCGACTTTCCCTTCCGCGCGAGCGCTCTCGCGCAGCGCTCTATGCGACACTCGCGTCGTATTTTGCGCATCGTTGGCAGTCACTATCTTCGCCCGCGCTCGCCGCGCGGGATTTGCGAGCAGGAGACTTTGCGCTTGACATTCTGGAATTGATCGGGATATAGCGACTTCTGCACTGCCGACTCAGCCGATGGAGCTTGATCAACGGGAGCCGCTGCTCGACCGCTCCGTGCCGAAGAAAGCTGTAGCGGCGCGTCTTCAACCGCTGGGACGCTTAGCGCCTTGGACCCTGTCTTGGCGCGGTCTTCGCTGCTCGACCGTTCCTCACCGTGACCCACTCGGCCGATGCGGCTCTTGTACTTGCCGCCGCGCATCGACGCTCGTCGGGCTTCAGACACGCCGCGTACGCACACGCATGACACTAAGGGCCATCGTTCTTTTCGTGCGCGAGTGAAATCGTGGAGTCGGGCTCCACGACGGCGACGTGCGACAATTTGCTCGCTGGACCCTGGAGGAACGCGAGAATCGCTCTGACGTCGATGTCGCGCGGCTAGACTGTACGGTTCAGCCAGTCGACATCTGGGCGGTGCTTGATCAGCCACGGCATACCGTGGATGCAGTCGAATGCGCCGTTCAACTCAATAACGAGGAGCTCGTCATTGTCCATGTACCCATCCAACTCGTACGCGAGCGACACTGAACGCCGAGGCACAGTACGCGGCTCGCCGTCAGCGAACCTCACGGTCATACCGCCCGGAGACCCTCGGGCGCGCGTGCGAGGGGGGAGCATGTGCAGACATCCGGCGTTGACAAAGTTGTTGGTCGCGCCGGAATCCAAGAGAGCGCGGAATTCTCTTTTGACGCCAGCGACGTGCAAACTGAGGATGATCAGTTGCTTGTCGCTGCTCGAGGTGGTGGCATGCAGCTGTGCATGCAGCTGTATGGAGCTATCGGAACGTCTCGCCACCGGAGGCACGTTGCGATCGATGCGCTCAGTAGGACGCTCCGCACCTACTGGCTGTCCGCGTTTTTTGAACGCGGCTCCTCGTCTTGATCGTCGCCAGCTTCGACAGCCACGATGACTGAAGCTGGAGCACGGCACACCGCTGCACGATGACCGATCTTCTGGCAACGGAAGCACTTGAGCTGCTTGTTCGTTGTGCGAGCGCGCGTGTGAGCCGCGCCGCGCGACGGCGTGGAGCTGAGGATCGCGTCGATCTGCATGGGTTCTGACTCTGCATCCGCGCGCGGCTCATGCGCGCGGTTCCCGCGAGCGGCGTTGACGCTGAAGTCCTTGCGGAGAGCGATCGCGAATGCCTCTTCGAGCGACATTGGGGGCTTGCGTGTCAGGTAGAAGCGCTGGTGGCCGGTGTTCCAGCCAGCCGTGGACTTGTGTCACAATGTCGTTCGCGAGCTGATAACGCATGACGCGAGGTGGCGTGCGCGCTGGATGTAGTCGCGCACGGAGAGGCGGCTATGCCGCAGGTTCAGGAACGCCGCGCGGTGGTGAGGTTCATCCTGCGGCGGCTCAAAGGCGTGCCGAATGTCGTCCTTGAGTGTGTTCATCGTCGGGAAGCACGATGGGTAGGCGACAAGTCGGCCGAGCGCCTATTCCTTGGCCCTGCCGCTGAGCTTGGACAGAAGGAAGTGCGTCTTCGCCAGCTCCTTCGAGAGCTGACGAGCTTGGAAGGCGATGTCGACTTCGCACAGCTACCGATTGAGAGCCAATCGATGGGGACATTCGCCGTTGTAGCTTGACACGTCGAGCTTGATGGCCACGTGCTTGGGCTGCGCGGGAGTTGGACTTTTCGACGTGCGTCGGCGATCTCACGCGCCATGAATTCGTGCACCATCGATCGCTGCTGATCGGCAGAGATAGCGGACAGCATCGTGGTGACGTTCCAGAAGCCGGACACTGCAGAGAGGCGACGGAGAGCTTCTCTCTCGAACACGTTGAAGTGCTGGAAGTCCGCGTGGTTGATCGCCAAGCAAGTGTCACTTACGATCGGTGCGCTTATCGTGGTCGGTCGTTGAACGGACTACGACGTGCTACCAGGTGTAACAGGATAAGATCCACGTCACTTGCTTACACTAGACTTTGAGGAAGCGTTGATTGTCTTTTTCAACTCTGAGGTTATTGCATTTTTGTTTTTATGGAGTTTTCCTATAGCGATGAATCTGAGAGACTGAGTGGTCTAGAAGTAGTGTTGGATGCATCTTTAAACTGTTATAGACACTCTCACTTTACCAGATGTGAATTACTGGTAAAAACACAGTGAATGTGATTAATGATGCAATCGTGTATATATGTATTTTACAGAATCATAAAGTTTGAGCGCAGACCAAGACTGACTCGGTGAGCTCAGCGCCTCGGCCAAGCGCACAAGCGCACTAGCAACCGGAGCACGTTCAAGCGGTTCCTCATGGCGAAGCACAAGAGCAAGCACCACTCGCGAATTAAGGTCGTCACGTGGATTCTCTGCGGCATCATGGCCGAGACGCGCTCTTGATCCACGACGACAAGCTCCCAATGGACAAGAGCCACCTCGTTGATAACAGCGATGGCGACAGCGTGCAGACTGACAAGAATCGCAGCATGAAGCTGTGGAAGCGAAGAGCAAGGGCAGCGATAGCGACGAGATTGAGTGCGACTGCTGCTGCGTCGGGCTCGATACATGCAAGTGCGAGTGCCACTCGCTCTCGAGCGATGAAGGTGAAGAGGACGGCGAGAAGAAAGAGATGAAGACGACGGAGCGAGCTGCGACACTACGAGCTGCCAAAACGCCGTCTCCAGCGCTTCAGGTGGCAGCCAAGACACTGAGTGCAGTCAACGCAGCGGCGCTCAAGCGCGAAGTGGAGGCCAACCTTGGGAGCTACTGCGCAAGCAACGAGACGCGTCGCTCGAGGAGCTCCTCATGTGCTTCGTCTCACTCAAAATCAACCTCCAGCACGCGCACAAACACAGCAGGAGCGCGCGCGATGGCTCCGCGCCTTTACTCGTCTTGGATCTCTGAAACAACGGTGCGAACGCTGATACTCCATGACGCAGTGTTCCACCAGGTCATTGCGCCAGCGCAAACGCAGCATCAAGGCGTCGCATCTGCGTAGGACCTCGTGGAGGTGGCGCAATTTGTCCAGCAGTTCGGCGCAGCGAACACGGCGACAGTGCGGGTGAGCACAGCAGAGGCGCGGCAGCTCGTCACAATGCGCGCAGTGCAAGTTTGGCGCGGATATCCTGGCGGCGCTCGGTCTCGAGGTGCTCAATACGCTGCTGGACGACGCGACGGCCAACAACAGCAGCAGCAGCATAAGTGTGGTCAAGTACTCAAGCATCTTGCTTGCATCGTGCGAGCGCCCGTCGATTGGTCCCAGTCCCGTCAAGCAGTTCCAGACGCATGCAGCAGCACTACCATGCTCGCGACAGGTGCGTCTGTGCGTGCTGCGATAGCAGACGAAGCGATTGCGGCGCTATGCGCGAGTCCGTTGTTAGTGCACGTCGCCAAGCACACGCAATGACAGCAGCGCTTTACGTCGCACTGCGGCGCGCTCCAGCCGTTCATCTGTGCGCATGAGATGATCTTGCGTGATCATCCGTCGTGTCACCTTCTTCCTCGCGCCTTTTGTTTGCCTGAAACATCCTTGTCGTCCGCATCGGCGTCGACGTGGACAACCGCGCACGAGCGGCTTCTCGCTGCGTCCGAGCGCCCGACAGCGAACGCGGTCGCCGTGCAACCTGTGTCGCTGTTCGTCAAGTGCGACAGCACGCTCATCTTCCCCAAGCAGCTCGTGCAAGCGCAACTCTGAGCGCTCGCGCTTGAGCTCCGAGCAGAAGGGGGCTGCTGCGTTCGTGAACGCGCCACTCGCTGACGTCGCAATCACCAGGAGCAGAAGCAGTTCTGCAGGTTCGTCCTCGAGTCTGCGCATTGCCATGTGCGGCTGGGACGCCTGTCCAAGTGACCGCGAGCAACTCGAGCTCTTTGCGAACGCCAAGAGTGCAAGCGGCAGCAAAATCACCGACATGGACGCGTGAGTGAGTACTGGGGCCATTGTGAGCTTCAAGTAGCTGACTCCAGTGATCTTGTCCACTCCAGTTGCGACTGCGATGACACTCGTAAGCAGGCGCTGGCGATCGCTGAGCGCTTTGCTCACGTCCACAGTGCGCCAAGCACATGCTCGATCAGTGTGAGCAACGAGTGTACCTCGTGTTTCTAGCTACACAGCACAGCACTACTCGAGGTCTTTGCTTCTCAGTCAAGGCAGACAGGAGAGACGAAATCACAATGGCAACGTATTCGACACCTAGCGTCGAGGAGGGACGTAAGGATTGCTCTCGTCCTCCGACTCAATGTGGTTCGCGACGTCAACGCCAGAGGCGGCATAATTGTCGCTATCGCTGACGTCAGAGAAGAGCTCGAAGACAACGTGGTTGACAGCGCTCCGGTCTCTCATGTTCGTGTACACAAACACGAGCTTATTCACTCGATCGACCGTGAGTCGGTTGCGTCGCTTCGAGAGGATGAAGCCGTGGATGCTCCAGTTGCGCTCGCTTGATTCCGAAGACGTCAGCACTGAGAGGACCTGGACATCAAACGTCTTCACCGCAGTGAACATGTGTGTGAGCTGCCACCAGTTAAGTGGACTGAAGCGGTGATGCTTGACCCGATCGTCGTCGCTCATCTGGCTCTTCCACAGGCATAACTCGGTCAGCTACTCGTGGAACTCCGCTGCGGTGTCGGCAGAGTGTAGTCCGAGAGAGGTCGCAAGATGCTGAGCACTGTCGATAACGCTCAAGCGACTGTGCTGACCGAAAGTCGCCCAGTCAGCACGCTGGTTGAGGAGGTGGGCGATCACAGCGACATCGTCGCAGACAAAACTTCTGCGTCGCTCGATCGCTCCGAGGTCTGCATGCTCAATGCCAACCGTGCGCGAGCCTCTGTACGCGGCATTCTCCCGCAGCCACTCCAAGCGCTGGGGGACGATCGAGATGCTGCTCTTGTCTGCTTCGAATGCTACCAGCGCTTGATTGATTGGACTGATCAACGATAGGGCGCCAGTCACGTCGCTCCAGAACGTGTCGTCGCACACGATAGCCGACGCGTCCGCAAGCGCAGAGCGCGCTCCTCGATAGCGGTCCATAAACGCCGTGACAGGGAACAGTGCCGACAGCACATCCTTGCTTTTAATGACGGCTCGTAGGTACCGTTCCAAGGAGTACCAGCGTGTTGGTACGGGAGTCGAGAGTGTGCGGCGCGAACCGATCGGCTTCAACTGAGCGTGCACCACACGCAGACTTTGTCGGCAATGTACTCGGCTGAGTGCGCTTGGTCTGCTGTGGCCATGCTTGACCAAAACACCCGTGTGATTGCCGGACTCGCGAAGAGGAAGTTGATGACAGCCGCGCACGACTGCGACGTACTTCACACGAGACAGCCGAGCGATTGCGTCCTTGCGCTCGCGAGCGTACGTCTCGTCGAGAATCTATCCTGCGAGTTTATGGCGCGATGGAAGCTTGTAATCAAAGAGATGCTGGAAGTTCGAGTCATCGACAACTCGAAACGGGATTCCACTTGAGTAAAAGGCTCTTGCGACAAGCAAATTCGTCGTTTGCGTCGCGTGCGTCTTCGACTGAGCTGCGCTTCTGGCAGGCGCGTTGAAGAGACGCCGCGTTGTTGTGCTTGGAGTTTGCGAGAGTCGCTGCCGTGGCGATCGAGCTGGAGTCTTTGGGTGATCGAGTTGCTTGTCCCCAGTTGCTTCCTTGATGGCCCTTGCTAAGGCGGCTCCCTCCTGGGGTGCCGAGCCGCACATGGCTAAATGTCGAGCGAGGTTGCGAGACGACTAAGCGTTGACCAACCGCTCAGCACAGTACACGCAATCGGCATCTGGATGCGGCTTGCCAGAAGCTCGTGGCGCGACGACCACGAAGTGCGATCTCAATGGGCGCGTCGGGCGACCCATTCGCGCGTCTTTGACAACAAACTAAAGGCGAGAGCGGGTACGCCGAGCGGGAGCTGATCTTGCGGTCAGAGAGCCAACAACGATCACGCTTAAGACGCTGTGAGTGGCAGCTGCGTGAAGCGGTGATGGCGCGCGTCCGCGTCGCGCACCATGCAGATCACGTCTTAGAAAGACTAAGACCGTCTTACGCGTATTTTGCAATCTCAACAAAATATCCCGGGATCGCAATAACTAAAAGCCCGCGCACGGAAAACCGATCCAAACTGACGGCATCTTCAGCAGACAGGGTCTCACTTTCACATGCACATTCTTAGACAACCTCAACGGCCAAGCGCGAGCTGCGTTGGCAGCCGCGGCCACGACACGTGTTGTGGACGGCTGTGGTATCTTGGCCGTTGGTGCGATGATAGAAACGGCTTCGTACGAGTGGCAGTGATGTGGGCAATCTCGAGCGTGCTCTGATGCAAGCTGCAGTGTTGTCGGTTTGATTGTTTATGTGTGTTGAAGGTGTTTATATATACATGGTATTGTTCGTGATATAAACCACATTGATTTAGCTCTCATTTGAGCCAATAAACACTTGATTTGGACCAATACAACTCGAGAACAAAAGGTTTGAAAACGACACCCCTCAAAAGGACGAAAATCGTCGATTTTGATTATATAGAGTGTTCAGATCAGAAAACTATGCTCTATCGATTGAGCATATAACCGTGTACACAATCGATCTGAAAGGTATTCAAATTTGCAGAAAACGATCCAAAATGTCAGAGTATTTCATAATTAACTCTTAACATAGTTTCTATTGTTTGTTGATTTTTCCCAAAAACGACTCTAACTATTCAAACACTATGCAAATGTATCCTTACGAAAACTACTGCTTCTTCTCCTTGATCATTAGGCGTTTCTTTGCCTGAGCCTGCCCCGCGTCTTCTAGATCTCTTCTGCGCTTGCAAGTGCAGAGGGCGAAGGAGGAGCGTAGAGGATATCGACTTCAAACTCGACAGGCACGTATGGACGAATCTTCTCGTGTATGTCCGCGAGCGTCTCTAGGTTCGGTTGGCGTGGTGCGAGGGGCGAGATGGCTGCGAGTACGTCTGTGAGTGAGGATGGTCGCGCTTCAGAGCAGCGAAGGTTCACTAGAGTCGCCTCAGATGTCGGTGTACGCTTGCACTCGACGACTCCAGCGTGAGCTGAGCAGACGCAGACGATCTGGTTCTGGCGTATACCGACGAGCTTCTTGTAGAACTTAGAGAGCTCGAACTTGTAGTCCTTGAATGGGTGGTCTTCGTCTTCATGGCAGTGGGCGTCAAGCGCGGCGCTTGCTTGAGCGACGCTTGCTGCTAGCGACGGTATCGTCCAGCACTCTTGTCTAGCAAGATGTTTGAGTGCGTAGGCAAACCTGCGGTCACATGGGTTCTCTGTGTGGCCATTGGCCAAGAACTTTAGCACCACGCTGTTCACGACGCCGGTGTCGACGAGTACCATAGCACGACGAGTTCTTGCACTGGACGACGCAGTTGTCAGCCCAGATCACGAGGTCGCGTCGACTTGAGTCGTCCGCGCTGTCGCTGTCCGTGTCGTACATGGTGTCATGTATCTCGAGTGTGCGATACAGCATGCTCAGGGCTTCGTTCGCCCCGTTGCCGCCTTTCATCTACAAGTACAGGAACGTCGAATGCTTCTTGGTGGTGGCGTTATGCACGCCAAACATGGACACGCTGATCAAGGACAAAAGCACCATCCAGATGGCGTGTCGGGTACGCACAGCGGTGTGACGTTCTGGCTGAAGTCCATGGTGAGAACAACCGTCGCGCGCAGCAGCCGAGTCTTTGCGATACTCCGCATTGCGAACGTGCCAGACAAACAGCGCGTTAGTTAGTCACAAAACAAAATGGTCCTGAAGTTTCCCGAACAAAACAAACGTATCCTTATCACATTGTGCGAACTTCGACGGCATGCTCCGAGAACATCTCAAATTCGTCTTGCGCGCCGTGACGGCTGCGGTAGTGGTACACAGCGCATATGTCGCTGACGTTTTCGCGCGGGCTCCGAATGCGCACATCTCGGCAGCGCGACTTCAGGATGGTCGTGAACGCCGACAGCGACGGCAGGCGAGCAGTAGCGTCGTTCACGTAGGTCTCGTACTCGCTGAGCAGCTGAGTCCAAGTGAGAGAGGCAAGAAGCAGTGTGATGCCGTCGAAGCTGTAGTTCCGTACGATCTTGCCGTCTACCTTCTTGCAATGCGCACTCGAATCGGAACGACTTCACCAATTTTGGCCGCGACACCACAAACCAATCGACGATCGGCTCGGGATCGTGCACAGCGGCGTGTCTGCACTTGGTGTTGCCGTGTTGCTTTGCGGAGATGTCTCCGTCTTTGACCTGCCGCCGCGCCAACACGAGGCTGCGGTGCGAGAGTTCATGCGCATCAAGGAATGCTTCCATGCACACTTTTGAACGTATGGCAATACGCAGTCAAAGCAAGTGCGCTGTTGGTCTGTGCCTTTTGACGTCGTCATTAGATCGATTAGGAGCGCTTCGCACAATGCGAGCCCGGTCAGCAGCGAGCAACGCTGTTCTTGCTTTGTCATACGCCACATCGACGCCACGACCTTGTTTAGGTCTTGCTGCTTCTGCTCGAGACACTTGCGAGCGCAGCAAGCGAGCGTCGTCAGACGCGCAGCCATCTCGCCCGACGTTCCTTTTGCGACAGCATGCTCCTGTAGTACTGGCACGGCGGTGCCATCGCCTTCTTCCTCCTCTATGCTTTGTTCTGCTGCGAATGCCGTTGTGTCATTGAGCTCACAGTCGCTTGGCGCAAGACGCTCTTGCTCTGGTTCGCTTTCCCTCTCGCTTGTCATGCTTGTGTATGGCAAAAACGCCAACACATTTGATAATGTGTCAACTCTGGTCCACCAACTTTAAACCGCTCTGGCTAAACACCTCAAAAACGCCGTAAAGATACTTATGTTCAGGATGAACTCATACGCAAATCTTGCAAGCGCGTGCCTGAGTGAGGGCTCTCGCGTACCTACTCAAGAGATCACCGAACTACCTAAGTAACCTAAGTAACCACACAGTGTATCGGGGTACTGCCCTGTTACACTGAGTGTGTTGTAAATGATTGGTTTGCAATGTTCAAGCGGTGTAGATCACGAGTGAGCAAATCACTCACGAGTGAGCAAATCACGCAAAGCGAATGTATAGGAAAGATAGTGAATGCCATTGACAAGACAAACAGAGACGAATGACGGCAACGCATGACCACCATCGCATGCATCACTTCAGATGCTTTTAGTCATAGCCATTTGTGTGAATATGTAAACCTTGGATAAACGCACCCCTGTGCCATGTCAGTAATGTAAATACAGTGCACGACGTTGAAATATGTACACCCACTTTTTGTATGCTTTTGACTTGAGTTGTTCGTATTTTGCGACGAAAATTTCACCATTCGACGCAGATTTCTATAACGGTATAGCTGTCAAATCCGCATTCAAAATGAGTACGTCTGTCAGATTTTGCTGCGAATCTGAAATACATACAGCAAGTCAACAAGTCAAAATAGCAGATCAAAAATACCATTTGACAAAAAACCCATACAAAATCCTCGCATCTATCACATCGCGCGCTCTCACACGACCAACAACGCATGTTGCGAGCCCAAATTGGTACCAACAGAAAGAGAACTCTCTTCCAATGAAGTGTGCAAAGTGAGCATTTTGGACTGTAATTGTTTTGGATTACCATTTTTGACAAGCATGTTTGTAAAGCGTGGGAGTAATTACGCTGGTAAATAACTTCTTACGAGCGACAGCGATATGCGGTTCATGGTCCTAAAATTTGTGGTATGGTTGAATATGATCGAATATCGGACCGATCTTGCAGTGTGTATGCTTGAAATCGTCCAATGATCTCTGAATGTGTTTCAGTCAATGAGGAATGCGATATTGATAGCATCGCCGCATTTATAGCCAATATAAATAGTTAGGGTTAGGTAAGTAGCGAGAACCAATGGATCGGACGTAACGGGTCCGAAAGCGCTCGGAAATATTTGTACTCCAATACGAACTTCTAGTCTCAGCCATATCACTTTCGTATTTGTGTGCGATCGGACTATGGGCATCGACAAACTCAAACCGAGCAACACGCAGCGCTCGAAACAAACGGCGCAGCGCGTGTTTGCAAGGTTTCTGAGTGCGAAGAGCGTCGAGCATGCGTATGTGCGTGGGTGCATTGAGAGAGATGCAAGTGGGCGTGTGTTCGTGTCAATGATGGACAAGTTTGGTATGTACTTGGTCTTTCAAGAGACCAAGATGGAGGGCAGTCTCCTTGCAAGGAATACATGTTCTCAATACTACCGTCAAGTGAAGTTGTGGCTTTTGTGCATGTTTCCTGCACATCGTGTGGCGCTTGAAAAGCGCTTGCTCGAGATTGGACGTACTCTTGATAACTACTGCATGATGCGTGAAGGCGGCAGCGTGGTGAAGCAAGATACAGCATGCACAAAGGCTGATCTGAAACGTATGGTCGTGTACTTGTACTCGAACGCAAGAAAATCTTGTGACTACCAAGATGCCTGCCTTCTCGTATTGCTCTGATATTTGTTTGGGCGTGCAAGTGACATCATGCATGTTCGGAAGCAGAACCTGTCGATTGATGCTGGTGGTGTGCTGTTTGTACGATTGATTCGTGTGAAAACGCGCGAAGAACAAAGCCTGTCATTGTATTTCGATACCGACTATGCTACGTGCCCTCTCCTTGCACTCGCTTGCGCGCTCGCTACTCAGTCGTCGCCCGCTGTCGATGTCGTCGCTGGTCTGCCAGAGGCGCCACCTGTTGCAGCGCCGTCGCTCGAAGATGAGCCGCCGCTCACCGAGGTGCTTGACGCTGCTGCGGCCGCTGCTTCTACCATCAACCCTCCCAACCTCGCCAGCGCGCCAGCCCCAGTCGCCATCCACAGTCACGTAAACCGGCTGCTTGAGCGCGTCGCGGCACGCGCTCAAGTGCAGGAGCAACTGACCTCGCACTCCTTTCGCAGAGGCGGCGCGCAGCACGCCAACTCGTGCGCTGCACTGGCCGAACGCTGGATATTTGATCGTGGTGGCTGGACCATCAGTACGACAAACATGGCCTTCAACTACGTCTTCAACACGCGCCGAGAAGATCACAGTGTCGCGAAGGTGCTCAGCAGACACGAGCCAGGCGCGCACGTACCTCTTCCCAGTCTTGACTGTCTCGACTCAACAGCGCGCGAGCAGATCGCCGACGTTGCCTCTCGCCTCTTCTCTTCGTGCTCTGGTTTGTCGTCGGCGCGCTTTTGCATCGCTGCTCGAGTTCGTAATGCGCTCATGGCCGCCCTTCTAGCGCACTACCCGCGCGTCAAGGAAGAGCATCCAAGCGCGCTCGTCGTTGAGCTCCTCGAGCAGAGCGCACTCGCAGCACAGTGCTCGGTTGCCGATCTGCTTGCTTGGTCGTCGCCGACGATTGCTGAGAGCCAGTGCGCGAGCAAGCAGAAGCCGCACACAGAGGCAAACAAGAACGGGGACGAGGCGGATGCGAAAGCAGATGTGCTCATTCATCACCAAGACGCGGTCATCACGCAGCTGTTCAAGCTGGCGAGGCGTCAAGACGTTCGCTTGTCTGTTCTCGAGGCTGAACGGGATGGCTTGCAGTGCGCCAGACAAGTAGACTCCCACTCAGCAGCTACCAAGCGCTCGCCGGACGCAAGTGCTGCTCCAAGCGCTGCCGCTCCAGCGAAGCGCGCCCGCTCACCTGCGAAGCCCGTCCCGGCGACGTGGTACGAATGGTTCTGCGGCGAGCCACGAGGATGGAATAACACGGACAAACAGCGCAAGTCAGACTCAAAGCTGACCGTCGCATACATGCGGCTGTTCCTCAACAGCATGGAGCTGAACAACAACTACGACACGTACCCCGATAAGGTGCAGCACACTGGCGCGCTGACAGAGCGCGGCCTTCTTGCATTCCTCAAGACTCGCGGCGTGAACGCTCGCGGGGCACATCCGTGCTGAAGAAGATCCGCGAGCTGCACAAGCTGGGCAAGCTGAACGAGATCATCACGAGCCACAAGCGCCTTGTTGCTGTCGGCGCTTTCATGAATCCGTCACCGATGCACACTCGCGACGTCCTCTCGCTTCATGATCCTGGCACTGCATGAACAGTAGCGTCAGTCGCCAGTCGTCAGTTGTCAATGCTCACTCTCCACTTTTGCACAATTGCAGCTCTTGCTCACCGCTATCGAACGTGTGTGTGTGCGATCCTCGCTGCCACTTGCTCTTGAGTCGGTCAATTGACTTGATCGCTGTTGCCTCGCTTGCTGGATTTGCCGTGGACAGCAATTCACGGCTCTAGTTGGTGATGCTGCACACCATTCCATCCGGACTGATGCGGTTTCTGTTCGGAGCACAATGAGCACACGCTGCTGTTTTGTGCATAATATATGGCTGCTGTAGTGCTGCTTCAAGCTATTTGTTGTGATGTTGCTGTGTACTCGCTGGGCTTTTGCACGCGGTGTGACCCGTAGTGTCGTTGTTGTCGCCACACTGACCGCATGCGCTTGCTGCGCGCAGTCTCCGCGACATGAGTTTCGTCGTTGGTGCGCGTATGCTTTGCGTGTCCAATTGACCGGCTTGCGACGACATGCCGCTCGATCGCTGAGTGGCTGGTTGGATTGCTGAGTGTTCGTTTGCTCATGACCGCGAGCGAGAGCGTTCTTAACCGTCGTCTTGCTTTGCTTTGCGTGGCTGACCAGGCGTGGTATGCTGAGCAGATTGTGCACGTGTCCCGACTGTGGGTTCGCAGTCAAAGCTCGCTGGTAATGCCGGCGTGCGCTTGCGCTGTGCGTTTGTCCAGAATGCTGCTGTGGTTGTGCTGTCGGCAGTGTCGCGTTGGATCAACTCGCTTGCGATTTCGTGTGGAACGAGCCGGCACCGGTCGTGACGCACACATTTGCGAGCATCACACCATACACACGAATCACTGCCAAGTCCAAGCTCTTGAGCATGAGCAAGCACACACCGCAGCCTTTCTGGTGCTTTGGGTTGCAAGTCACGTCGCTGGCTAACGTGGTTCACTCGCAGGCAGTGTCACGCGCTCGCAGACGCGCGCACACTCACATGCGCATGCACTATACAATATTCAAGTCAAATCGAGACGAAACACATTCAGGTTCGCGCGCGAGCGCTCAAGCACGAGCAAGCACTCCACGCAGTTTTGCTGGTGCTCTTGGTTGCTAGTCGCAGCACTTGGTCCGTGTGGTTTGGTCGCAAACCGTTCCAAGCGCTCACAGACGCGCACGCTCGCACAAATGCATGTACTATACAATATTCAAGTCAAATCGAGCTGGATCACATTCACGCAGGCGCTCAAGCAATGCAAACACACAAAGCAGTTCTGTTGGTGCTCTGTGTGGCTAGTCAGCATGCTTGGCTCGCTCAGTTTGACCGCAGGCCATTCTACGCGCTCACCAACTCGCGCACACCCACACATACACACGACATGCAGTCTCAACACGAGAAACACAGCTCACAAGCGGCACACGCTTAGATCACCGCTGCGCTAGAGAAAAACGATGCAAACACACACTAATACACGAACGTGCAGCAGCGACGCGATCTGGAGTGGTTGTGCTGAGGTTGCTTGTGCTGGACGTGCTGGACATGGTGGACATGCTGGTCGTGTTACTTCAGCCACTGTCTATCATGGCGCGTCGCCGATTTGAGTTCTTCACCGATTGAGCACAAGGCGGCAATCGATCGCAAAACGCGCCTCTCGTCCATCATAATTACATCTTTCAATAGCTTCTTACAAGCGACAGCGATATGCGGTTCGTGGTCCGAAAATTTGTGGTATGGATGAATATGATCGTTTATCGGACCGATACTGCTGTTTGTATGCCCCGAACAGACCAATCAATAGACGGGGTTTCCATTTTAGCCAATGATGTCATCGAGAATGATTATAGTTTTACATTAATAGCCAATAGATATTGATAGGGTTAGGTAAGTAGCGAGAACCAGTGGTTCGGACGTATCTAGTCCGAAAGCTCTCGAAAATATTTGTATGGACATACAAATTGTTTGTCTAGGGCATATCACTTTTATATTTTTGTGCTTTCGGACGATGGGCATCGACAAACTCAAACCGAGCAACACGCAGCGCTCGAAGCTGACGGCGCAGCGCGTGTTCGCGAGGTTTCTGAGTGCGGAGAGTGTGGAGCATGCGTATGTGTGCGAGTGCATTGAGAGTGATGCGAGTGGCCGTGTGTTCGTGTCGGTGATGGACAAGTTTGGCATGTACTTGGTCTTTCAAGAGACCAAGAAGGAGGGCAGCCTCCTCACGAGGAATACGTGCTCTCAATACTATCGTCAAGTGAAGTTGTGGCTGTTGGGCATGTTTCCTGCGCATCGTGCGGCGCTTGAGAAGCGTTTGCTTGATATTGGACGTACGCTTGATAGCTACTGTATGATGCGTGAGGGTGGAAGTGTGGTGAAGCAGGCGACTGCATGCACCAAGGCCGATCTCAAACGCATGACAGTGTACTTGTATTCTAATGCAAGAAAGTCGAGTAACTACCAAGATGCCTGCCTTCTCACTTTGCTCTGGTATTTGTTTGGACGTGCGAGTGACATCATGCATGTGCGAAAGCAGAACCTATCGATAGATGCAGGTGGTGTGTTGTTTGTGCGATTGATTCGTGTGAAAACGCGTGAAGAACAAGGTCTGTCGTTGTATTTCGACACCGATTATGCTACGTGTCCTCTCCTTGCACTTGCATGCGCGCTCGCTACGCAGTCGTCGCCCTCTATCGATGTCGTTGCCGGTCTGCCCGAGGCTCCAACTGTCGTTGCGCCGTCGCTTGAAGACGAACCGCCGCTTACAGAGCTGCTCGACGCTGCTGCCTCTGCGGCGCCCGCGCTCGACCCTCCCAGCCGCGCCAGCGCTCCAGCCCCCGTCGCCATCCACAGTCACGTCAACCGCCTGCTCGAGCGCGTCGCAGCACCGGCTGGTGTGCAAGAGCAGTTGACGTCGCACTCGTTTCGCAGAGGCGGCGCGCAGCACGCCAACTCGTGCGCGGCGTTGGCCGACCGCTGGATATTCGATCGGGGAGGCTGGAACATCAGCACGACGAACAAAGCCTTTAACTACGTGTTCAACACGCGCAAAGAAGACCACAGCGTTGCGAAGGTGCTCAGCGGGCACGATCCGGCCGCGCACGTACCTCTTCCCAGCCTCGACTGTCTTGACTCAACGGCGCGCGAGCGAATCGCTGGCGTTTCCTCTCGGCTCTTCTCGTCGTGTGCTGGTCTGTCGGCGACGCGCTTCTGTGTTGCTGCTCGAGTCCGCGAAGCGCTCATGGCCGCACTCCTCGCGCACTACCCGCGCGTGAAAGAGGAGCATCCGAGCTCACTTGTGGTCGAGCGCCTCGAACAAAGCACACTCGCAGCGCAGTGCTCGGTCGCCGATCTGCTCGCTTGGTCGTCGCCAATTGCGGAAAGTCTGTGCCCACGCAAGGAGCAGCAGCAGCAACAGCAGACGGACGAGAACGAGTTGAAGCCGGAGGCAAAGCAGAACATGCTCATTGTTCACCAAGGCGCCGTCATCACACAGCTGTTCGAGCTGGTGCGGCGCCAAGACGCACGTCTCGCTGCACTCGAGGCTGAACGCGAAGGCGCGAAGTCAGCACGATCAGTCGACGCCAGCACCACTGCCGCCAAGCGCGCAGCCGATGCCAGTACTGCCTCAAGCGCTGTCGCTCCAGCAAAGCGCGCTCGCTCGCCCGCGAAGTCCGTCTCGTCGACGTGGTTCGAGTGGTTCTGCAGCGAGCCACGAGGGTGGAGCAGCACGGACAAGCAGCGCAAGTCAGACTCAAAGCTCACAGTCGCATACATGCGGTTGTTTCTCAACAGCACGGAGCTCAACGACGACGACGAGACGTACCGCGACAAGGTGCAGGAGGCAGGCACCCTGGCAGAGCGCGGCCTGCTCTCATTCCTCAAGTCCCGAGGCGTGAACGCGCGCGGAACACAGTCCGTTCTCAAGAAGGTGCGCGAACTGCACAAGCGCGGCGAGATGGACGAGCTCATTGCGTCGCACAAGCGTCTTGTCGCCGCAGGCGCGTTCGTTGACCCGTCGCCGATGCACACTCGCGACGTGTTGTCGCTGCACGATCCTAGCACTGCATAGACACAAAGGCGTCAAACTCGTTGCTCAATGCACAACCTCAGCGCTTGCACGTTCTCGTACCACTTGCTTACCTCAATCGCTTGTGCGCGCTTGTCCTTCTCACCTGTGTCTTGCTCGCACGTCGCTCGATCGACTTGGCTCGCTGCAGCACCTAGCGCTGATTGCAGTCGGAAGTCATCGTGGAAGGCGACGTACAGCTCTTGTTCTTGTCGCTGCTTGACACGTACTTTGGTCTGTCGCGCTCGCAACGCACGTCGTCGTACGCCGTGAGCGAGGAGATTGCTGTACTGCTGCATGCTGGGCTTTTGGGCCAAATCCACATGCCTGCGTCAGGTGCTGCTTGCTGTGCGCTCGCTGTGTGGTCGCTGCGGCGGCTGTGCGCTCGTTGCGCTCTTGTAGATCGCTAGCTGTACTCTCGCGGTGCGATCACTGAGCTCTGTGCTCTGTGCGAAACGCAAGCGCACTGTGCGCTCGCTGTGCGCTTATCGATCTTCGCTGTGCTCTTGCTGCACGAGCGTTGAGCTCTTTGTGCGCTCGTTGTGCGCTTCCCGCACACGCGCGGCTTGCTGATAAGGCTGGAGCTCGCTGCGCATCTGCTGCGCACTTGCTGAGCGCACAGTCGTTGCGTCAACTCTCTGTGTGGAGCGGACGTCGTGCTGTGGTTGCGTGCGATCTGAGCGCTAGCTGTCACTTCGACGACGGCGCACACTATCATGTATCGTCCGCTGCTCAAGCGTAACACTCATCCGAATGACTCGCACTTGCACAGCAGTAACGCCGTCCGACGTGATAGTCGCGCTGAAGGTACACACATGCAAAGCCGTTTGTTCGCCAAACCCAAGCTCAAGCACCGCTGCGTCTGGGCAACCAAGAGATTGCGGCTACAATTTTCAAGTCAAACTGACTTGGCAATCTCGCGCACAAGTGCTCGAGCACATACAAGCACACAATGCGGTTCTGCTTGTGCTCTTGATCGCTCGTCACAGCGCTAGGCATGTGCGGTCTGCTCGCAGGCCATCCCACGCGTTTGCGCGCTCGCGCGCTCGCACACGCACATGTACCATACAATATTCAAGTCTACTCGAGATGGAGAGCATTCGAGTGCGCGCACGAGCGCTCAAGCACATACAAGCACACAATGCGGTTCTGCTTGTGCTCTTGATCGCTCGTCACAGCGCTAGGCATGTGCGGTCTGCTCGCAGGCCATCCCACGCGTTTGCGCGCTCGCGCGCTCGCACACGCACATGTACCATACAATATTCAAGTCTACTCGAGATGGAGAGCATTCGAGTGCGCGCACGAGCGCTCAAGCACATACAAGCACACAATGCGGTTCTGCTTGTGCTCTTGATCGCTCGTCACAGCGCTAGGCATGTGCGGTCTGCTCGCAGGCCATCCCACGCGTTTGCGCGCTCGCGCGCTCACATGCACAGACATACACAACATGCAGTCTTGTGACGAAAAGCACAGCTCACAAGCGCCATGCGCTTTCGCTCACTGCTGCGCTGCAGAAAGAGGTACACGCAAACGCAGACGCGCACACACTTACGGGTATGATGTTCATCGCCGCTGCGACTTGGTCCGCTGCGACTCGGGGCTCATGGTATTGAGCGCGCTTGTGCATGCGCGGTCGATCGTCGTTCGCTGCCGCTGATTCTTCTTGTTCGAGTGAGCTCAAATGGCGAGGAGCAATCGCAAAACACGCGTTTCATCGTTTGTAAATACGACTGTCAAAAGCTTCTTACGAGCTGCCGCGATATGCGGTTCGTGGTCCGAACCGCGGTCCGAAGGACCGATAATTTGTGGTATGGACCCTAAAAATTATAGGGTCCATTCCACAAATTACATTTTTGGCTATAGTGGATGGAAACGCATCCGTCCATAATCCATTATTGGATCCAACACTGCGTTGGATCCTCAACCCGACAACCGATACTAGAACTAAATTGTGCGCATTCTTATCAAAACTGCGTACTTTGTGTTTTGCTTGGATTGTTTCTTCAAATGATGTGTCGTTTTCTTACGTGGTAAACAATTGCAAAAGCCTGACAGACGAGCGGCCACCGGTCACCGGCCAACGATATGAACTGGAAGTCACCGACTTCCAGTTCATATCGTCAAGTCCGTTGGGTGATATGCGGCCAATCCATAGAAAGAGCACTTAAACGATCCGCTTGAGTTCTCCGAGGTCCATGGTAGAATCATGATCTTTGGCCGACTTGCCGTTTTAACTTCAATTGGGAACATGCCTCTTGTCCAAACATGTACACATACCCCTGCGGCTCGTTCCTCATAAAACACAGCGTTTTGAAGTTGCTGGTGCACGCTGCTCAGGTGGTTAACACAGACTTTTGTCACTGTGTCGTCCTGTAGCTAGGAGGTCGCAAACTGACAGGAGAGTTGTTCGATGTCTGCTTCTCGCAATATGCTACCCGCGCTGTTATTACCGCTGACTTTCTCACGCAAGGAACCGTCGAGAAATACAATACAGTGGTATTGCACCACTGTATTGTATTTCTCGATTGTGCCTTCGAAGCTTAAAACGCTTAAACCCCTCTAGGGTTTTAGCGTGAGTTTCTTGAGCTAGTGTAGTATACACTGCGGTGTACACGATATTTTGGTGATACATGAATATACGTATACCATTTGAATCAAATTATACTATATGTATAAAGTATACTCAATGTACAGTACAGTATTCTTCAGGTACATTTGTATTTCTATTTACAGGAACAACACAACATAGGGAATATGTCGTATAATATTTCCCAATATGACAGTTTCGCAGCACCGACTTATTCTCAAGTCATTTACGGAGTTTTCTACAATAGAAAACCCTGACAGAGTTAGCTTCTATTTATAGTTTACTTGGTCCGATACAGCGTCGATTGGAGTTTGCTATATAGCAAACTCTGTATAGCTTCGCTCAATAGAAATCTTCACCAACGGCTGTATTTAGTCTGTGTCGCTCAATAGTCTGGATTGCAATATAGTCTGGTACAGACTATATGACTACAACGTAACGACCGCAGCGTCTTCGAGCATCGCTTAGCCGCAAATACAAAGCAGCCGTTTTGCATCTCGTACAATCAAAGCTGGCGATTCGCTCACTCGCGCACTCGTTCCATCTGGCAGCTCAGCATCCGCTCACGACTCGACACTCGTGAGTGAGTCACGAGATCACTTTTGTTTTTTAGCTCCAACGCGCTCGTGCACTCACTCCGTGCACTCGCTCCACGTTCGCTCTTGCTGCGTGCTCTCGCTCGACGTGCACTCGTGCTCATTGCGCTCGTACTCTCGTTATTTGTGCACTCGTGCTCGTGCTCATTGCGCTCGTGCTGTCGCTCATTGTGCACTTGTGCTCGTGCTCATTGCGCTCGTGCTGTCGCTCATTGTGCACTTGTGCTCGTGCTCTCGCTCATTGTGCACTCTTGCTCACGTAGGCATGAAGCGTTGCAGTGGATGCGAGGAGGACTCGTCCACGGTCAGCCACACATGCGATCGATGCGGCCGCTGCAATCACGTTTTCTGCGGTGTGCCTATCGGAGAAGGACAAGGTTGCTCGGTTCGGTGCGTCAAGTGCGATGATCAGTCCTCGACGCTGCGGGAGGTTGATGCTGTACACTCAGCGTCTCCGATCATTGCCTCTTTTGCTCGGCAAGCACACACAACTCAGCACACCGAGTACGACACCGACGCAGTCGTTCCTGCAACACCTGAGACGAGCACCAAGAAGCGCCGCGTTGCGCAGGTCGTCTCGATGGTGCAAAGAACTTCAAAGCCAACGCTGTTGCGAGTTTTCCAGAGGTCTTTAGAGGCACGTACAAAGCCAACGTCCAAAAGGCGAGTGACTGGTGGTCAAATCGCGACGCCATCCTCGCGCACACACACAACTCTGTGACCCGGCGCATCGATGGCATTGTCAAGCGCGTTCGGCTCAAAGCAAGCGCAGGAAGCGGACGCAAAACGTTGGAGTGGGTCATTTGGCTCCACCACGAGCTGCTGCAAGAGTTTGTCTGTCTCCGTGCAATGAAGATCAAGGTGTCACGTGCTCTTTTGATCGATGCGAGCGAACACATTCTTGCGCATAGCAAAGGCCCGTTCACCGCGAGCACGATCGAGACTGGCCGTACGCTCGGCCCTCGCATCACTTACAGCTGGATTCAGTCCTTTTGCGATCGACACAACATCACAACTCGCAAACAATGCGGAAAGCTGGCTGTGTCGCCTGAGAAGCAGCGCAGCATTGACCGTGCGGTGGCGTACCATCTCGGCCAGCTCAAAAGACTGTTTGACAGTGGCGAGCTCATGGACGACTACGTGTACAACATGGACGAAGCTCACTTTGTCGTCAATGTCGATGACGGCAAGACGCTTGAAGTAAAAGGCGCCAGAGAGGTCAAGTACCACGACGCCGTGTCCGGCAGCGAGGGAATGACGCTCGTCGTCACTCTGCGAGGCGGCAAGCGGGCTAGCCTCGTGACACCAATGCTCATTTTCCAGAATGGCAAGCGAAGCTATCCTGTCCGCGGACTCCCGGACAATGTTCCTGGCGTTGCCTACCGCACGGGACCAAAGGGATGGATGGACAGCAGGACTTTTGCTGTGTGGGTGGGCGACTCCCGATGCCTGCGACGCGACTCACACGACCACGGCCAAGTCGTGTCCCTCGACAACGCTGGCGGCCACAGACTGGACGCTCAAGTAGACGATGAGCTCGCCAAGAAGCGCTTTTCGCTGCGGTTCTTGCCGCCAAACAGCACCGACCTCTGCCAGCCTGCTGATGCCAACGTCATCCAGCAGCTTAAGCGGGTCTGGAGAGAGCAGTGGGAGCTGGAGAAGCAGCGCCTGGCGATGGCGAACCGCTTCTCCAACATCCCAAACAACAAAGGCGAGTGGTCAGGAAAGCTGTCGCACCCTGGCAAGCGCTTCTACCTCCAGCTTGCCGCAAAGTGCTGTCGCATCGTGAGCTACATTCGCGACGACAACGACGTCAGCATTGTGAATAAGTCCATGATCTGGTGCGGCCTCTGTTTGAACGTCAACGGAGTGTGGGAGGAGGCACAGCTCTTCCCGCATCTGCAGGCCATTGTCAACGAGCATCGCGAGCGCTTCAACGGGACAGAACCAGTAGACTTTTGTGAGGCTGTTGTCTAACTGAATTCAGACTTGCATTCTTGTACTAATATATAGTCTGGATCAAAAAATAGTCTGGTCCATTCTATGTTTCCTTCTGACCAACTCAAATCGAACGTTCAGATTTAGTCCGGACCAGACTAAATACAGCTAATAGTGTACCAGAGACTACGTTTAGACGGACGCCGATCACCTCTGCGCACCGGACGAGATTGACAAGAGCATGTGATGGCAGTACGCTCAGCGCGCACGAACAACAGCATGCGCGCTTCGACTCGTCCGCTACGACTCGTTCGTGACGCGAACTACCTCCAGCTACAGATGCGACGACGGACGCACTTCAGCAGCTTGCGTCAGCACGCACTAGCATTGAGGATCGAGCATCGCAGTGGTCGGCAGGTCAAAAGATCAGCAGAGCCGCCGCGGTAGTCAGATCCAAGATCGATCAGCAGCTCCGTGGGATCCACGAGCACAATGTGATCTCTATCACGAGACCTCTTGTCTCCGGCGGCGGCGCTGCGCAAAAGTGCGGCAAGTTCGAGTCGTTGCGCACCAAGAGTAACAGTAGCGCGACCGACAATGTTGCAGGCCCGGGAGCTCGCAAGCCATGCAGCGTGCCGCGCTTTGTACAACACAACCAGTACGAACAGCACCGACATCAACATCGGCACGTCTTGCAGCAGCACTACCACGAGCAGCAGTACAAACAGTGTCTGAACCACTTGCAGCAGCTTGTACAGCATGTGGCTCCAGCACTACCGCCGCACCAGTGTGCGCGGACGGCGAGTGGTGCTTGGCGACGACAAGATCAAGCGCGTACCCGCACCGCACTCGCACGTTGCCTGTGCGCGCAAAGCGACGACAACAGCTACGGCGATAGCGACGATGAGCGCAGAACGGCAAGTACGAAGTCGCTGACGTCGTTGTCTCCGAGAAAGACGTCATTGGCGCATGTGCGAGCTCGCAATGCGCTCGGAGCAGAAGCAGACGCACTGTTTGGTGCAGTTCGAAGACGGCGCATGTGCTCAGTCGTGAAGTGCTCGAAGTAGCAGACGCAGACACGCTGCTTGGCGACGACGTATTACGCTCGTGCACACTGGCCGCCGCTTTGTTTTGCTTTGCGCGGCGCAAGCGACGACGAGTTCATCGTGGCAAAACACTCGCGAACGCTTGAACCGTGACTCTCGCATCTCCGACTACGCTGCGGCGCGCACAAGCGGTTCTCGCAGCGTTGCGCAGAGCAAAGGACGCGTCGCGAGTCCGGACGAGTCGGCGATGTCGCAATCTCAAGCGCTTGACCGCGGCCCGAACGCGCAACTCGCGGATCTTGCGTGACGTGCTCTCGCGGACGTCGCGGCGCGGCTCTGAACGGCTGAGGCGGGCAATCGTCAGCTTGCGCATACCAAGTAGCGGTGCTCGTGGCCACATGGCTACATTGGCGTGGCGCAAGCCTGATGACAGCACGGCGGAGCGCAGTGTGACTCTCGAGCACTCGGCTGCGTTCGTCGACTTGTACGAAGGCGCGGCGAACAAAAGCCGGCGAAAGCGCCGATCGCAAGATCGCGCGGATCCATGTCTGGCGCTCCAAGACGCCAAGAGAAGAGGAGCTGCTACCATCATCGCGGGCAACGTGACTGCAGTTGCGGCGTCGCAGACGTCAGGACGGACCCCGCAGCGAAAGCAGCGATGATGCTGGCGCAAGGACGGGACTTTGAACGGCTGGATTCACCCACCCGCGCGCGGCGCAGGACATGGCGGCATTGGGCTCGCCTGTCGTGTGTCTGACGACAGCTAGGCGGAGTGTTTGTGCGACTCTCGAGCGCACGGACGTGTCTGCGCTGGGCGTGTGGCAAAAGCGCGCAATGAGAGCACGAACGAGCAAACGCGCCGCTGGACAAACGGGTGGACGAGCGAAGCTGAGCGCAACGTGGGCCGTAGAGCGCGTGGTCAAGATTCAGTGCCAGATCGTTGAGCCGCCCCCACACAAAGACGCCGAAGCGAGACCAGTGTACGTGTGTTCATATCGTGTGCGAGGTGGCCGCCGGCGGTTGACGCGAGGAGATGCTGTGGCGACTGGCGTCGGGCGCAACTCACAAACGCTCTTGGTCGTGTGTGTGTCCACTCTGTCTAGAGAGGGCGAGATGGAGTGCTACGGGTCGTCCAAGCACAGAGACACCCAGAAGGCCCTAAAAATCTACACCAAGGCGTGTGACGACCGAGCGCGAAGTTCAGGCCAATCGCTCGCGAAGCGCTCGAAGGACCGCCGGTCAACCACGTCAGACCAGACGCACGCAGTGCGACGACGGCGATCGTGCACGTTGCCGTCGGAAAAAGCGCTGGCGCTGAGAGAGAGTGCGTGGATGGAGCGTCCATGGCCGCGGGTACAAGTGTCGAGCGGCAACAGGACGTGGTCTTTGGACGTTGGCGCATCTTGGGATCCTGCTCTCTGCGTGCGTCAGCGCTCTGGTCTCAGCCAACAGGTGTGCGTCGCGACAAAACGCGCGTCCGTCGGTGGCGAGCGCAACGACTGCAAAGCGCTCGCGCAGATCGTCCAGAGGTCACTGAACCGCGGCATCAGCGCAGCAAAGATGACGGCGCACCGCGTCACCGTCCCAAGCGCGACGACGACAGCGGAGGTGCTCGCATCACCGTCATCGCTTTGCCAGCGCCGCCATCAGTGCCAGCGTCAGTGTCCAGTGGTTCTCGTCGTGCTGCGGTGGCAGTTCGAGGCTGGCGCACGAAGACGGCAGCTGCGCAAGTGGATGCGTGCGCGTGCAAGAGACAGCGTTGAAGACGAGAGAGCTGGAGAAGGCGCGGTGCGTGTAGTGAACGGGAAAGCGAGTGAAGTCTGTGGGTGACGGAAGCTGCTATCGAGCGACTGCGTGACAAGGAGCTGCACAAGGAGGCACCACCGAACTCTCTCTTGCTCTGTGTGTCTACTGACAGTAGTGGCGCAAGTGAAGACCGCAGCCGTCGCAGTCGCATCACCCGCCGTCAGTCCCACCCAGGACCTGGTGCTGCGCTCGTAGTGGAAGCAGCTTCTCCAAGCCGTACGTTGCGCCGAGGCGACAAGGACTACGGCAGCACTCATCACCAAGCGCTAGCGCGTCGTCGGTGCGCCTGGAGCTCCCACACTCGAGCCTTCCTGTCTGTGCACGTTCCGTGTGCATCGTCCGGATCGTGCGCGTTGCTGCCACTCGAAGGCTCGACACTCTTCCTCGCGCAGTTCAGAGTCAAGACCGAGTGCTCGGACGCACGAGCACTGGCTGCGCCGCCTCGACGCGTGCGCGGATGGCGTCAGCAGCCCAAAGCGCATCGCAACGGCAGTGGCTCCGTACAAGCGCCAGAGGCAGCAGCATTCGCCCCGTGAACGAGACATCGCAGCTGCTCATCGCCAGGCTCTGCGACGCGAGCGCCGTACTACTGGCGAAGCATTTTGCGTCCCACGCGCACACAGACGAGCGTCGCGAGCAGCGCACAGCAGCCCTGTCGGTCCCTCATGCGGCGCGGCCACACACGGCTCGCTGTGTGCGCGCGCCAGCAGTAGCTGAGGCAGTCGGTCAGGACCACGACACACAAGCGCTCGCATGCGGTCACGTCGTACGTCAAGTGCGCGCGCGTGTGTGAGAGAGAGCGAGCGAGTTGGTAGCAGAGAACGAGCGAGCGAGTGAGCATCCCACACTCAACGACAGAGAGAGAGAGAGGTCGTTGCTTGTACGCGTCAGTCACGTCCGGCGCCTGCTCTACCGACGCTCGAGTGCATTGGGAAGCGCACATCTGTGTGAGTCTCTCTCTCTATCGTTACACAGCGACGCAGCTTGCGAGGCCGCGCTCGAGCGCATCGCGGTCCAAGTGGAGACCAATGAACACGATCTGCGAGCTGCGCGCGTCGGTCGCCCACGCTTCGTCCGACGCGTACGCTTCGAAGAGCTCGTGCACTGCTTGGAGGATGAACTTGTTCGGCTCGTGCGCGATCGCAAGCACGCCTTTCATGCGGAAGAGCTTCTGCTTGCGCGCATCGTTGCCGTCGTCGTCGTCTTGGTCCCAGAGGAGCTCGCCAAGCCAGCGCTCGAGCTTGTCCTGGTCGATAGCACAGTCAGCGATAGTGACGCACGTCGTCTGGATGCCGCCAGTGTGCGTGTGCGACGCGTCACCATCGTGCTTGTGCTGCTGGCTCGCACTCAGTTCTTGCTCGACCTCGCGCGCGCGCTGCGTCGTGAAGCTCTTGATGTCGAGGATCGCGTCGAGCGAGATCGCAGCGCGTTCGGTCCACGCGACACTCGCCATCGCGTTGATCTGCGCGACGCGGGCTTCGATCGCCGCTGCTTCATCGCGCGACGGCACGAGGTCGCGCTTGTTGAGCAGGATGCGGTCAGCGTACGCGAGCTGCGCTGCGGCTTCGCGCTGCGTGTCTGGGTGGTCCAGATGGTAGTGAATGCGCGGGGCGTCAACGAGCGTGACGATGCCGTCGAGGAAGATGCGGCCCTCGAGCTCGTCGTCGACCCAGAAGACCGATGCGACTTTGCCCGGGTTCGCCATGCCAGTCGTCTCGACGAGGATGTAGTCGAACCGGTCGCGCCGCTCAAGCAGGCGCTCGAGCGTGTTGACGAGGTCGTCGCGCACAGAGCAGCAGACGCAGCCATTGCTGAGCTCGTAGAAGTCGTCAAAGACTTGGCCGTTCCCACCGTCCTTTGCGATCAGGTTCTCCACGCCGATCTGCTCGCCGAACTCGTTCTCGATCACGGCGATGCGCTTGCCGTGCTGCGCCGTGAGGATGTAGTTGAGCAGCGTCGTCTTGCCAGCGCCAAGGAAGCCAGAGAGGATCGTCACTGGCACAGGCTTGAGTCCGTACGTGCTGCTGGCAGGCGCTGGTGGAGGTGGTGGCACTGCTGCTGCTACTGCTTGCGGTGTGTTGAGCGGCGCGAGCTCAGGAGGCATCTCGTCGTCGCTCATGTCGCTCGTATTGCTTGACAAGAGTCACAACTTGTTGTGCGAACCAAAGCATGGTTGTATTTGATTTGGGTATTCATATAGCTTCGCATCCGAACAAAAGAGTGAAAAAATCAAGTATACAGTTGTTGATGCTTTTAGTATCAACGTTCGTATCCATTCCAATTCTTCAGTGACAAAATACCCGATCAACCTAATTTAGTACTTATATCATACCTTACCGTCACCACTCTGACATCGCATTTGGATCTGTCAGATTCTGTCAGGAAGGATGGCGCCTGAACTTGTATGCAGCGCATTATTTGAAGCGATTGCTCGGCAGACAATTTTGTGTGGATAAGACACAAGGAGCTCTTGCATACTTTAATCAAGTGTAAATGACAGTAGCAAAACGAGTGAGCGCTGTCAGTCGTCGACGAAGCACTTTGGACGCAAGCGAGCAGCAAGCAGCAAGCAGATCCAGCAAGACACCAGCACGCCAAGCAATGTGCGATTCACTACATGTTGTGTATGCGTGTACGTAATTAGCCGCTGGCGCGTGAGCGATGTGCAATAGCACGAGTGATGCCAGCATCTTTGCAAGCTGTGTGTTTCATGTTCTGGATGACCAACGCCGATCAAGATCGCATCGACGAGCAAGACATGAGGACAACGCGATCGATGCATCAACTCAATGCAGCGGTACTGGCGTACATGCTCGTGTCGATTGTGCAGCATGACCATGCGTGTGTCTGAGCATGAACCTGTTCAAGTTATGCGAGCGACGGTGCATATGTGTGCGTGTGTGAGCGTTTAGCTGGCTGAGCAATGAGCGATAGCTTTGCGATACCGGCAGCAATGTGTCTAGCCAGTGCAAGTGCATCTTGTACGAGTGTGTGTGTCTCATGAGCATAAACACACAAGTGCCTGCACTCGTGTGTCGGATGCATCTTCAATGTTGAGCATGAATGCATACATTTTCTTAGTATTTGTGCACACGAGCACAACCAACAGCGCAGCAACCTGAGCAGCGAAGCGCGAAACACCAACGCGGTGCACCAGCAACGTGGACGACGGTGTCGCAGCTCCATCACCTACGCAACAGCGCCACAGCACTGAAACAACGCAAGTGGCGCACCACACGCTTCTGCACTGCAGTGCAGAACCGCAAACAGCCAACCCAGCACCAGCGAAGCAGCGCGACAACAGTATGCAGCTAGTTCATCGTCACAGTCAAATCGCACAATCGCAGCGCGAGCTGCGCAATGTCATCGAGCATCGCCGACGCCGCAAGCCGCGCATCGTCACACTGTTGCAGCAACGAGTGCGAGCAACGCAACAACCAGCAGCGAATAGCAAGCAGCGCAAAGGTAGCGATCAGCGCACAGCAACGAGCAGCAAGCAGCGTGGCGCTGCTGCGGCGACACATCAGCCATCAGCAGCACATCAGTAGCAAGCAGCGCATCAGCAGCAAGCAAGGTGAGCGTTGCAACAGCAGCGCATCGGTAGCGCAACAGCAGCGCATCGGCAGCGCATCGTCAGCGCATCAGCGAACGCCAGCAGTGCAAAACAATGAGCGAGGCAACAGCAGCGAGCAACGAGCAGCAGCGAGAAGCGCATTGCGAAGTGCGAGCAGCGCAACAGCGACAACACTCCAAGCATTGCAACAGCAACGACAGCATGCAATGCAACGAATCCATTCGCCTCTCGACTTCTCCTGTCCTACAGTGCAACGTCTTCGATCGGCGCGATGATGTCGATAGTCGCGACTGACGTGGGGTCTTGAATCCGCTCTGTCCTGAGCATCGCGCGGTACGCAGCGATGCGACTGTTCAAGCCGCCCGTCTTTTGCGCGTCGAGCATCGCCTTGACAACAGTCCCAGCAGCGCTTGCGCCAACGTGCTGAGCACGCAGGAAGTCGAGCAACGCCGACTCTGTTGCTCTACCGACAGCAAGGACGTCGTCTTTGTACGACGAGGAGCTCTCGTCGAGCGCGAAGCCATTGGGCGCGAAGAGCTTCATGAATGCGACCAGCTGACGGAGAAGCGAGCGTCGCTGGCGATCGCCGCTAGTCCAAAGCATTGGGACCGACGTGTACCACTCATACCACGCCGCTGCGAGACTCATTGGCGCGGCCTTCTTGCGTCGTTTCGTGGGTACGTCTTGCTCTTGGTCGTCCGCTGTCGATGCGACCGCAGCCGCCTCGATCTCTGACGTTTGTGCGCAAGCTTGTTTAGACGGCAGCCGTCCCCGCTCCGCCTCAAGCACACGCACGCGCTCGGACAGCAGCTTGTTGGACTCTACGACCAGTTTGTTCGACTCGACGAGCCCGCGCATCACGGCAGCTGCGTGCTCACGCTCGCGCTCACGCGCGTTGAGCGCATCGTGCGATACGTTCTTGTTCGTCTGCTCCTGGTCGCGCGCGCGTGTGTGCTCGAGCGCTGTAGACCACGCAAGCAGTTCAAACTGCTCGATGCCTGCAGCACCTGCGCACTGCTCGAGTCGACGTACTACTGGCGCGCTGGTGTTCAGCGCCTTGATCAGCGGCAGGTGCAAGGGCAGAGTCGCAGTGAGCGCGTCGAGCGTCTTCGCGTCGACTTTCAGACGACGGTCGGCGTGCCCGACACACGAGCGAAAGAGAAGCCGCTGGAAGTGCGCGAGAGCGCCGCGAGCGCGACTGTCGAGCACGGACGTGTTGGCTGCTGTGGGTTTGTCGTCCGGCGCGTATCCACTCAACACGCGCGCGACCTTGCGGTCTTCGCGCGGCGTGTTGAACACGTACGCGAATCCCTTGTTCGTGGCGCTCATGTTCCAAGCGCCACGATCAAGGATCCACTGCGATGCGAGACGATCGTCGCCGTTGGCGTGTTGGGCATCGCCTCGGCGAAACGAGTGCGACGTCAGGCCGACCGTCACAGCGCCGACCGTCGCACTCACGCGACGCAACAATCGGTTCGTGTACGCCTGCACGCCGATCTCTGACTTTGGCGCTGACTGTTGTTTCTGTGCGGGTGTTGTGTGCTGGTGCAGGTCGCGATCGAGGAGGTCGAGTAGGGGCACAGAGCGGTCGATCTCGAGGGCTGCAACAGGGCGAAGCGCCGGTAGTTGTGAGAGGAGAGCGGTCGTAGGGCTGTCTTGCGTGGCGAGCGCGACGCCGAGCGCAAAGAGCGGGCATGTGATGTAGCTTGAGCGGTCAGGCACTAGCGTCAGCCCTTGTTCTTGAGACGTCTTCACACGCAGAAGGCGCACGTAGACAGCGCCATCGGCAGTCGTAGAGACATGCTCTTTTTGCATATATGCCAGGTCAGAGGCACGACCAAAACAGTACCACATCAAACTCATCAATGCAGCGTCTTGATAGTCTTTAGCACATGTAGCATTGATGTACATAGACTCAATAAGCAAACGCAAATCGCTCTTCGTACAGGACGGCGCCTTTTGAACAAAACCTCCATCGGCACGTTTCTGGCAGTACTTCTCAAGCAGCTTGCCCTTGCGCAGAAGCTCAGCACCAGCAACATCCCGTAGTTGCGGATGCTGGCCGAGCAACCAGAGCTTCACATGCCGATAGTACCCTATCACAGTGTTCATCTTTAACGGCGTGCCATAACTCAACACTTTGTACGCAAGATACAAACCGAAGCGATCCATCAACGTCACTAGGCGCACGCCAGACGTATCGCTCTTGACGCTGGCGTGGACATAGTCCTCGCTAACGCCTTCCTCGTTGAGGAAGGAAGCGAACGTGCTCATGGCAGTGGCACGCGCCTTCTGCGTGTTCGCAGGTGCAAGAGACTCAAGACTCATATCAATGCAATGCAAATCGAGTTGTGAGAGAACGAGGCGATCGCGCAGCTGGCCACCAGTTTTCAGTTCATGTGTCCCACGCAATATATGGCTATTTTGCTCTTGTTGTCGGAATGACGCCGGTATTTACACGCTAGCCGTTCAACTTGATGTTTGTAAAGACATATACATATTTTAGATTCCGATCCGACAAAATATGTGACGGAATTGACGGAATAGTAAACCCAAACCTCGCTACCTCTGATTGGTCCATGCCGTTACACAACACATGTTGATTGGTAGATCGGCAGGACTTCGCAGAGGCCACTATAGAAAGTGTCCGAACGGTGACTATATTCATCCATAAGATGAGAACGCCAACCTTGATTGATTCCTACCATCATTCCAACTATTCGTAAAACGGATGTAAGAAGTGCTTGTGTAATTACGATTTTGCTTTGCATCTCGCTGCGCTCGCACTCGTCGACAAAGAAACAAGACGCCCAACAAGCTCGAGCAAGATCACAAGCTGGACGACGACGGAGTGTCGGTGTACAGCGAGGCAGCACCGCAGCACAAGCTCGGCATGAAGTGGAAGTACCAGGTGCTGATATGTGACATCAAATTGTCTGCCAGTGACCTGCACCGTTTGGTGCGGCGAGGCGGCGAGCAGTGTATGTTTGCACGTGCATGTTTTCACAACTCTGGCGAGCATGAGGCGCTTCACCACATCGTGCAAGACCTGAGCGACGACAGCCCACGTAACACGCGATCCAAAACCCACGCACGGGTGCGCTGCGACGAGCACGCCAATCCAAGGGTCGCCGTCGTCAAGTACGAGCTCGCCGTGCGCGTTTGAGTGTCTACATGATGTATGTGGATGTGCGTGCGTATATACATTCGAATTTGTATTGCCCGATGGCAGGCGAGCACTCTGAGCACTACGATCGTCACGCACGAGCAGTCGTCGATGAAGAACGCCATTGCGGCGCAGACTGGTTTGACGAGCGTGTTGCACTCAACTTGGGCGTGATATATATGTCTATTTGTATGAAGTCCGCGCGCCTCGAGCAAATGCGCCAAGACGAGCTCAATCAAGCGAGCTGTGCGTGTGTTTGGCGTGTATATGAGCAGGATGAACACAACTGAATGTACTTGTGTATGCATTGGGTGTGTGGACTTGCTTGCGTTCTCGAGCGTGCATGTTAGCGTGATCTTTCCTGATGAGTCTCGTGCGCGTGTGTGCGTATATGGTAGCGTGTGTGCTTCTGCATGTGTGCTACCTGAATCACTCGCAAACAGCAACGACGAGCATCAACTACGAAACCACAGTGCAGCACCCGAGAGCAATGCACAAAAACACCAGCAGCAGCAACTCGAATGCGCCAGTGTCAGCGATTGCTCAAGGCGAGCAACAACGACAAGCCCGATAAGCCGCTACAACACAACAGCATCACAATCAACAACTACGCTCGCAACACCGTCCAGCAGCATCAATACGACATCTACTGCACCATCTTGCGCGACTACGACTGCAAGTGCGTATGCTCGCACGACTTTGACTACGAATGCGACTGTGACTGCTACCGTCTGAGCGCCTTTGTATGTACGCATGCGTGTGCGACTGCGACGCGTGTTTGACTGCAAGATTGAGCCCCGTGCAACAGCAAGCCGTGTACGACCATGCGCGGCGCATCTGTCCCCAATCTCTCGGACGTGCGCGACAGCAGTACACCAAGCCGTGCGTGGTGTGCGCAGGTATACCAGACTCGCAGAGCAAAGTCGACGACCCTTCTATCGAATGGACACCGTGCCCACGGACCGTGGCACGCTGCTGCTCAATCAAAGACCAGTGTTATATCCGAGCTCCTGCGCTCCTGCTTGTGACGAGTGTGTGTTTCCTGTATGTCTGTGCATTCTACGTGCTTGCCGTGATACATCCTATGCGCACACTTGGCGAGCGAGCGACTGACACGGAGATATACGGCGAGAGGGCCGCACGGCGTTCACTCAACGAAGTGCCGCACTTGCGCTTGCAGTTGCGACGGCAAGTCGTTGCAGCGAGTGTCTGTGCTCAGCGCGCGCCGCACTGCAGCAAAGACGAGTCGCGATCACGTGATGTACCAAGTTCACAGAGTGACCAGAGAAGAGATTTGATTCAAAGGTACAACCGCACGCTGCTGCGCTGTGGTATGTGAACTCCAAGCGCGGAAGCCACTCGCACAGTGTTGAGCGCGCCGCGCAGGTGCAGTCGGCGTAGCGCCTTGGTTGCAGTACCAACCGCGCCACCGGACTCACCGCACTGCTTGAGGAACACCGCAACCGTCGCCCTTGCATCTCTCCCGATCTTGAGCACGACATCGCGATAGTCTGGCGACTCGCGATCCAACGAGTACGCACCAGCAAAGAGCCTCATGTACACCAACAAACGGTACGCCAAGCGTTTGTGCTTGTCAAGCGTTGCGTGAGAGCTCGGACCCGCGGAGTACGACTCGTACCAAGCGTCGGCGAGACTCGTCGGAGCGCTCTTGTGGCGCTTGACCTCAATGGCGTTGGCTGACGTTCGTATAGCGGGCTTGTCAATTTGCGATTGCACCGCAGGTCTATTTGCCGTCGCGGCCTTCCGCTCGATGCCGCGCACAAGTGCGGCGAGATCTGAGTTCACGGCGGTGAGGTCGTCGATGAGCGCGGCCTGCTGCTTCAGCATGGCGTGGTGCTGTGGGTGAGGCGCGCCGACCTCAGCGCACGACGCATCTTGGCTTGCCGCAGCAAGCGCGGCACAGACCGCAAGGAGCTCACCGCTCGCAAGTGACGCCGCTCGTGCAGCGGCTTCAATCCATGCGACGAGAATCGAGCCAGGCTAAAGCGCCTTGAGCTGCGGGTAGGAGGCGAGGAGGTGCGCAACGAAGAGGTCGAGGACCGGCCCGCCGATCCGATTGCGCGATTTGCCAACACCCAAGCTTGCGGCAAAGAGGTCGTCGTGCATCGCCGAGCGCTTGGTGAGAGACGACGAGTCGAGCGCTGCGAGAGTGATGAGCGGTACTTGCGCGTCCGGTTCGTGGCCACTGAGCGCTTTGGCGACTTTGCGATCTTCGGTACTCGTTTTGAATATGTACATGAATGCTTTGTGCGTCGTTGCCATGTTCCAGCCGCTTCTGTCCACAATCCACTGCAGCGCGAGGTGGGGCTTGGCGTTTGCGTGTTGCGCGCCGCCTCTTCGGAAAGAGTGCGAGCTCAAGGGATTCTGTACGCCTGCAGGTCGTGCGATGCGCGCGAGCACGCGGTTAAGTTAGCGTGAACGCCTGGAGCGGTCGAGCGTGACCCGGACTCGGTGTTGGCTCTGCTGCCACTCTCATCCGTCGCCAATGCCGCGCGCTCGAGAAGGGCGCTATCACCAGACGCTGCGAGCACCGCCGCGAGCGGCACCATCGGGGCGAGAATGTCGTTGTCGAGGTTTGTTGGAGCTGGAAGATGCGGCAAGAGAGCGGTACTTGGTGCGGTTTGAAGCGCGAGCGCGACAGCGAGCGTAGTAAGCGGGCACGTGACTAGGTTGGAGTCTGGAAATAGCGAGAGCCCTTGTTGTTCAGTCGTCTTGACTCGAACAAACTTGAGGAAGAGCGTGCTCTGCGAGCAGATCGAGAGGTTCTGCTTCTGACACAGAGTCAGATCCGAAGGTCTACCGAAGAGGTACCAAAGCAAGATGATGAGCGCTGCATTTTGGTAGTCCGTGGTCGTCAATGCACCTGCGTACAGGTACTTCGTCAATCGCTCGAGGTCGCCCTTCGTGCACGCGGACGATTGCTTCACCAGGCGTCCCGTCGGGCGCGTGACGCAAAAGCCCTCACGCACACGCCCTCTCTTGAGCAGTGCCTTCTCGACAACGCCTGCATGGCGAGGGTAGCGCTCGAGCAGCCACATCTTCACCTGCTGAAAGAACTGCATCACAGTATGGCGCTTGAGCGGGTCGCCTTGTATAGTCTTGGCGTACGCCAGATGCACGCCGAAGCGGCCCATGAGCGTAACGAGCGTCGCACCAGACGCATCTGCACGAACGGCGAGGTCGACGCTGTCAAGCGGCGCTGCCTCTTCGCTCAAAAAGCGCATGAAGACATTGGCAGCGCCAGACTTCGCCTTCTTTGTGTTCGTTGGTTGCAAATTGGACAGACTCATGGTGTCGGAGTCGTGTCAAATATGAGAGTGAGCGCGTTTGCACTGCAATCCATTATCCAAATACACACATTTTTATATCTATTCCAACATAATACGTCGAAATGCGTCGGAACCTGCACACCTAACCACTGGCCGCTATCGGTTGGATAAAAATCGACTAGTTTCGGTCTCTGATTGGCCGAAAATTCAAACTGGGCTCTAATTGGCTGCCTGATTACATACAAATTGAAAGATGCGTCCGAATAACAACCATATTCAACCATACTGGAAACGCACCGACACCACAATTGCTACCGACATTGCTTCCGACACAGGCTACAATTGAGGTGCATTGTTGTACACATCAGGCTATAATTGAAGTGATTGTGTAGACACACCATTTTTGCTTTGTGGGTGTGATAAAACAGATGGCGGCTCCTGAGCCGAGCGAGCGCCGGTTTATAGAGGAGTTTGTAGGGGCCTGAAACGGCCTGTGAGGCGCGAAAACAACTAAAAACGAAAACAGGCCAAACACAGTGCATTCTCATGCCAGAGCCATGTGCTCTCGAGCCGGCAAATTCGCAAATGAGGCCGCGAACACGTATGAAGGGGCCAGTATTTTGAAAGGTTCACAATAAGATGCGATTACGTTTTGCAAATGATTGGACGAGTGATAAATCGTTGTGCCGCTCGCAATCGAGTGGATCTCGTTGTGCGCCAACTCAACTTTGGACATCAGTCGACTTTTTCGCGCTCTACTGCGCAAGCCACCTCCTCGCTCTCCCCATCGTTCGTTGCATGTATGCGTGTCTGCATGTTTTCCACGTCGGTCAGGGAGCGTCTGCACACCATGTGCACGTGATAACGATACATCATCTGTGTATTGTGTGAGCGTATGATCGATAGCATTGCGTATGTATGTTCATGTGCAAGTCTAGAGCAGTGTGACGAGTGCTGAGCTCCCTTAAACTTTGTGTGCGAAGCGCCTTGCGCCGAGTGGTAACATTGTTGTTTGAGTAATGCATGAGTCGCGCATTCTCTTACAAGCGCATTGTATAATTACCAAACACGAGATTGAGATCGCACTCGAGTGTTGTATTCCTTGCATGTTACTGTGGATTGAGGCTGTTGTCACGACTGCTTCCTCCTCAACGTACTTCTTGCGAACAATAGCCGCGCGCATCTTGTGGAACTTCACAATGAGCGCGTGCGGCAGGTTCGAGGCAGGCTCCTCCGTCGGCTCCCAGTCAACGAGGTAGTACGTCGTCTTGTTTGCCTTGTCATAGCGACACGCAAGCACTTTGCGCACGTTGTGCAGCGGTTTCTCGCTCAAGTCGTCGTCGAGCTCGACTTCTGCTTCGCCATCCGGGGGTCGCGATCCACGCCTCAATGTCGCTAGGCGTGATCGTCTTGTTGAGCGCCGAGATCGACTCGAAGATGACCGAGAGCGCCTCGGCTTGCGTCGCCTTGTCGTTCGTCGTCGCATTGAGCGCTGTGCGCAGCAAGCGGATCGCATGCTTGTTGATGTGGAGCTTGTACAAGCGCCGCTTCTCCGTGACGAGATCGAAGAACTCCAAGCGACTGCGGACGGTGGTGCGTTGGTGCGGCTTCTCTGGCATCGTTGTTGAATTCGATTGCGATTTCGAATGTGCTGTACAGCATGCAAAATTCGCGACTCCAAGACCCACAACACGCAAACGAATGGACAGCGCCAACAACATCACGGTGTGTTGAGTGCAGTGTTATCGCAAGACCTGTCGATTGCCTAGAGCGTTTGTGCATTGAGTATGCTCTGCCCAGCAAGTGGCGACAGATCCACAATTGCGCCGACATCGTGCAGAGTAGTGAAGCGGCGAATGCGCTCGTCCAGAGCTCCCTCCTTGTGCGCTCGACGCAGCGCCTTCAACACGGAAGACTCACCGACGGCACACACGCCTCGCTCGCGTAGGAAGCTGATCACGCAGCCTTCTGATTGCTCGCCCAGCTTGTGGGCGCGAGTCTTGAAGTCAGGCGCGCTTTCGTCCAGAATGAAGCCATCGTCGACGAACATCTGCATGAAGGCCACGACGTGCCTTGCGTCTGAGGTCGCTTGGCGACTCGAGCTGCCGCAGCTCCACATACGCAGCTCGCGAGTGAACCACTCGAACCAAACGGTGCGAAGTGCGATGGAGGCGACTTCTTTTTTCGCTTGCGCTCTGGCACGACGCACTCTCTCTGCTCCTGCGTGCGCTGCTCTTGATCATTGTTGCTCAGAACTTCGGCGACTCCACGCTTGCCGAGCGTCGTTACCAGCGTCTCAAAGCGCTCTTCCCAGCGCTTGCTGTTGTCGATAAGAGTGGTAATGAGGGCCGCTTGGAAGTTGAGCTTGTTCTGGATGTCGTCGCCGCTGTGCTGCCACCGCTAGCTGCACTTCGCTTTGCACTGGGCTCTGCATTCAACGCCATCGACCAGCGTACCAAGTCGTCGACGGTGCGTCCGGCCGCCTCGACGCTCTCCTCGATACGGACGACTGCTGGGTTTCGAGTGGCGAGCTCTTTCAAGCGCGGGTAGTTGAGAAGAACGATCGCCGTACAGAGCTCCAGCGCCGACCCGTCGACTCTGCAACCTGGCGTCGTTACGCCCGTGCAGGACGCAAAGAGCAGCCTTTGGACGCTGTTGATAGCCTCGCGCTCGCTGCTGTCGAAGCTCGACAGGTCACGACACGCCACGTCGTCGTTCGACTAGAAGCCCGAGAGCACGCGTGCGATCTTCTGGTCTTCGGACGTGGTGTTGAAGACGTATGCGAACGCCTTGATGGTGGACGTCATGCCCCATGCACCACGGTCGAAGATCCACTGAGCGCTCAGCTTTGGGTCGCCGTTTTCGAGCTGCGCCCCACCTCGTCTGAACGAGTGAGAGGTGAGCGCGCCGTTAATGCCAGCGTCGGGCGAGATGCGCTTGAGGATGCGGTTCACGTAGCTGTGGACACCAGGCGCACGGTTGGCAGCGACTCGAGGAGCTTCTCGCGCAAAGTTCGGCTGCGTCGGAGCGCCACAGATTTCGAGTAGCTCAAGCAGTGGGACGAGCGAGAGCGCCCCGCGGTCGACTTGGACGCTAGGCGTTGGTAGTTGTGTGAGAAGCGCGGGGCTTGGCGCTCTCTGCATCATCAGCGCTACCGCGACGGCGAAGACCGGACACGAGAAGATGCTCCTCGGCAGTCTTCACGCGCACAAGACGGAGGACGAGAGCGCCGCTGGCATTGACCGAGAGACCAGTTGCCACGAGCGAGAGGTCGGATGCGCGGCAGAACACGTGCCACATAAGGCAAAGTAGCGCAGCGTCTTTGTAGTCGGAAGGAGTCATACCCTTCGTGTACAGGTAGCCCGTAAGACAGCGGAGATCGGCCTTCGTACACGCTGGTGCTTTGTTGATCACAGTCTCGTTGTCGCGTGCCACGCAATGACGCTCGAGCGTGCGTGTCATCTCGAGCAGCTTCTCGTTCGTGGCTGCCTTGAGCTGCTTGAACTCACCGAGCATCCACGTCTTCACTTGCCTGTAGTAGGAGAGGACGGAGTTGACCTTGAGGTAATCTCCAGCAGAGACTCGCTCGAACGCCAGGTACAGAGCGAACTTGTCGATCGTGGCGAGGAGTGTGCTGCCGCTTGGGTCGCCTTGAATCATGACCGTGATCCTGTCTAGCGTGACGTCTTTGGCTGCAAGGAAGCGCTTGAACGCGTTGATGCCCACGGACATCGCCGCCTTGGAGTTCGCGTGGACGAGGGCTTGCAGGCTCATATTGGCGGAGCGTTTAGATGTAGAATGACAGCTAGAACACCTGCTGTGTAGAGTGCACATGCATCGTCTTCTTATGTCTCCTCCGCGCCACACAGCATTTCTAACACTATAGACAGTGAGTTGTCGGAACCTGGGCAAATATATTAGAAATACATATTTGTCTTGGTATTTTTATGGCGCATATTCATATTTTGAAAGAGCTTCCGACAAAATATGTCGGAAGCTGTGTCGGAACGCAGAACCTAGCCCTTTCAGCCCTAATTGGACAAAGTACAACACAAAGCATGCGTTTGATTCGACGACCGCAAAACAAATTCGATCTCTTAATTCCTATTGGTCCATACGGTCAATACTAAACGCAAGTCAAGAGCAAGATTGTCGGAATAACGATCATATTCTGCCATGTTAGCACCCACTTACATGTAATGTGCTGTACCTTACACAAGGCTCCCACCTAGACTAGGGGAAGTCTCACCTTAAGTGGGGGGTGGTGCAACAGGGTACACAAGCTATGATTATTATTGTAATAATCTAACTTTGCGGAATTACTATTTACGCACTTGTTTTAGGACCAGCCTGTTGGCGGTCGATCTTATTGGTAGGTATTGTTAGAATATTAGCCAATAAGTGATGTTGGGCTCTGAGAGCCAACCACATTTTAGTTGACTTAGTTTTTGCATTCCATACATATACTTAGTGACTTGCACCAACGGGTGGAGTCCGCACAATCAACTACAATGAACACTTGCCATTTGGACTAAAGAACTCCTTTTGTCTTTATTTGCTTTCGTCTTAACTGACTGGAATCCTTGCAGAAAGTGCTTGCACACGCTTCCTAGCAAAGGTGCTGCGTAACACGGGAACGCCCGGTTACAACAACAGTCCTGCCTTGACTGTAGTCGGCAATGGAAAGCGCTTGAGCCTCTTCCATCTCAGCGTCGCTTGACGGCGACGCTGCTTTCGGACTTGCTTGCGCTCGTGTGCTCGCGACAGCAGCTTTGGATTCGCTGCTGTCGGCAGTGGACGACGACTCAGCGTCGTCACGACATCGTCGCTATTCGCCATTCGGTGACGCTGTACTCGCGCTCGCTTGAGCCTCTGTGCTCTCGATCGCAGCGCTGCTTGGTTGCTGCGCTGCGTCTTTCGCCGGTTGTTGTCCTGCATCGCTCGATGGTGACGCTGGCTTTGCATCTCGCGCGGCGATCGTAGTCCTGCTCGCTGCGGTCTTCTTCGTCATGGCGCTTATAGCCTTCGTCGCTCTTTTGTCGGCCATGCGCACGTGGCAGTTGTGCGAACGCTCGCGCGCTCTTGATGCTGAGCGCGCGCCTCTCTCGTCTCTTGTTCTGCGTCTTGCGCTGATCAAGCTGAGGTGTTGCGATCAAGCTAACGCTTGATCGTGTGTGACCAAGCTTTATGTGCTTGGCCGCGAATGTTCTTCGCTCCCCCTATTAACGATGGTATCGTCTTGAGGGGATGGTGTAACGGGGTGTGACACAGTGTGGTCCATCTCTGGGTGTGTGAACCACACACAGGAATGTGGTACACCATGTTATGTATACCACCCATATTTGGTGTGACCCACCAAACTTCAAGCACAGCGGCTCGAAAGGTCGCTGTGACGCATGAGCTATAAGACCGCTCATTGGTTAGGAGGCAATCAGTGTCTAGCCAATCAGAGTATGAGGTTTTAGGTTTTAGGGGGTTTTATGCGCGAGCTGCTGGAAGCTCGCACACCAATCTCACTCTTCTTTTTCCTACGATCGTACCTTTTCCGTCTTCTTCTTCGTTGGCGAGACATTCTCACCGACGCATACAAACTTCAAGACAAGCGTAGTATTTGCACCGCAAAGACTACGACACGCTTCCTCGCACAGTGCTGTGTCACGGGAGGCCCGTGACAACTGGTAGCACCTCGTGAGACACTCACTTCTGTGATACTTTCAAGTCCTTCCAAACAAAAAACTTTGTGATAATCGTTTGAAACTGAGACAAGGAAATATCGAGCTCATCGAGAACTACACTGCGCATCTCGCATCAAGTGCGTGGAGTGCATTGAGTGTGTGGTTGATCAAGTCGACGATCTCGAGTTGGATCAAGTCGATGTTCCTATGTGACATTGACAATATCTGTACAATACATGGTCTAAAATTGTGTACTTAGTGAAGTCAACTTAGTAGTGAATGCAAAAATGCGACACATGACGTGCGCGCAGGGACATGTCACAAAGCAATGGCTCAAAAACACTATTTAGAGCTTGCAACAGGTCCCCTTACCATTCTATTTGTTGCAATACAGTTGCATTCAGGGACATGTTGCAAAGCTTCAAGTGAGACATCAGGGGGGTAGAAAAAGCCGTCGCAATTTTCTGAACACTTCATACTTTACTCAAGTGTTTAAAAAACATTGCGAAACGCCTTGTTGTTTTTCTCAGATCTCATTTTATTAAACACTTGATCAAAGTATAAAGTATTCAAAAAATTGCGAAGCCTTTTTCTGTAGAGAATCGAATTGAGCAGGAAAGTTGTCTGAGATCGACGAATGTCGATAGTGATATAAACAGAGTATTTTTTGCAAGTTTACGAATGTACGATAATGACCTAGTGTTTGAAACTGTTTCAAATTTTGTAAATACGATACATAAGCTAAGTGCGATGTCCCTAACCTAAACCTAGCGATAGCATGACTAGAAAACGAATTTTCAGTTTCCATATTAATAGTGATAAAACGAAGTTTGCTATTTACACGTCATAATGCTCCAATTATTGGCTGTCATAATAATCTAGACATGTATGAATAAGCTATTTACATCTATAGCCACTTCTATTCGATTTCAGTGCTCTCGCCGAGCGGATTTGCTTGAACTCGCAGCCGCGCTCGTGAACGCAGTGTGTTATGTGCGTCTGCAGCGCTCGACGCCAGGCTTCATGGAGCGCGAGCCGCGCGATCTCGAGGCTGGACAGCACTGGCACTGAAGATTTGTTATAATGGCCTCATATAGGAGCGTCTATGAGAGATACAATAGAGTACAACAGCGTCGTGTTCACAAGGAGCATGCACACGAACGACACACGAAGCGCCACTCTGCTTGCTCGAACCAGCACACACTGGTGCACTCGGAAGTCTGGGTCGTGGCCCAGGACATTGTCGTACATCATGAGACCTACGCGACGCTCGTTCACTGCCGATCATCGGCTGATGGTTGCCATTGCGCTCTGTTGACATGCGGATCCTCCAACTTGCCAGTACAGATGCTTCATTCAAAGACAACACACACGCCTCCATCGGCGGCCTCAACACCAGTGGAGAACAAGAGAGCGACAGAGATACTCGCTCGCCTCCTGAGCTCGAACGACGGTCTCCAGGCTCGACAACCGCGCGAATGTGACAATGTGTGAGTGCTCTCGGTCGTGCTTGACGAACTGAATGGACTGAATGGACCGCAGTCGTACCGTCGGTCGGTCGTCTCGCGCCTCGCGCACGACCAAGCGATCGAGCAACGATCAACGAGCACCACGCGCGATTGATCGATCAATCGGTCGATCGGATCCATCCATTCGGTTCCGCGTCAACCACGACGGCAGTCACAGCCGCGAGACGAGAGCATGCGCGCGCGCACGCACGTGCTAGTGCTATGTAGTGCGTCTGCTTGGGCTGTCGTCGCGCACAGCGTGCTGACTGGCAGGCAGCGGCAGTGCTCGTTGCGCCAAAGCGAGATCGAGTGCCAGTGCGAGTGCGACCAAGAGCGCCAAGAGCAACCACGAGCGGCCACAATCGAGCGAGTCCGCGAGTCCATGTGTTGCCATAGACTGCTGACGGACGCACGGCGCGCACTGACTGTTGGACCGACGGACGATCAATCGGTCGGTCGATCGCTCGAACTGACCGAGGCAGCAGGCAAGCAGGCAGGCGAGTGGCTGACGGACAGATAGTAGATAGTAGACGGACATGCTGCAGCGCACGGCTGCTCGGCTGTTCGCTCAGTCGCTTGCGGTGCCCGGCTGCTGCTTGACTGGCGTTGCTTCTCTTCCTGCGACTGCGGCGGTGTCTTGCGTCTTGCGTCTGCGACTTGGTCCGATCCGATCCGCTCGGGCGTCGAAGCGTCAAAGCAGTGGGACCCGCTCGTTTGCAGGTTTGCAGGTTTGCAGGTTTGCGCATCGTGGGCGTGGACTCTCTCGAGTGCCACCTCTCAGTCGCTCTCAGTCGCTCTTCTCTTCTCGGTCGCTCTCAAGTCGAGTCGAGTCGCGCACACGACGCAAGTGTGCACGTGCAGTTGTGAGCTTGCGAGTCGCTCGCTCTCTCCCTTGTGTGCGCTGCGCGCGCATTGCGTCTCTCGGGTCGATCCAAATCGCGATACGCTCCTCTTCTAGGACGCAAGCAAGAGAAGAAAGCGATGGTGCTGCTTGCAGTCGCGCTCACTCGGTCGCTGCGGTACGCCTCCGTCGCTCTGGGTTGAGTGGGGTGGTGGCGGTGGCAAACTGGAGCAAGGCCGGCAAGGTCAACGACTCGAGTAAGGGTGGCAAGCAAGCAAGGGCGGCAAGCCGCAGGACGCGGGCGTGGGTGGATCTCTCTCGCTCGCTCGCTCGTCTGCAGCAGCCTGATCTGCGGTCGTCCACTGTCGAGGTCGAGGTCGAGGTCATCATGCTGCCGCACTCGCACTCGCGAGTCGAGTGTGTGTGCATGTGTGTGAGAGAGAAAGCGCAGGCACAAGATCCTGGGTCGAGGTGATCTCATGTTCTCAGGCTGTGGACGAACTCGAGTCGCCTCAAGTCGAGTCGATCCGCTCGCTCACTCGCTCGCGCTGGTGCTGGCTGAGCTGAGTGCGTTGGTGGTGGTGGTTGGATCGATCGAGACTCTGCTCTGCGCTGCCGTCGACGCTGCCGTCGACAGCGACACCGGCGTTGCCTTGTGCAAACATGCGAGGCGTGCGCGCGCACAGGATCTCAGGATCCCTTCAAGCAAGCATCATCGGACGCGCGCTTGTCGTGTCAAACAACAACCAGCACGCACACTCTGTGTGCTGCTGATTGATTGTCGTCGCCGTCGTCGTTGCTGTCTCCTATCGTCTATCGCCCGAGCGAGTGCGCACAGAGCTCTGGAGCGAGTGGCGAGCGGTGAGCGCCACCAAGAGCCTCGAGGCGCGTCATGGCTGCGTGTGCGCTAGTGCAAGCAAGCAGCGACTCTGCTGCTTCGATCCACGACCACCACGCTACCATCATGCACTCAAACGCGCGCTTGGACGCCGAGACGTCGACCTCCACATCGAACCTCCGTCTCGAGTTCATCCTATTTGAGCGTCTTGCAGGCGATGTTGTCTCGACATCGAGCGATGACGATGCGAGATCCAAGATCTAAACAAAACAAGCAAACAAACAAGTGAGAGTCTGTAGACTGGATCTGTATAGCACTTTCGCACTACTGGACTATCAAGCAGATCGCAATGCACACTCGCGATTCGCTCAAGTCGCTACAAAACACAAGGTATTTGCGCGAAACACCAGCAAACCAACACGAAACATCAAAACCACGCTGTCGTTCTTTTTTTCTTTGTCAAATGGGCAGTTGCGCGCGTTCGATTCGACTCGCTCGGCGCTTTTCCCCGCTTGCGAGTCGAATCGCGCACAAGTGCAGGCGCAAATCAAGGCAAAAAGCACATCTCCGAGGCTCGATTGGCGTGCGCGTGCGAGAAAAGAGACAGCCGCCATACTCAAACCAAGTCGATTCGCGCCAGAGCCGTTGCGCTTGTCTGTCTGTCTTTGTTGTCTGTCTGTTGTTGTCTGTCTGTTGTTGTCGACGTCGCCGCGAGAGCTCCGGTGCTCAGCGCTTGATCATCGCTCGCTCAAGTCTCAAGTCTCAAGTCTCTCGGTCTCGACGCGCCGCCATTATCCAGGTTGCTCGCAAAGACTCAAGTCGACCTTGCGTCGTGTGTGTGTGTGTACATATCCACCACCACCAGACACCAGACACCAAACACCAGACACCAGCAAACATGCGCCCGAGCCGATCTGCATCGGCAATCGCATCTTCGTCGCCACCGGCGTTCCACACGCCCACGATCCCGTCCATGGCGATGCTCAAGACCGTGGCAAACACCAGCAGCAGTAGCGTCGCGCCACGGAGCCTCGCGCCGTCGTCGCAACTCGCAGTCCAGGTCCTGCGCGTGCACAAAGAAGAGAAGGAGTCGGCGACGTCGCTCAAGAAGGAGCGCTTCGTGTACGAGATCGAGACGTGCCACCAGGTCACGGGCGACGTCTTCCGCGCCGAGCGCCGCTTCCGCGAGTTCAAGCAGCTGCGCGAGGCGCTGCTGCACGAGAGCCAGCACTGCGCGGCGTGCCGGCCGCTCTACGAGCAGCTCAAGGACGCCAAGCTCCCGACGCGGCAGCTCGTGGTGCTCGACCAGCACAAGTACGCGGCGCAGCGCGTGCTCGTGCTCTCGCACTTTTTGCGCGACCTCGTTGCGCTCGTGAGCGCTCGCGCGCCGCAGTGCGCGGTGCACGCGCGCGACATGGACAAGTCGGTCGGTCTCTTCCTCGGCCTCCCGTCGCTCTCGCACGCTGACGCGCTGGCCACGAGTGCGTCGCAGGAGCTGCTCACGCCGCTCAAGACGCGGCAGGAGCGCATGGACTTCCGCGCGTCTTCGATGCCAGACTTTCGTCTCTCAGCGTCGTCGCTCCAGGTCTCGGACGCCGTGCTCGCCAAGTACCGTCGCCGGGGCTTCTCCGAGTGCTGAGCGTCGTGGTCGTCGTCGCCGCCATCGCGTGCTGCGCGTGAAGCGCACATGTGTGTGAGAGTGTGTTTGTTAGTATTTAAGCGTGTGGATGGCGTCGCGTGCCGCCTCCGTCCAAGAGCAAGAGCACGCAGTAGTAGTAGTAGTAGCAGTAGTCTAGTAACTTATGCGGACAGCCAGTAGTGCGTCCCTGTACCAATAGCAGCAGCAGCAACATCATCATCACGACCATGGACCTAGAGACCCAGTGAGTGAATGAACAGCCAGTCAAAGACTCGATGGCTCGATGGTGCGTTTGGGCTTCAGGCACTCGCGACCACAACTTTCACACAACCGACAAACAAGCACTTGCAAGCAGCAAGACAAGGCACTTGCAAGTAGCACGACAAGTCGAGTGCAAGAGGCAAGAGACAATCGCGAGTGCGAGAGTGAGAGGAAGGAGTCTGTCTATCAAAGTGTGAGTGAGTGAGTGAGTGAGTGAGATGTCTATGGATGCTGCGGTCGAGTTGCGCGTGGTCGAGTGCGTGGAGGTGTCGGAGATAGTCGTACAGGTTCAGTCTTCTACTACGAGCGCAACGGAGCAGCCTTCTCGCGCTCAGAGGCAGTCGATCAACCAACCATCCAATCGATCGATCATCAGTCAGTCGGTCAGTCGATCGGTCGATCAGTTGGTTCGTTCATCAAGAGCTCGTGCGCGAGGGTCGAGAGGTCGGAACAGCAGAGGGTGTCTCGAGTCGAGTCGAGTGGAGACGTAGGCGACCGACCGACCAACGAACCGATCGACCGGACTTCAGTCGAGTCAGTCGAGTCAGGAAGTCGCCCGCCACGAGCGCTTACCACGCCTTCTTCCACTTGTCGTCGCGGCCAAAGTTGCTGCTGCTGCTCTTGCGACCCGAGCGGTTGTTGCTGTCGCGGCCCTTGAAACCCGAGTCAAAGCTGCTGCGCCGGTCGTTGCCACCAAAGCGGTCGCCGCCAAAGCTCCGGCCATCACGGCGGTCGCCACCAAAGCCGCGGTCGCGACGGTCGTTGCCGCCAAAGCTCCGGCCATCGCGGCGGTCGTTGCCACCGCCCTGCTTCCAGCGGCTGCCTCCGCCGTTGCCGCCAAAGCGACTGCCGCCGCTACCGCGACCGCCAAAGCTGTTGCTGCGCTGGTTTCCGCTCTGGTCCACGAGCACGCGCGGGAGCTCAACGGTCTTCGAGACCGTCACGCTGCCATCGCTGTCGGCGTCAAACAGGCGCTGGACCTGCTCGACAGCGTCGTGCGGCACGTCAAAGACGAACGAACCGGCGACCGAATGGATGTCGCGCGGGTTGAACTCGATCGTCGAGGCCGAGAGCACGCGCGTGACGTCGCGCGCGCTCTTGACGCCGTCGACTTGAATCGTCTGCATGCGGTGCTTGCCGGTGATCATCGACACGGCGTTCAGGCGCTTCGTGTCAAAGCCGCAGATGATCGCGAGCGCAGCGCTGAGCGCCGAGACGCCGTCCTGCGCCAAGAGCTGCTCGGCCGCGTCATTGAAGAGCTGCGCCGAGTGCGCTGGGATCTGCGCGAGCTTCTTCGACGCATCGGCCACAGCACTCTCAAGCACGTGTTCGACGTGCGGCGGCGACGCGTGGCTGAACGTGAACTTGTATCGCTTCTCAAAGTCCAAGACGTCGCGCACGTCAAAGCGGTCAAAGAACACGACGTTCGTGCCCGAGCGTCCGGCGCGGCCAGTGCGACCTGCGCGGTGCACAAAGCTCTCCTTGTCGCTCGGCAAGCGGTACTGGATCACGAGCTCGACGTTCGCAATGTCGAGGCCGCGCGCAGCGATGTCTGTGCAGATGAGCGTCTTGACCGAGCCATTGCGGAAGCCCTCCATCGTCGACGTGCGCATGCCCTGCGACAGATCGCCGTGGAGCGCGCGCGCGTTCTGACTGGCAAGGGCGTTCGCGATCTCGTCGGCCTCTTGCTTCGTCTCGGTGAACACGAGCGCCTGGCCGCCGTTCGCGTGGTGCCGCAGCACGTTCTCGAGCAAGTCAATGCGCGTGCGCATCGGCGCGTGGATCGCTTTGTGCGCCACGGTCGCAGGCACGTGCGTGTCGTCGTTCCCGACGAGGTCGATCGACACGGGCGTCTTGAGGAACTTGCGCGCCATGGCGTTGACCCACTTGGGGAACGTCGCGGACCACATCACGCACTGACTCTCGGTCGGGATCCACCCGAGGATCGTCTCGACCGCCTCTTGGAAGCCAAACTTGAGCATCATGTCGGCTTCGTCGAGCACCGAGACCTCGACTTCTTCGAGGTTGAGCGAGCCCTTGTTCACCAAGTCCATGATGCGACCCGGCGTGCCGACGAGGATGTCGACGCCGCGGCGGAGCTGGTTCTCCTGGACCGTGTAAGACACGCCGCCAACAATGTTCGCAGTGCGCAGCTGCGGCGAGATGCGCTTGACTTCGTCCGTCACTTGGAGCGCGAGCTCGCGCGTCGGGAGCAGAATGAGCGCGCGCGGGTGGCGCGACGAGCTCGGCTTCGCGAGGATCTTCTCGACAATCGGCAGTGCGAACGCGAGCGTCTTGCCCGAGCCAGTCTTCGAGCGCCCGACAATGTCTGCGTCGTTCATCATGACCGAGAACGACTGCGCCTGGACTGGGAAGAGGTGCGTGATGCCGACCATCTCGAGGTTGCGCAGCGACGTCTCCGAGAGCTCAAAGTCCGAGAGCGGCTTCTGGTCCGCAAAGCCCGAGAGCAGCGGCTCGAGAATCACCTCTTCGAACTCGTCGTCGAGCGCGACGTCAGTCGTCGAGAGCGTCGAGAACTGCGACGACAGCGCAGTGTACGCTGGCACCGAGCGCTGCGCTGCGAACGCATTTGCGACGTGGTTGCTCAGCGCAGCGCGTGTAAAGAGCGCGTGGCTCGCGACCGTGCGGCGCGCAGTGTGTGTGAGCAGTGCGCGCGCAGCGAGGCGGCGCATGGAGGTTCCAACAGGCAGCATGGCGAGCAAACGGACGACGGCGGACGAGCGAGCGAGCGAGCTGCGGTGTTGCGTGACTGTTGCGATATGCTGTTGTCGCTCATGTTGCGCGTGCCTGCTTTGCGTTTTGCTGGGTGTGAAGATTGGTTGGAACTGAGCGATGGTTGGACAATGCTTTCGTGAATATTGCGATTGCAGCGAAATGATCTGGCGTCGAGTATGTGACGCGAATTGTGAAATGTAGGAAATGCATTATACCGACGAAATAGAGTTGGGTTTTGTATGTGAGGCAGAAAGCGGCTTGAGTTCATCAGTAGTGAGAAAACAAAGGATCCATTTGTATCGAAAACAGTGCGTACTAGTATCGTAGAATCTTGCTAGTTATGTATCAATATTACGAAATGCACAAACTATAAGTCTACTATCACCGCTTTTAACATACTAACGAGTTGTTTTCGTAATTTTGAAAACGCAACTCACCTTGCTCGACCCATTTTGCAAAGCAAAAGCTCGCGAGAACACAAGAACAAGAGACCGCCTGGAGAACGAACGAACGCGAGCGGCGTTTGCAGGTGCGGCCACGCAAGTGTGTGAGTGTGTGCACATGTGCTTGTGTGACTGCATGCATATATTTAAGCGCAAGTGTCTGCACGATATGCGCACACGATCGAGCGAAGAAGCGCGCAAGGGGACACTGCCGCCGCCTCGATCGGTTTGATTGATTACCGACGTGACGTGGTCGGCGCGAACGAGGGCGGGACAGCGAGCCACGACGCATTTCGATGCGATCGATCCCCTTGCAGCGCTCTCCTAGCGCGATCGCTGCTGCATCACGACACGAGTGTATATGGTGTGCTTGTGTGCGTTTGCGTGTTTGTCGTCGCTGTATGACGTGGCGGGAGCGAGTCGAGAGGGAGGAAGGAAGGAGGGAGATAGCGAGGGCAATGGCCGAATGGGATGACGTTGCCACATGCTCACAATGTGCTCCATACTGACACTCGACGATCGCCACTGCGTCTGCGTGCTCCTTTGACAGACAGAGAGACCAACCACTACTACAACACCTCAAGCTCGTCAAGATGGGTGGCATTCTGCAGAAGATGCTGCAAGCGTTCTACACTAAGAAGCTCGAGGTCGTGCTCGTCGGTCTCGAGAACAGGTGCGCATGTTGATACGATCTGTGCGATCGATTGTACGCCAGCAGAGACTCACATGACATGCCTTGACATGGTACAACGACGAATCGCAGTGGCAAGACGACGCTGCTGAACGTCATGGCGATGGGACACCCAGTCGAGACGTGCCCGACGATTGGTCTGAACGTGAAGCTCGTGAAGAAGGGCGGCGTGCAGATGAAGTGCTGGGACATTGGCGGTCAAGCGCAGTACCGCAGCGAGTGGGGACGCTACACGCGCGGCTGTGACGTCATTATCTATGTGGTCGACGCGAATGCGGTGCGTACTGTGGCTCATAGTTCGTGCTTTGTACTTGCGCGTGACGACTGACCGACTGGCTGATGGACGGATCACCGACTGACCATGTTGCTACTGCGTTGGCTCGCTAGTTTGACCAAATCTCGCTCGCACGGAAAGAGCTGCACCGTCTCCTAGAGGATCGGTGCGTCTGCTCTTGTATCTGCCACGAGCATGCTCTTGTATCCGACAATTGCATGTTTACTGACTGGCACGTATGTGTGTGCGCTGCTACAGCGAGCTCGCGACGACGCCGCTGCTCGTGCTCGCGAACAAGATCGACTTGGAGCCTCACATCTCCGAGCCAGAGCTCATTCGCGAGCTCAACTTGGACTACATCGTGGACAACCCGTGGCTTGTGATCCCGATCTCGGCGCTGCGCCTCGTGAACATTGACCAGGTCATCCAGTGGCTCATGAAGCAGTCGGGCAAGGGCTAGAGACAGTGTGTGAGAGAGAGACGAGCGTGTGTGAGCGTCCGCGTGACAAGAGCGAGAACGAAGAGAAGAGAGAGAAGAGCGTAGCAATGCTACTGCTGCATGTATGAGCGAGCGTAGCGATGAGGACTCGACTGCGCGTGTGTGTCGTATACGCACAAAGCCCAATGCATCATCGTATCGTCGTCGTCTGCGCTCGTTCGTCGTCGTCCAAACCTTCGACGCTTTCTCGTTCTTGCGCTCAAGCGCCGCCACTTGGACTCTTGCGCACTCTTCACACACACACACGATAGACACGATGGAGCGCTTCTTCACGCAGCACAGCGTGCTCCGCGACCGCGACCCGGACGAGCTCGGCGGCCGCGCGTGCTCCGACTCGGAGGCGAGCAGCGAGAGCAGCTGCGACGAAGGCGAGCAGCGCGCGTCCGAGCGTGTGCACTCGGTGCACGACCCGACAGGGCCGTGGCGCCAGGCACCCGTGGACGGACCGTGGGGACAGCCAGCAAAGCGCACGGCCGGCCGCAAAGCGCGCGACTTCCAGTCCAAGTTCACGGGTCCAAAAGGCGTGCTGAACGACTACAAAGCGCACAAGCGCAGCGTGCGTGACGAGCGCGCGCGCAAAGAGCAGGAGCGACGCGACGTGCTCGCGCGGATCGCAAAAGGCGTCGCGTCGATCACGAGCGCAGCGACCAACAGCAACAGCAATGGCGCAACGAACCAGAGCGAGTGCTGCGACGGCGACTCGGACTGCGAGTGCGAGGCGCTCATGGACGCTGCGTTCCTGCAAAAGTACCAGGAGCAGCGACTGCAGGAGCTCACAGAGGCCGCCAAGCGCAGGTACATCCGTGCGTGTGTATGTGTGCTTGTGTAGCGAATGCACGAGGCGTGACACGACTGCTGCTGCTGTAGAAAAGTGTACGGGACGCTCGAGTTCATCTCGCCCGAGCAGTTTGTCGAGCAGACCGACGGCGCCGACGCCCACTGCGTGCGGCTCGTGCATCTCTTCCATCCAGAGAACTACGCCTGCGGCCTCCTCAACACGCAGCTCGCAGCCGTCGCGCAGCAGCTCCCGCACGTGCAGGTGCGTTGCCATCGTGCGTCTCTCGTCTGAATGAACGAGCACATCAACTCTCTCTCACACACGCGCGCTGCTCCTCTAGTTCACGGCGCTGGCCGCGAAAGACGCAGACGACTCGATCGCAGTGAGCGACCTGCCTGTGCTGCTCATCTACCGCGGCGCGCAGCTCGGCGAGACGGTGATCGGTGTCTCGCGCGCGCTCGACAACGAGTTCACGCTCGCGCGCGTGCTCGCGTTCATTCGCGAGCGCCTCGCGACACTCTACGGCATATAGTGCGCAGGCGTAAGACGTAGACAGACAGAGACGAAGCCGTTGGCCAGCGACTGCTCTATTGCCTCCAACTCTGTCGATCGATACACTAGGCGCGGCCGTGCGAGAAGAGGCACTGGTCGCCAAACTTGCACGCGCGGCCGCCCGACTTGGCAAACTGCTCGCACACGCGCTGCTTCTTGCGCTCGAGCGCCTTGCCCGACCGCATCGCCTTGCTCTCGGCGTGCGCAAAGTTGCACCGGTCGCCAAACTTGCACGTGCCGCGGAGAAAGTCGTAGCACACGCGCACGACGTGCCGCTCCTTCTTCTGCTGCGCGCGCTGGAGGTGCCACTTGCCCTTGCGGTGCTCCTCGAGCTGCGCAGCGCTCGTGAACGCCTTGTCACAGAGCACGCATCGCAGCTCCACTTGCGCATTTGCCAAGTGCTCGGGCGACTGCCGATGCGCGTCAAAGTCGCCCATGTCTTTGCCGACGAACGCGCAGCGCTTGCACGCAAACGGCACTTTCTTCGGCACGTGCACGAGCTCGAGGAGCGCTTGATGCGCTGCAGTCATGCCAGACGCCTGCGCGCTGTCGCTGAGCTTGCGCTTCTTGGATTTCTTCTCGGCTTTCAACGGGAACGCCGTGCGCTTGGCTGGCAGCAGCGTCTCCGGCAGCGCGTCGATGCGCTCGGACGCGTACTTGGATAGACTCAGCACTGCTGGCGCATCGGCTTTCTTGCTCTTGCTCTTCTTCGTCTTCTTTGTCTTGCTGTCGCTGTCCGAGTCGTGCGAGCTCGCTTCGTCATCGTCGTTGTCATCACTCAAGTCGTCCGAGTCGTCGTCGCTGCTGCTGCTGTCGCTCTCGAGCTCTGCTTCCAGACGTCGAATGCGCTCAGCAATGTCTTCTTCCTCCTGTTTGCTCGCTTTCTTGGCGCTCGACGCAACGAGCGCGCTCTCGGCAGACTGCTTGAGCCGCTTCGCGATCGGCTCCATCCTGCCCATTCGTCCTTCGTTGTTATAGGTCGAGTGGGGCTGCTGGTGTTGTGACTATTAACCTCGATTATGTCACTACCAGAAAACAATAGACACAGCAGTGCAACACATGCGAGCGCTCGTGTTCCGAGCGCCTGCGCTCTTCTTTAGCTCAACGTCCTACAGCTCGTACGAGGTGCGAGTGTCTCCATTCGCAGGCGCAAGAGCTTAAAACACCACGTCCGAGTCGTGCGCGGGCTCAAACTGCGCGAGGATGTCGCGGTCCGACGCCACGACGTCCGCAAACGGGTCGTCAAACACCGAGCTGCTGCTGACTGCCGCGGCCGCAGACGTCGGCGACAGGAGCGCAGCCGCAGCGTTTGCCTCCTCTGCACCATTTCGATACACAGACATGACAGACAGACAGAGAGAGACTGTGAGTACGCGTACGTCCAGAGAGAGCCATTGACAACGAGTGCATCGCACCTGCCGCCTTCTTCTTCGCGAGCTCCTCCTTCGCTTCGTCAATCTTGTTCGCCTGCACCTTCTTGATGCTGCACATACATACATGAATGAGCATCAAGAGCCAAGACGAGAGACTCGCTTGTATAGATGTGCAGATGAGGACGCACCGCACAAAGTCTTCACGCTCGAGTTCATCGAGTTCACGCATAATGTACGCGATCGTCGCCTCAATGCGCGGAATCGTCACCTGCACACGCGCAACAAGCGTCAGTCACTCACTCCTTGATTGCATCGTACACGCACGTGCTCACACCACGAGACGTACGTTGTCGAGCGCATTCACGCGGCGGTTCGTGACCTTCAGCGCTTCATCGAGTGTCACAAACGATGTCTGCATGCACGAGACGAGTGATGGTCAGGGAAAGCACCGAGCGCCTAAAGTAGAACCCCACACACATACACTTTACGCACTTGGAGCGACGCGAGCTTGATGAGCGCGCGCAGGAGCACGCGGAACTTCTCGCGGCAGTTCTGGATCTTCCCGCCGCCGCCTGCGAGACCGATGTTGTCGGACTTTTCGCGACTCACTTCGACTTCCGTGAACACTGGGAGCTTCACGCCTGCAACGTTGTCGATGCGATTGAGCGTGCGGATCTCCGCAGTCGTCACAGACTCGATGACCTTCGTGCGGAAGTCGCCGGCCGCGTACTGCGCCTGCGAGAGCGAGAAGAACGCCTCGGACGCCTCGTTCGACATCGCCATCTTCGTCTAATTGTACAGGCGCCACGTAGTTGCAGGAGGAGCAGTGAGAGGCGGGCCGTGCATCGCATGCAAGAGTGAGAGAAGCGCGTCGCACCTTGTGGATCTCGCGCAGCATCATCTGGAATCGCATCTTGAGCGCGTCCGCTTTCTTCTTCAGCAGCTCAAAGCCTAGGACCATGAGCGACATTATGTCAAGCGCACTGCGATTATAGACATGCCTCGCGCAACGCATTGTACACAAGCAACGTCAACATCGAGCTCGCACCTTTCTTCGCAGCGACCAACTTGCCTTTCGACGTCGTCAGCGCCCTGTCGAGTTGCGCGCACGCGCACGCAGATGTGAGCACGCGCTGTCTTGCTCTCATATACACGCACATGGGCTACAAGGCATACAGCGACGTACATGCGCGTGGGTGCCACTTGCACCGACATGCTTCTCGCTGCTTGTCTTGCTGCTCTTGCTCGTCGTCGCCTCAGTCCGTCGCGAACTGTGGGCGATATCTTTTCCGCGCACATGTGCACAATTCATTCTGCTTTTATAGTTGTAACTGTATCCAGGCATGAGATTTCATTTTAAACTGCTGGAAACGATACAGTTTGCACTTTCTAAAGTACGAATTGCGAGCAAGACCAAGCAGCTCACAAGAAACTTCAACACACAAGATTCGCACTGCTGATCCCGACGACGACATCGACGACGACAGCAATGGACAGCAGCAGCAGCAGCGCAGCGCCTCGACCAGACTGGTACGCGATATCAGGCGCACAGGCGCTGCGCGCGTCGAGCCCGATCGCGTACTGCGACTACGTGTGCTACAGCAACGACAGCCGCCACTGCACGCCAGCGCTCGAAGATGATCGGCGCCAGATCGAGCTTGACCTCCCGCGCACAGGCGTCTCGATCTGCGAGTTCATTCTGCGCGTCGCACTCCCAGACAGTGACGACGATAGCAGCAGCAGCGACAACGATGGTGACAACAACGACCGCACGAGTGCGCTCATTGCGCCGTTCCTGCCGATGCTCCGCAACATTCTGCTCGCGTACAGCGTCGTACGTGCCTGTCTCGCACTGCTTGTTGCTCGCACCAAGTCGACCAAAGTCACGAAGTACTGATGGCTGTGTCACTATCAGCGCAACCCTCGCGTGGGGTACGTCCAGGGCCACGCAGACGTCGTGTGCTTCTTGATCGGGAACATCAACGCGCGTCGTGACGAAGAAGAGGTCTTCTGGGTCTACGCGAGCATCATCGAGAGGTATCATCTTGCTACTTGCGCACTTGTGGTCGCTACTCTCTCGCTACTTGCTCGCTCATTAGCTCTTCTCACTGCTCATACGCTGCATGTGAACATGTTCAGAGTCTTCCCTGACGACTTCTTTGCTCGCGCTCCCAAGCTCCACGGCTTCCAAGTGGTGCGTCCGCTCTCTCTGTCGGCTCACACGCACACTGGCACTGACTCATCTGGTCGTGTGACGCAGGACAACCGACTGTTCAAAGAGCTCGTGGTCCGGAAGCTCGTGCCACACACGCCAGCTCTCGCAAAGGTACGTCCTGGCGCTTGTATGTTGACTATGGTTTGACTCCTAACACGCGTGTCTTTGGTGCCTCTGTAGGCGGATCTGACGCTCGTGACGTCGCTGCTGTCGTGCAAGTGGTTCGTGTCCATGTGGGTCGGTCACTTGCCCGTCGACGTGCTCTGTCGCGTCTGGGACGTCATGCTCGGCGACGACGACGGCGCCATTCTGCACCTGCTCCTCGGTCTCCAGTTCTTCCAAGCGGCCGTCGACAGTCTCACGGCTCACATGGTATGCGCTCTAGCTCTTCTGTATGTGAGACTGGCTGGCTCCAATCGCGACTGATTCGCTCCCGCTACAGGCGACCGAAGACTGGGACTCGAGCTACTTGTACCAGATCATCCTGAAGAGCAGTCAGAGCGCACCGCTGGAACTCGATCCGCACGAAGTGCTGCGCCACGGCCAAGCGACGTACGGGCTCAACGACGAAGCGATTGAAGACATGCGCAGCACACTGCGTCTTGACCCGCAGCTCCAGCGCCTCGAACTCGCAGAGCTCGCGCGTCAGACGGCGTTCTCGCTCTCGGAGCTCGCGCAGCTGCACGAAGAGTTCACGTTCGTGCGCTTCCACACAAAGGCGTACGAGCGCGTGAAGCTCCGCGGCGTGCGCCACGAGTACATCGAGAGTCTCGTCGCGCGCGAGTTCACAACTGTGCGTCTTTGATTCACAAGACTGGACAACAGTGATGACCGTCACTCATAGACCAACACTCACGGACCTCGCGTGTGTATCAGTGGCCAGTGGACATCTGCCCGCGGCTGTTCCAGCTCATGAAGCCCGATGGACACGGCAACGTGTCGTTCGCGAGCTTGATCCAGGTACGTCGATCACTCGTGCGAGACCCGATCGAATGGCAACTGACTCGCTCGTGCGGCAGCTGCTGTCGGTGCTCGCGCGAGGCGACCACGACGCGAAAGCAGCGCTGCTCTTTGCGATCCCAGACGTCCAGGAGCGAGGGCGTCTCGACCGCACTGGCGTCGATCAGCTCGCAGGTGCGTCTCTCAGTGCCTCCTTCCACTGCTCATCGCTCGCCATGGAGACAAGCGCCTGACGGACGTGACGTTCTTTCCAGACCTCCTCTGCTGTCTCTTTGCGAACAAAGCGCTCGCGAACACGTCGCTGCAGCCGCTCGAAGGTGCCGAGCGAGACGCGCTCTTGCGCAAGAACACGGAGCAGAGTCCGCTCTTGCGCAGTCAGTTCCGGAAGAAGCTCGCGCCGCTCGTCGATGCGCAGCAGACGCTACAGTGGAGCGACTGGAGAGACCTCGCGCGTGGAGACACGGACATCCAGTCGCTCATGGACTGGGACGTGCTCGAGCGACAGAGCAAGAGCCACGAGCAGCAACGCGATCCACACGAGTCGAGCCCCAGAGCGCTCGCATCGCCCTCGCATCGCGAACTGAGCAGCGAGAACCGACACCCAAACAGCAGCAGCTGCCGTGACGACGTGGACGCAACGCACAAGAACAGACGCAAGGCTTCGCAGGCGCAACGTCGCGTGCACTTGCTGACTGCGCAGATGGAGAGCAAGTTTGCGGCCTCGCGCGCGCTCATCGCTGGCGACGCCCTGCGCCGGAATCCGTTCGAGACGCAGTTCCCAGGCGGCAGCAGCAGCCACGCGCAGATGTACTGGTGCCAGTGCGCGCTCAGCTGACGAGCGGGTCGGCTCACGGAGCGACTCGGCGTGTGAGAATGTACTTGACGTACGCAGCGATGAGGCCGTTGACGTGCTTGCCCTGTCAGCAGTTTGTCGGTCAGTACAAGCGTGTGAGTATGAGAGCGAGCGCCAGTAGCAGCAGCAGGCGACGCACCGCAGTCGTCTTGAGCACGTGCTCGACCTCGTCGTCGTCGTGGTCCGCGACAAACACGAACGCGTTCGAGCTGTAGCCCCAGCTCGCGATGTCTGCGTACGCAAACTGCGCGAGCGCCGTCTCAGTCTCGACGCCGACGATGCTCACACCCGTGGCGCTGACTGCGACTGCGACCTCAGACGCCATGCGCGGGTTGCGCGTGTTGTGCGCGGCGAAGAACGTCGCGCCGAAGAAGCGCAGCGTCCTGCACGTGCGCAAGTACTGGAGCTCACACGCATGCGCTGATAGCTCGCGAAGACCCTTGCGGGCTGTGAGGATGCGGTCGCTTAAGGGCAAACGGTTCGCTGGCGTGAGGACGCTCGGTGGGACGAACTGCTCGAGCGTGCGTCTGTGTCATATGCACATGGATCCACCGACAGTAGCGACGTCGATAGTGATCAGTACAGACTGTAGTAGCAGGTGATAGACACTTGGACGAGAGCGACGCACAGCAGCTCGGTCCGTTCGTCTGCGACCTCTTTCTCTCCGGCGCTGCTCAGTCGGCATTGGAGCTGGAGACTCGCGAGCTCGACGCACGTGTCGAGACTACAGGCGTAGACGCCTGTCACGATGCTGTGCACGGCTTGTAGGTAGAACATGTGCGTCTCTGCCACGAGCGCACCGTCGACGTCGACCCAGAGGTACGCTTTGTACACGAGCTTGTACGCAGAGCCGTTGGTGCTCAGTGGCACTGGAGTCTTTGGCGCTTTTTTCTTTGACGTCTTGGGCTCTTGCTCGATCTCGATGCGCTCCCAGAGCGCAAACAGGTCGAGCACGCGCTCGTCAGACGTGAGCACGCGCTCCTCTTGGAAGCTCGACGACGTCTCAAAGAGCGCAAACGCCTGCGGTGTGCGAATCCCGAGCTTGTCGGACACAACGCTCGCAAGTTCGCGGCACGTAGTCCAGGCGCTCACGCTCGCGCGCACGACCGAGTCGTCGAGGAGAGCAATGGACACTTCAATGAGCGAGTGATCGCGCAGTGCTTGGATCTCCATAAGACCCGGCAGCTCCTTGCGGTCGCCCTTCTTGAAGCAGCTCTGGAGCGACTCGAGCGCGTCCTTGGCGTACTGCGCGATCTCGAGCTCCTCGGCGCCTGTGTGCTGCGCGAAGAAGCGCTCGAGGTGCGGCGAGAGCTCGCTCGACGGCGGGAACGTGATCAAGCACGCGTTGAGCAGCAGCCAGCCGTTGAGCACTGCGCGTCTAGAGACACAAAGACGACGAATTGATGGTGTCAGCGCCAATGACAGAGCCACAACGACGGACCACTCACACGCACACACCACTGCACGTGCACGCACATGTCGGGATTCCCCTTGAGCTGCTTGCAGATCTGGCAGTAGACCTCGTCCTTGAGTCGGTGCGACTGGATCGCGACGGTGCGCAAGAGCTTGAAGCAGTGGTCGATCTGCCCTTTGCCGCTCGACCGGTTCCCCATGAAGCCCGAGATGTTGCGAAATGCCTGGAGCGCCACTTTCGTCTGCTCCTTCGGGAGGTGCGTGATTGGCGACGCAATGAGCCCGCTCTCCCAGTACAGACGCGCTCGGAGGTCCACGCACTGCGGCGGTCGACGCGGACGCCCAAAGAAGAGCGGCGTTGGCGGCGACTCCAGGTTGAAGTGGCGACTCGCATACTCGAAGAGCGGGTGGCTCTCTACTGGAGCCGCAGTGGCAACGAGTTTGTCCAGATTCTTCTTCTGCAGCTCTTTCGTCTCGAGCGACTTGGACGGACGCTCGGGCTCTAGCATATGCGGTGTGAGTGGTGGGATCTGCTGGTTCGTCGGTTGATTAGGAACCGATTCGAAGGCGTATGAGGAGGTAGTCTAGCGCTCGCAGGTGAGAGAGTTAGAGTGACAAGAACCGCGCACCTGTGCGCGATGCGTCGACACATCTGCAACCAGAGCTGCTGTGTCTTCGAGCGAACTGAGTGGGTCGTCACCATCGTGAGACATAGCGTTGCTGCTAGTTCTGCTTGCATCGGCAGTGTCACTGCGACGCTCACACACGTCCTCTGCTGTGGATACAGATTCGCTCTGGACATCAACGAGCGGCTCAAACGACGTCTGGATGTCTTCGTGCTTGCTGCAAGCGCATCACAGCTTTTCAGTTGGTTCGCAGTAGTCCTCGCGTAGTTGCGCAGGATTAGGCGTCGTCGTACATGAACGATGGCGGGGCCTCCCACGACGTCTCTTTCGTCACGATGTTGGCGTAGTAGAACGTGCCTGAACTCTCATCCAAGAGCTGCACCCATTCGTGCTGCTGCTGGTCTTGCGAGAGCGACATTGACTCTGTCGTCGTCTCGCTTGCATCCATCGCGCTTCAGCAGTGCCTACGATGTGGCCGAGGACTTGCTCAGCAACCACTGTCGATAGTCGAAGTGGCACTCGAAATATAGTCGACTTTATTAAGTCATCTCCGAAAATACCCTCATAACTGTAACAGCAAATTAGAGACATTTCGGAGTTCTCCATATTTGAGACATTTCGGAGTACTCCGTCGATCCCAACATCTGCGGCGTCCCACTGGTTGAATGACAAGGTGAACACTAAAGAAGCGATCACGGAGCTACTTGACACGGACATTTACTCCGACGTCGTCGAAGACGACTGAGACGTTGCGGACGACAGCGCGCTCAGTGCTGGACCAGCGGCCGGAGTGTCGAAGCACGAACTGGACGAGATTGAGGAGTCGTGGACCATCTACGCCGAGAACAAGAGCAATGAGCTGTAGCTTGATGATGCAGCAGACCTCTACGATGGGAGTTCCGAACCGACTGAATCAGCTTGAGCGTTTGCGGCGTCGTCACTCGGGCTCTTCTACTACGATTTGCCAAAGCTCATGTGGATCAAGATCACGTGACGAGACAAATCGCTACCGCGTGTCTGTGGTTGACAGCGTTGCTCGACAGCGACAGGAGCGACAACCACGTCGCCTGCAGGCGAATCCCAACAGTAGCGTACAGTCTTTGGTCGATATAACGAGCTATTTGTATAAAGCCAAGCCCGTCCAGCCACACATGCTCGTGCCCTACATTCGATTGCTCATCGCGCGCGCTCTGTTGCCGCAACGGAGCGGCATCAGACGTCATTTTCGACATACGAAGAGGGTGCTGTGCCACGCGGTACATTCGGCATGTACATGAGCCGGCGTTGGTTCGAGGACCACGCGGTTCTTCCATTTCAACGACATCGCCACCAATCTAAGTAAGCTGGGTCGAGCACGGAATCTGCGACCGGTGTTCCAAGTGGTCCAGAAGACGATCCGCTGCGGGCGCACGCATGTCGTTCGACGAGAACATGGTGCCCAGTCGCCACAATTTTTATCCCATGCGCATCTACATGGAGGACAAGCCGCCTAAATGGAGCCCAAGTCCTACATGGCCTGCTGCCCGAAGACAGCGTACTGCTCTCAGTACGTACTACATATGCTGTATCGAACAGCACAAGTCAACAGACAGTATAGCATTGCCCTTACACTGTACTTGTTGTGCTGTACCATACAACATTGAGATATACCGTGGCAAAGAGACAACTGAGAATGCCATTGCAAAAGCTGTGATTCGCAACGTGACCAAGGCGTTACATAACCAGCGCGGCAAGCATTGCTGGTGACAGACAACTACTACACGCCGGTTGCGCTGTCTGAACAGCTCCTTCAGCTTGGTCTCTACCACGTTGGAACGACACGCACTCATCGGAAAGGCTACAACAGCATCCAGTTCACGCTCAAGCGCCGCCGACGCGATGTGCTGCGAGGCCCGATCAGGATCGCACAAAATAACAAAGTGCTAGAGATGGTTGCGGTGTCGTGGGCGGATTCCCGAATCGTGAACTTCCTATTTACTGGATGCAGCACTCGTGCAACGACAGTGAGCCGCCACGAGAAAGGCAGAATCGTCGAGGACGTGTCATCTCCCTCGATTGTGCGCGTGTACAACGAGACAATGGGCGGCGTCGACCGGCATGACGCTCTTCGGCTCTACCGATACTCCATCCGGACGGCACTGCGGCACTGCGGCACTGCTCCTACTACAAGAACATCATTTTCGGCATCATCGACATGGCGCTCGTAAACGCGTTTATTGTGCACCGCCTGCATGGGGCGGAGCAATACGCAAAGTTTCCAACGCACGCAAGCTTTTTGGAGCGTCCCCACACAGAGCTACTCGGGCAACAGGCGAACGACTTTGAGACAACCATGACGCACAGAATTTGTTCAGTACATCCGCCACAGTTGTTCCTCACGCGCTCACAAAGACCACTGAGATGTATCAAATCATGATCCGGCAGCACCTGTGCAAGGTTTGCTCAGCGTACAGCATCAAGCAGCAGTGGAGCTTTGAAAGGGCGTTCTTTTGCGACGGGTGCACGCGCGCGTTCGGCGGGCAAGTAGCATTGTGCAACAAGATCAGACGCTAGTAGAGTGGTAACACGGTCACCTGTTCACAAATGTGACGCGAGACTTGGATGAATGACACGCGAGTTCCGCCAGATCTGTGACGCACGATCCGCTTCAGCAAGCGCAAAGCGCAGGAGGCAGTCGTGGACGACGACGACGACGACGTGGCGAGCGAGAGAATGTGAGTCTTTTAGTTGCGCATGTGACTTGCCATGTGGATAAATTTATGTCCATTTGTTTGTCGAACAACCATAGTACAAATGGTCAAAGTTTTCATCCGCTCTCGTGCAACAGAGCTTCTCGGCCACTCATTTCACCTTGCTCAGCACTACCAATTGTGTCATTGTGAACGGTTTGGAGAGGATAAAGTGTGATAGAGTGATAGCAGAAATGTTGTGCGGTTGTACGCGTTGTTCTCGACCAATGAGAAATGTCGATATGAATCAAACTTCGCGTGTCTCAGGTGTGTAGCTTGCAAAAGGAAAATATGCGTGGGAATGAAGTCTAAACTTTACGCTGTATGGCGTGGGGCTAGAAGGGTTTACAACAAACTAGAGACATTTCGGAGTTCTCCGTCGCTCATGCGTCAGCTGGATGAGGCAGAGTGTCACGGGAGTGCGTTCCGTGACGTAGCTTGCACGTGATCTTACGAGGAAGCGATTCTGTGAAGCGCAGAGGGACTGCGCTGAACTCGGTATTTTCAACTGAGGTTTTGTATTAAGATCATGAATAGTGATGAAACGGAGGGAACTCACCTAAATAGTGAGCCCTCTGTTAGGACGACCAAGGTCGTCATAAATCAGGTTTGGCCACTAATTGGGAGTCTGCTGTGCTACTTTGTACTTAGCACAGCAGCCCCGTTACACAGAGGAGTGCTGGGACTATGCTTACGTGTTTTTTGGGGCGTATGACAGTAGAGTATAGTAGTAGTTGGACGGGTTCTACAACGTGATCATATCCGCGCTGACCTGTTATTCGTAGTGCCGGTCAGAAGTCGGACGGCGGTGCGAGAGCTGTCGTAGCTCAGATGTGGCTGGACTTGTCTAGCAAGGCGAGCTCGCCATCGTGACGTTGCAGGCGGTGGGGAAATAATGATGATCGATAGTTCACGACGCTGGCGAGACCACTGACACTGGTGAAGCTGTAGACGTCGTGAACGGCGACGATGGTCGCGTTGGCGCCAGACACTGGGGGACGCATTACAACGCCGCTGCGTCGTGGCCCCCGCGTCACGCGCGAAGAGAGAGCGAAGATCGGAAACGTGCGCGACGTGTGCTAACGACTGATGAGGATGCGCGCATCAGCTGGTTGACTCGAATACTTGCATCGGCACTATTGTTACCCATGCAGAGTTGCCGTTGATGACGACAAACCACGCGTTGGAGGACCCGCTGAAGCTTGCGGTCGGTGACAGTATCGGTGGTGGTTATGGACAGAACTGATAAGCCAGATCGGCGGCTGTCCGGAACTGATCAACGCGGATACGCGACACTCTAAGCTCTGTGAATGGCTGCAGCAGCACTATGCGGCGCTCATAGAATGAGTTCAGCTTGCACTGGTGCGCAAGCCGTGCAGGCCGCGCAACCCCAGTAGACAATACCAAAGACGCCAAAAATGAAAAGATTCTTTCAGTCGCACTGTGTTAAAGTGAGGGTTATATTCCCTCGCTTTTATCACTGAGGACAGATTGATTGATGATGTCATTTTGAAAGTGACCGCGTAGATAGGAATGACGGTCAATCGTCATTTAGGACTATGCTAGTGTTTGTATGCAGAGACTTAACGATGTTATTCAGTCCGCTATTTTGCCTTTGGAAAGCGAGTGCCTTCGCATCCCGCCTGGCCGACGCCGTACGACTTGTCTGTCCGCCTCGCACGACCGCCGCATGCGCGACTCGCTCCAAGCTCCCTACGACCGTGTCTGAGAGGAATGCACCTCAAACCGTCGCGAGATGAAGAGGATCGGCTGATCCTGCGCATTTGGCAAGCCCGTGGAAGACCCACAGCACTTTGATTTGGCATCGTCGCTCCACTGGGGAGCAGTGCCCGTAGCGCGCGCATCGAGCGCTGCGCCTGCACATCTTGTGGCCCGGCCGCTCGCACATCCAGCGCTACGACTGCTGCGAGCCTTTCCACCACGCAGCCAGAGTCCCCATCGCCGAAGCGGATCGAAGTATCTCCGTTAGGCCACGCGCGTCGAAGACGCGCAACCCGAGACTCCACTCAAGGACGACACCTCCTGCACGCCAGTGAAGCGATCAAGACGCGCAAGCGACTGATCGGTACAGGACGGAGCGCCTGAGCACCCGAACAAGAACAAATTTGCTTGTGGTTCTACCACAGCACTATTTGCTTTTGCGACGAGTGCACACCTTACATCGGGCTAATTTGCTCGAGTTGTGGAGATGTCATCGTTAGCATAACGAGGCTCTTGCTGGCGCACTTGCCAATCGTCACAGTTACGCCTAGTAGTGCTTGGCACTTGTTGCAAGCAAAAGTGACTGGGCCGATGTCTTCAACTAACCAAATGACGAAAAAGACGTTACTACTGAGTTTGAGAAATGAACTCGCGTTCTAAAGCACGCTTGTGCGGGTTCACTTTGCGTGTTTGCAGGACCGACTCGATGTCGCCGCATTGAGTCGCTTTGGCAGTGCCACAATCAGCGAAGTGCATCTTACTTTGTATTTTTCTCTCTCTCTCTTCAGTGACATCTAATTGTTCTAACAATATTGTCTCGTAGTTTGTTAGGCAGTTTTTCTAGTTCTTTTGAACACGGGCATGCTTTCACCCATTCACTAGTAACTCATGATTTACACTCCTAGACAATAGAATATGGACACCCAACTATTTCCACATAACTTTTCGACCACTGCGACTTTGAACGTGCTGTTTAGATATGTTATGCAACAATCTGTACTGAGTCGAATGGTGTGCTTTGTGCAACAAAACACACCACAGAGCGCGCAAGCCATACAAATTTGCTGACAATCAGGGTGGTCAAATTATATGAACGCCAGATCCAATACAAAAATCAAGTGTATTTGACTTGCCGAAAACCGCATTTCAGTCAGTTGGCAATTGATGGGGCGTGGCAAGTTGTTGTCCGACGAGAAGCGCAGCCGCATCAAAGGCCTGCACGAGGCTGGCGTTGGCCTGCGCGCTATTGCACGCACAGTGAAGCGCTCGTGCGATGCTGTGCAGCGCGTGATCGACGGCAAGGTTGGCGAAAAGCGTGCGGGTCGGCGGCCTGCGCTGAGCGAGCGAGAGATTCGTGCGCTTGTGTGCTCTGCGGCTGCAGGCAAGCATTCTTCTGCTCTGCTGCACGCGCAGCAATAGTGGCGGTGCTCGGTTGACTGGTTGTGCTACTCCAAAATGGAGTACATGCTCCAGCTCTCGGAAGAGCACAAGACGCGTCGCCTTGAATGGGTGGAGAAGATGGTGGTGTAGCCACACACTTGGGCGACCACCATCTTAAAATCGAAAAGAAATGGAACCTTGATGGCTTCGACGGCATGCAGTCTTACTGGTATGACATTCGCAAAGAGGTAAAGCAAACCAACAGGCGTCAGATGGGAGGTGGTTCAGTCATGGTGCGCGGCGGATTCAGCCATGATGGCAAAACGGAGCTTGTTGCGCTCGTGGGCAGGCAAAAATCATCTGCCTATTTGCACACGCTGGGTAACTACGTGCTCCTTCCGCCTATCAGCACTATGGACGTGAATACACATTCCAGCAGGACAATGCTTCCATTCACACCTCACGAGAGAGCATAGCCTTCTTCTCTGAGCACAATGTACCTCTGATGGGACGGCCTGCTCGCTCGCCTGACCTCAATCCGATAAATAACTTATGGGCGATCATTACGAGTGAGGTCTACAAAAATGGGACTCAATACAGCAGCTCTGCGTCTCTCACTGAAGCACTCATGCCTGCTTGGAAGAGCATCGAGAGCGAGACACTGCACACTCTCATCTACTCGATGCCGCGCTGTTGCATTAAAGTGATCAAGAAGAAAGGAGGCAGGACACACAACTATATGCAATTTGGGCCAGTCAATTACACTTGATTTTTGTATTGGATCTGGTGTTCATATAACTCGACCACCCTGATTGTCAGCAAATTTGTATGGCTTGCGCGCTCTGTGGTGTGTTTTGTTGCACAAAGCACACCATTCGACTCAGTACAGATTGTTGCATAACATATCTAAACAGCACGTTCAAAGTCGCAGTGGTCAAAACGTTATGTGGAAATAGTTGGGTGTCCATATTCGTTTGTCCAGGAGGGTATTTAATCCAAAGTCTCTTCACGCAGCTAACACGTCTTTTACAGGCGTTTCGGACTTTAAAGCATATCGTAGCACTTGGGCCACTTTTATGACTATCATAACACAAAAGATTGTTAACGCCTGTCTGCGCTGGAATCACACTGGCCAGTCCATATCGACGGCTGTAGAGTAGTCTATAGGCCACTGCGCGGCAGTTGACTGTTGCCCGCGCTTGTGCCGTCCTTCAACGCCTTGACCGTAGCCATTTTCGCCGGCGCGCCACCCGTACTGTCGTACTCATGCGCTCTTGCGCACTTCTCTGCTGTCGTCTTTGACGTTGCACGTTCTTCGGTACTGGAGCACTCCACGAACTCTTGTTCTCTCTCGACACATCCTTCAGGCCTCAAGCGTGTGAGACATAGCGAAGTAGAACCTTGCACACAACATTTTCGAAACCGAACCAACCAAGGGGTAGGATCGCCACAACGTACAGCCATGAAGAGGTGGTATTCCATGTCTGGAGTTGCATGGCTGTTTTCGCGCCCCAGGTTGGCCTGTACACTGCGCCGAGCCTTTGGTCATACGTAGATCAATAATTTACTGAATCGATTTATTTAATGTCTTTATTCGTTTTGTAAGGTGTAGTATATAGACGATATATAAAATACAATCATGATTGGATTTGGGAAATACAAAGGCAGACATTTGACCCAGTTTACGCTGTTGACAAGTCATATTTTAATTCTATTAGATACTCATCCTGATATTGCAAATTTCTTGCGCGATAATTTAACTAAAGAAGATTCTAGTTGTAAGATCAACTGGGGTAAGCATAAGGGTAAGACAATTGATTGGATTTTTCAAAATAATACAAAGTACTTTGTTTGGCTTCATGAGAGCGAATATGCTACTACGAATTGTCCAAAGTTAAGCAGTGAAATTTCACGAGTCAAGGTGACTTCACACATTAAGGTCATAAAATTTACCAAATCCATAGAAGTTGACTTATTTTTGATAGGAAAAAATCAATTTCAGTTCATAGAATATCATAGTTATAGTTCAATGGAAGCTCGCCCTCTTAGTTAAACGAAAGCACTTCTCCAAGAATATCCAACTCCAACTCGCGTTCGTAAATACAGTGCGCGCCAATTGGTTAGTCGCACTTATGATTTGCCCAGTCGTTTTTGATCGAATCCACCAATTTGAAATCCAGATACACCATTGATTTTGCCGTGTTTTTGTGGACAGAATGGTTGTTCGTTCTGCGCCCGTTTCACTGTGGATCAAGAGAGGCGACAAAAACCACACAAAAACCACACAGAGTAATTGCGCCAATTGATTAGAAGCATGCTAAGAACGACGTGTACAAGCACCAACGACGGAGCTGCTCGAGCGTCTAGTAGGTTGTCTTGGCTCCTTTGCGCTCTACAACCTGTAGACAACGATCTGGCATCGACTCAACAAGCTTTCTAAGGTATGCAGGCTCAAGCTCCTTCCATGCTTGCAAAATGGCGCTCTTGAGCGCGTCGACAGAGGTGTATTGCCGTCCGTCGCTGTAGACAGCACGAACCAGCGCCCCCCAGACGTTCTCAATGGGGTTCAAGTCCGGAGAGAGCGCTGGGTGGTCGACAACTGTCACTCCTTGCTCCGCCAGAAACGCCATCGTTGCTCTGGCGCGGTGACACGAGGCTCCGTCTTGCTGGAACTGAACGCTGTCTGCGTGGTGGAACCGAGCAAATGGCAGTAGGTAGTTGCTGAGTGTGGTGCAGTACGACGACGCGTTCTGGCGCCCTGAAATCACAGCGAGCTCGCTCTTGCCGCGCGCAGAGAAGCACCCCCAGACCATGACACTCCCGCCGCCGCTGTGACGGCTGAAGTAGGTCTGCTTCTCGCTGCGGAGGCAGTGCCAATAACACTGGAGGCCATCAGGACCATCCAGGTTAAACTATTTTTCGTCGGAGTAGATGACTTCGGTCCACTGCGTGTTGTTCTTGAGCATCGCCTTAGCCCAGTCGACACGTTTGCGTTGGTGGTCTGGCGTGAGCAAAGGCGTGCGGTTGCGCTTGACGTACTCGAACATGTCGCTTTTCTGGAGCTCTCGCTGCGTGGTACGCACGCTTGCGGCTAGCTGGAGAGTCGTTTGCAGCGTGCGCGCACCGCTCCCTGTCTTGCGAGCTTCGTCGAACAGCCGACGTCGAGCTCGATCGTCCAGCGCGCGGGCTCTTCCTGGCTTGTAGTGCGTCCCGTATGCCTCGGGATCGCGCAAAAAGTTGCTGACAACCTTGGCAGACCTTCCTACGCGTCGTGCGATCTCGCGGTGGCTGAGGTTGCTCTCTGCATAGGCGAGGATTTGACCTTTCTCGACGTCTGCTAGCGGTGGTCCTCAGCCCATCACTGCTAGACGAGATGTTCAGAAATGATCGTGCTTCGACCTCACCAATGATGTTGGGCCGCTTGTGCTCTTGATGGCTATGATTACGCACAAAAAGACTTGCGCAATCACGCGTGAAAGCCTGCAAACAGCACTGCTTCTAATCAATTGGCGCAATTACTCTGTGTGGTTTTTGTGTGGTTTTTGTCGCCTCTCTTGATCCACAGTGAAACGGGCGCAGAACGAACAACCATTCTGTCCACAAAAACACGGCAAAATCAATGGTGTATCTGGATTTCAAATTGGTGGATTCGATCAAAAACGACTGGGCAAATCATAAGTGCGGCTAACCAATTGGCGCGCACTGTAATAGCAAGTCACTACCTTGAGATGAACCATTCACACCTCTAACGAAAACGGAGGCAGGAACATTTTTGTGACTTAGGCGGCATACGTCAGCAACGAGCATACGGTTAGCAAACGCCCATTAGTTCTCATTTAGCATACCACAGTTGAAGCGTCCTAATTCGCCAATGATAGCCGACAATTTCTGGATCTCATCACGAAACGAAGAAAAACTCGTACTCTTTTACAGAGTTAAAAACAGACATTCCACTGATTTCAGCTTGGAAATTACGAATACAATAACCTGGTTGAAACGGAGCAGGGGCTGAATCACAAGGAGACTGATTCTGTGGAAGTCCATTAACCGATAAGTAGTTGCCGGCACTTGTCTCAGCAGAAGGAAGGAAGCAAACGTTTTTCACATTTTTATGCGTACATCTATCATAAAGATTAAACGGTGAATTGTTTTGAGAACCATCAGCCTCAACACAGAGCCCTGCTTGCATATTCCACAGCTGAGCGTAGCAATCAAGATATGAAACTGTTCGTGTTGATGATGAAATAAGACTGGTAGGATTCTCAATTTCATACATTGGGATGTAAAGACGTGATTGATTGAATGGGAAGTTGCCGTTATCTTCAACTGCGGGATTACTGAATTCGTTACGTATTGCACCATAAGCAACCTCAAGCACAGTGTATTTCGTAATACGACCTTCAAGGTGATTGCAAGCGAACATGGATGGTAACATAAGAGGGCAAGTCGTTCCGCTCGTCATAATGCTCGAAGTTACAGTGTAACCACCAGCAGCGTTACCTAGCACAGCGAATTTGCCTTGATTGATACGAAGCTTAATTTTAAGTTGGCAATTAGCAGTTAACGGTAGCTTTCAAACAATGGATGGAGATCAGCGAGTTTGATCTTATATAGCCAAAACCAACTTCCAACAATCGTATTAGCAACACCTGCACCGGAAGCCGGTGCAGCATACTCTTTGAAACAACTTTTGCCTGTTTGTTCAGCAATGTTCTTGGCTGCTTTACCACCCTGAGAAGGCCAAGAAAATACACTTTGCTTTTCAGCTGAATCAATTACATACGGGGCGTGGTTAACAAGACGATTGAAGAAGCCTGAGCTAAATGCAAACGGTTCTTGGTTGTTTCCTTCTCTGGTATCCATTTGTGCAGATGGAGTAGCGGCTGAAGATGGGACGAAGTTGATGGAATTATTACTGTAACCATCACCACATTGCGAGCCGGGAGTAGTTTTTGTGTGTTGAATAGAGTACCAATCGTCAAGGTAAAGCATTTTATCAACGCCATGCTTGCGGACAGTATCCTGAGTTGTTTCCGTCCAAGCTCGAACATTTGCCCAATATTGTTTAAACGTTTGTTCAGTTAAAATGCTTTTGTTATTCAATTCAACGCTAATTGAATCGATGATTGATGCAACGTTAAACTTTGGACAAAGCGAAAAACGACTAAATGCTTTGCTGGTGAAGGTAAAGTTCCACACACTCGCATGGTTGTTGTATACGGAATGACTAATGTCTTATATTCAAGCGAAGCGAATTTTGAACTGCCAGTTGGCTGTGCATCAAATGTAATTTGGCCTGAATACGACCCTTGGTTGTTATCAGGAACAACAACAATTGACTTTTGGGTAGAAACCGAGATCTCACCAGGGGAGTCAGACTCGGATTTATATAAATGATGTTGATCCGCTAATTGAGTGCTCATTGCTATAAGAACGAAGTTCGAAGGGTCGCAGATCCGAGATCAAGGTCTCTAAGCTCTGCACTGTATTTTCAATGTGTGCTATATTGTTTCATCAGATATAGTATTCAAAAAATATATGTATTCAAATGGAATAAGTTAAACCAATTAGGTCTGATCACGATCTTATCGCTTTAGCAAAAATACTCAATGTCAGAATCGACAAAATATACACAATTCAGGAGATTGAACAACCACTACCGAAAAGAGGATCATTCATTGTGCTCATGCGACCAAATGAAGGAATGGGTCATTGGACACCGATATACAATAATGAGTTTTTTCACTCGTTTGGTGACGGATCTCCAACGATTTTTGGGGATTTGAAATACTCAGACATGCAGCTTCAAGGTACGTTCTCCGAGTACTGTGGGATTTGGTGTCTATTATGGCTCGACTGTAAGCAGAAGAAGAGAACGGATTTATTGAAACTATTCAGTTATTTAGATATTGATTTGATCGAAGCTCAAGCGTCTTCGATGAGACACCGCAGGTGTCGGCATTCTTCGAATGCTTTTCGCGAGTGAGCTCGCTTGTCTTCAGACTATTATTTAAATAGCACAAAATCGAATCATTACTATAGACCAGGACCTAGAAAACTTGTGCTTGGGTCTGCGACCCTTCGAACTTCGTTCTTATAACTCATCACAACTGACCATGACATTTTACAAGGCAGTACAAACCGATATTACCAAAGGCCAAAAAAGAAAGCCTCAAATGGAAACCAAATCTCAACTTGATTCAGGCGGTTCTACTATTTACGTTCACATAGCTGTCTATGATAAGATTCAAAAGGCTAAGAAGTGAGGTGGCGGTGTTCGTATTCATTGGTCACCTGAGGCTGCGCATACCACAGCTGAATTAGAAGGTGGATCGATCGGTGGTGGATCAAGAAAGCATGGAAGTTCGTAAAAGACAATGCTGATGTATTTAAGCCGGTAGCAAGCCGTGTATTAGACATCGCAATCCCAGCAGCCTTAACCTATCTTGGACAACCAGCTCTTGCTGTCCCAGGGCGTGCTGCTGTAAAGCAGCTCACCGGTTTGAGAATCAAAAATGGGTAAGGGTACCCCTGAGATGAAGCAGCACAAGGCTAACTTACGCGCACGACGAGGTGCGAGCTTTCGCTTAAATTGATTCTAGGAAAGCAGCCGACTGTTGCCGGCATCTTCGATGCCATGTCTTTCTAGTTAGATGTTTTTGATCGGAATAAAAGTTGAACTAGAATGTTACTGTTCAAACTTAACGCTTCTAAAGTCTTGATCGACGATCTCTAAGCGAATATCGCTAAAAGAGCCCGAATTTACGTCAACCCAAATAAATTCATTCGGTCTGACACTAATGATATCACCTATAGTTGTTCCAGATGAATCAAACGAGATTATGACATCGGTTGGATTCGAGAAAACATTATTTACCAAAGAGCATCGAATCATGTATGAGCCTACTGGATTGACTTGTGGGGTGATATTAGATAATGCCGCAACTGCAGTCGTTGACACTGTCGAAAGATACGTGCCAAGGCTGAAGCCAATGACCTTAATTGCGCTGAGTAGAAAGTAGCATTCTCCGTCGGTTGGGTGAAGAAAACACGATTACCATCAGAATCAAGGATATATATTGTAACGGGGCTGCTGTGCTAAGTAGTAAGTAGCACAGCAGACTCCCAATTAGTGGCCAAACCTGATTTATGACGACCTTGGTCGTCCTAACAGAGGGCTCACTATTTAGGTGAGTTCCCTCCGTTTCATCACTATTCATGATCTTAATACAAAACCTCAGTTGAAAATACCGAGTTCAGCGCAGTCTCCCTGCGCTTCACCCATCGCTTCCTCGTAAGACCTCGTTCAAGCTACGTCACGGAGAGCACTCCCATGACACCTGGTAGCACTTCGTAGTCCGTCTAACATCCAAGATGAGCACACTCCCGATTGAAAGCGACAACGGAACGTCGCTCAGCTACAGCGACTTCGCGCACTTGACACCCTACGAGTGGGACGCGCTACGCCGCCTCGCTGACGTGTCAGGCCTGACAGCCGTCGCAGCGATGCTGTCCGCGATGTCGCAGGAGCACCAACGTGCCGCTGCACAAGAGTTCATGGTCCGCGAACTCGCCGACGCGCAGTTCCCGACGCTCGACTCGCTTTCGAGCCGCCTCAACACGAGATGCAACATCGCGCTGCGTTTCTCGCACTCAAGCAAGGTCGCGCGTCCACGCGCGACTACGAGCAACGCGCTCGTCACCTCGTCTCATGCGTCACATCTGCCCCAATCGACATGGCGACCCAAGTCCATGTCATCATTTCCGGTCTGAACGCTGGACACCAGCGTCTGTACTTGACCCGGAAGCCTCCGGCGTCGCTCGAGGAGGCTTTTGCGATCGCGATTCGCGAAGACTTCAGCGTATCCGCCTCGCGGGGCCATCACGCGGTTGTCCCGCGAGCTGACAACGGCGCCGAACCGATGGAGATCGACGCGATCGAGCACGAAGCGACTCCACCACGCGCAGGCTCTGGCAACAGCAACGGCGGCCGCCGCGGCTGAACAAGCAACAAGCAGCTCATTTGCTTTCGCTGCCGTAAGGTCGGTCATCGCGCGGCGGTGTGCCGCGCGCCAGCTCCAGTACTTGCTACTGTTGAGGTCGAAGACGAGTCCGAGCAGCCCGCGCGTGCAAAAACGCGGGCTCCCAGTAGGTGCAGGGCGACCTATTGGGCTCATCCAGCGGAACGTGCCTCCGGTGGCGTCACCTTCTGCTAACCCCTACCACACTGCGCTTCATGCGCAGCTCTTTGCCACCACTTCAAGCAGCGACAAGCGACTGATCGTACTCAGCTTGCATGTCGCTGGCGCGAAGCGATCCCTTCGCGCTTTCGTCGACTCAGGCGCGACGAACAACTTTGTACGAGCCGAAGCGCTACAACTCCTGCCCTCGCGGCTGCGTGCCCGCAAGCAACCAGGAGAGATGATAGTCAAGTTGGCAGACGGCGAACAGCGGTCGCTACCGCGGCGATCAGTCGAGTTCGGGTACGAGTTCGACGGATTCAAGAGCACCGACACGTTCCTCGTCGTCGACCTCGGCGGCTCGTTCGACTGCATCTTTGGAATGCCGTGGCTGGCGCGCCACCGGCCTGACGTTGACTGGCTGAGTCGCACTGTAAAGCCGCGCGACATCGACGTCGACGGTGTTCTCGCTCACTTGAGCGATTGCGCGAGCGCCTGGCCGCACGTGGCTGTCGTGGACCCGGACTCCACGACCCTCAACCCGCACGAAGTGAGCGATGGCCCTTCATGCGCGGTTTGCTGTAAAGTACCGTGCGCCACGACAACGAGACAAGAAATCGCTGGTGACCAGTGGGTCACAGGGTGCCGCAGGAAGCAGACCGATCCTGCGGCGAGAAGCGGAGCGGCCTCCGGCCGTTCCAAAGCCGACACAGCACGAGCAGTGGCTCGCGCTCCAGCGTCTCAGGCGCGCGAGAGACATCCACACGCGCCGGCTTGGCCCGTCGCGCCGGCGCCGACGTTCGACACGATCCACGTCGTCAACATGACTGGCCACGGCCCGCCGCGCCACGGCATGAAGGTCGCATCCCCACCACGCGCAGCAGCCGAACTCACTCGGCTGCCTGTGATGTCTTGGAAGAACATGCTCAGCGAGATCAAACTTGGTCTCGTCGAGCAACTATGCGCCATCGTGATCGACCCTGCGGATTCGGCGCTCGTTGTCAGCGAGCGCCCGATTGGCGCGGAGCCGAAGTCTGCTCGCGAAGAACGCTACGCTGCGCAGTCCTGGGATGAGCTCGAAGCGTTCGGGAACCCAGTCTTGAACCTCGCGCGCGAGTTCTCCGACATCTTCCCCGACAAGATCCCGCCGGTGCTTCCGGCGGACAGGGCGTGCGACACGAGATCGATCTCGTGCCTGGAGCGAAGTACTGCGTGACGCGGCAGTGGCCGCTGCCTCGCGATCACGTCGAAGCGATCGACGCGTTCTTCGAGGGCCGGCGAGCCGCCGGCCATGTCCGCGAGTCGACATCACCGCATTCGAGTCCAACGTTCTGAGTGAAAAAGGCGACTGGAGGATGGCGCATCGTCCACGCGTTCAACAAGCTCAACGACGCGACGATCCCAGCACAGACGCCGATCCCGCGCAAGGACATGGTCCTCGACACCATGTCTGGCAGCACGATCTTCAGTACCATTGATCTCACCGACGGCTTCTACCAGATCCTCATGCGCGAGTCCGATGTTCCGCTGACGGCAGTCAGTACTCCCAGCGGCATGCTCTGGGAGTGGCTGGTGATGCCGCAGAGGCTGAAGAACGCCCCTGCCACGTTCAACCGCATGGTGTCGCACGTGCTTCGCCCGGTGCGCGACTTTGCCCCAAGCTACTTTGACGACATCTTCGTGCACAGTCGCGCCACCGAGGGCGCGACAGACCTGGACGTCCATCTTGGGCACTTGCGCAAGGTGTTCGAAGCCATGCGCGAGAACAAGCTGTACGCCAACTTGAAGAAGTGCATCTTCTGCGCTCCCGAGATCCCAGTGCTCGGCAGCTACGTGAGCGCGGACGGCATCCGCGCTGATCCAGAGAAGGTGGCTTCGATCGTCGCGTGGCCGGTACCTCGCGACCAAAAGGAGCTCCGGCAGTGGCTTGGACTGGCAAACTACCTTCATCATTACGCGAAAGACTTCGCGTCCGTCATCTTCCCACTCTCGCAGTTGTTGAAGAATGACGCCACGTGGGAATGGCGTCGCGAGCACCAGATCGCGTTCGACGACGCCAAGGCGCGGCTCTCCACCGCGCCGGTTCTTGCTTTGGCCGATCACACCAAGGCGTTCCATGTCGTTTGCGATGCGAGCGACTTTGCGATCGGCTGCGCGCTCATGCAGCATGACGACGAGGGACGAGAGCGCGTCATCAGCTTCCAGTCGCGGCAGCTGAAGCTCGCGGAGCGCAACTACCCAGTCCACGACAAGGAGCTGCTCGCGATGCGCTACGCGTTGGTGAAGTTCCGCGTGTATCTGCTGGGTGAGCAGACGTTCGCGATCTACACCGACCACGCGTCTCTCCGAACCGCGACAAAGTCGCCGCATTTGAGCCAGCGCATGGCGCGCTGGCTGTCGTTCTTCGCCGAGTACAACTTCGTCGTCTTCTACAAGCCGGGCGCGACGAACATCATCGCTGACGCGTTGTCGCGGCGTCCCGATTACGACCCGCGACCCGACTCGCCGCAACACGCTGTCGATGATGACGACGAAGAGTGCAGCGCGTGTGTCGCGCTTGGTATAAGCGCGACAACGTCGACAGCTGTGAGCCCGCTTCGAGATGAGATCGCCGCGGTGTACTCCCGCGACCCGTTGTGCGCCGCAATGCTCAAGTACTGTCGAGATCCTTCCCCGTCGGCGCTGCTGCAGCTGACGCCTTCAGCGCGGAGTCAAGCACCGCGCTACTCGGTATCCGGCGACTTGCTCAAGTACCAGATCGATCGCTTCGACAGCCCTCGCGTCGTCGTGCCGCTCGACGACGACCTGCGCGCTCGTATTTTGCACGAGTACCATGACGCTGCGCCTGGCGGTCACCTTGGCCGCGAGAAGACGTATCTCGCTTTTGCGCGCGACTTCTACTGGCCGCACATGTACAAGTGGGTGCGCAAGTGGGTTCGGTTGTGCGAGACGTGCCAGCGCGTGATGCCGTCGCAGTCATCGCAAGCTCCGCTGCAGCCTCTCCCGATTGCCGCGGATGCCTGGCAATCCGTGAGCATGGGCTTCATTTTCGGGCTTCCTCGAGATCAAGCTGGTCGCACGGGCGTCTTCGTGGTTGTCGATCGCTTCGGCAAAATGACACACCTTGCGCCAGTCGCGGTCGGCATCACCGCGCAGGAGACTGCTGAGCTCTTCCTCGCCATGGTGTATCGGCACCATGGCATGCCAACGTCAATCGGCTCTGACCGCGACCCGCGCTTCACGGAATCGTTCTGGGACCGTCTCTTCCAGCTTCTCGGGACGCGGTTGCTCATGTCGACCGCGTCGCATCCGGAGACCGACGGGCAGACTGAGCGCGTCAACCGAGTCGTCGAAGTCGTGCTGCGCAGTTACGCGTCGTCGCACACTTCGTGGAGCTCGCTGTTGCCGATAGTCGAGTTTGCGATCAACAACGCAGTGCACGAGTCGACCGGTCACACGCCGTTCTTCGTCAACAATGCGCGTCACCCGCGCGTTCCCGCGGTTCTTGACTTTAACGACAATGGGATTCTTGAGGGGGGAGGGACGCCGAGCGCGTTGACGTCGTACGTCGCTCTTCCAGCATCTTTCGAGGCGGGCCCGCGCTCCAACAGGCCGTCGCACTGCGCAGTCGTGATGACTCCAACCGAGGCGACGAGCTGGGCCAACGCGGCGCTTATCGCGCCATCACCACGCGCGATCGCCATCACCACGCGCACTGGCGCGGACAAACCATCCGCGCCTGTGTCTGCAATCGGCAACGATCGTGTGCTCGAGTTCGTCCAAAAGCGCGAGTCAATCGCGCGCTTTGTTCGCGATGCAATCGCTGCAGCTGTCGATCGTCAGAAAACAGCAGCCGATCAGCGCGGGCGCAAGAATTCGAAGGAATTCGCGGTCGTTGACCGTGTTTTGATATCGGCCTCCGGCATTGCACCTGGTTCTGTCGCAAACCTTGGTGCGACCAAGCTCGCACCACGCTTCATCAGCCCGTTCGCGATCACACGACGCAAGGGCGAGGCGTACACACTCGACATGCCAAGTGCATTGAAGGTGCACCCGACCTTTTATGTCTGGCATTTAAAGCGCTATGTGGCTGCTACGGTTCCGACGGACGTGCCGCCACGCCAGGTTCGAAGCGCGACCCGACGTGACGAGGACGCGGCTTCGCCAGAGCACTTGGTGGCTGCTGACCCGCGCGGAACGCTTTGTTGTCCGCGCGAAGAGCCTCGTTTGCCTGGACAACCTTCGCCAGCTGCACTCGAAGCGCAGACACCTCTTGGTCGATCTGCCTCTGCAATCGCGTCATCGGCGCTGCTCAGCGCCACGTCTGCGTCGTGAGACACCATGTCAAGCCGATTCGGAAGAGCAGTCGTCTGATCGTGCGCCGTTCCGCCACGATGGTCCACTACCGCTCGTTGACGGCGCGGATCACCCGCGCTGGATCGTCGATCGCCTTCTTGATCACCGCAACCGCGGTCGTCGCGGTGCCAGTCACCGCGAGTATCGTGTCTGCTGACTTGGCGTTGACCTGGCCAGCGACTCGAGGTAGCCTCGCGCCACTCTCCTCGAAGACGTTCCCGACATGGTGATGGCGTACGAAGCTGCTGCTCACGCCAAGGCGACGGCGCGCGCGCGCGACCACGCGACCGAGAGCGTGAACGCGATCGTCGGCCCGATTTATGCCACGCCACATGCCGCTCCTGCGAGCGCGCGAAGCGCGCGCTCCCCGCGCCCTTGAGACAAAGAACGCGCGCTTGCCGCGTGGCGAGATGGAGTCGGTGACTGAGAGCGCCCCCGCGAACGAGAGAGAGAGCGAGTGCGCTCCGGGCGAGCGGGCGAGCGACGACGAGGTGGCGAGACGACGCGGCGGTCACCGTGCGCAGCGCGGTTGGCCGCAAGCGCGCGTCGATACTGGACAAGCAGAGCCTTCTCGTCTTCGTCGAGCGGATATTCCGCGAGCATCGCCTCCCACTTCGCAGGCGTGGGCTTCTCGCGATGAGCGCACACGCGACAGTACGCAACGACGTGCATGTAGCAGCACGGCCGGTCTGCGTCCCACAGCGCCCAGCACACACGCTCGGCGAGCTCGCCCAGATGGTAGCGCTCGTGCTGCGACTCGCGGCGCTCAAGGGCGAGCGCCATTCCAGGCTCCAGGTTCCAGCGCGCGACGAAGCGCGTCCACGACTCGTCGAGCGCCTCCTTCCTCACGTTGCTGGTCGTCGTGATGGGCTTGCCGCGCGACTGGCGCCATCGGCGCCACATATCGGCGAGCGCCTCTTCCCCTGGCGAGCCGCGCACGGTGCCGCAGTCGTACAGCGACAGTCGGCGAAGCGCGTCGGCGTACGTCACCGTCGCTGCAATCACGCTCGAGCTTGGCAGAGGCTGGTTACAGGCTTCGCACATAGCGCGGCTCTCACTGCCGCGCTGCATTATCGTCGGGGTCGTAGCTGTTGTTGCTCGCTGAGTTGCGCCACGTCTGCGCGTTGTGTTGCTATATCTTGTGTGCTTTTGCTTCCTTTTGCTTGCGTGTCTGCAAGCTTGTGTGGGGGGTGGTGTAACGGGGCTGCTGTGCTAAGTAGTAAGTAGCACAGCAGACTCCCAATTAGTGGCCAAACCTGATTTATGACGACCTTGGTCGTCCTAACAGAGGGCTCACTATTTAGGTTAGCTCCCTCACTTTCATCACTATGCGTGGTCCTAATACAAAAACCTCAGAGTTGAAATTACCGAGTTCAGCGCAGTCTCCCTGCGCTTCACCCATCGCTTCCTCGTAAGACCTCGTGCAAGCTACGTCACAGAGAGCACTCCCGTGACATATATCAGCATAGTTAAAATAGCCGTTCTGAAGAGTAATATTGACGATAGATGTTGTCGCCGGTGTTGGAAATTCAATTTGAAAAGTGTTATTGTAATATGCTGCTGAATCAATTTTGAACTGGCTGTTATACATTGTGATCCCAGCTACACAAACTTCTGTGTCTCGCAAATTAGATGCCTGAGATGGAAGATCATACTTGAATGAATTATTCACCCGTTAGGTACGATGTGTTTCGAATTGATGCTTACTAAGTACGACATGATAGCTCTATATAGGGTTTTGTTTTGTTACAACATTAGCCTGAAGGTAAGGTCACCCGCACCAAGCCAATGGCTCTAAGCTTGCTTATTGGTTTCAACTCAAGAGTTTCAGAAGTTGGCCATTTTGATCTGTTGCCTTACGATATGCGTTATAGAATTGCTCTTTATACATTGGAATGTTGAAATCTGATAATATCAAACCCAATGGAATATTGAGCTTATATTTTGTGGCGACGTCTCGTGAAATAATGACTGAAGACTGGCTTTTGTAGGTATATATCGTTTGCATAGTCATCTATGATAACTAATTCAATGGCGTTTGGATCATCTGATTTACGAATTGTGTCAACTGTTGGAAATTCATCACTTGGCCAAAATGTGATAAACCCTTTGAGCTTGTCTCTAATGTAATTATACAACTCCTGATCTTCGTTTCTGGCGATTATATGTAAATGGGAGAAGCAATTCGGTGAAGATTTCAGAGTATAAAAAATTGTATTGTTTTTACTGCTGTTACTTGGCCCAACGAGAATCATTCTAAATAGCTTTATACGTAGTTGTTCATGTCACCGCCAGAATCATATTTGTACTTAGCGGGTAATTGGCCACCATAATTTGGGATACTCATTGTTTTAAGTATGACTCAATATCTAAAAATGTCGTTTAATGAGGAAAAATCTTCTTTCATTTCTCCAATATACAATCCCTCATTTTACCAATCAGCAAACGAGTATCTAACACTTGAATTAGCTCAGCTTCTATTCCTACCAAAAAATGACTTTCGATTGTCGTATCTTAACGGAATCGTCGCTGGTGTTGCATCCGCCGGTTCTGTCCTTTGTCTTGATTCTAATCGTGATATTGTTAATATTAACAATATTTCTTGTTCATTACTCAATGGAGCGACTCCAGCTGGCTTACAATACCTGACCTCCGTAACTCCTGGATATACCACTGCAAACAAAGCATTGGTTGTGGATTCAAACCGTGACATATCTGGAATTAAGAAAATCAGGTGCTCTAATTCATCACCTTATACAGCCTGGGAAGCAAGCCAAAACACGGCTCAATTCGCTCTACAACTAAATAGTGTTGCTTCATTCTCGAGCATGTGGACAACAAGTGCTCATGGATTTTTGATTATGACCGCAAATACAAATCGTTTAGCTATATCCGAGACAGGGGTTGTAAATATCATTGGGACTCTTCAATTAAACGGAGTCAACCTCACCCAATCCGATACAACATTAATTACTGGTGTTGTACCTGGTACAGCTACTGCTTCAAAGGCTTTAATTATTGATTCTGCAAGATCAATTAGTAACATAAATTCAATCGGTTGTACGGATATGACTATCGGTGTAGGATTTAGTAGTATTCACGTTAGTTTTTTAACCGGGCTTACCGGAGGTACTGCCACTGCTTCAAAGGCGGTTATTGTGGATTCCTCGCGACAAATTGGAAATTTAAACTCAATATCGACATCATCGTTAGTTTTAGGCGGAACGTCGCTAACATCAACTCAAGCAAATCTGCTTAGTGGTGTAACGACTGGAAGCGTCACTGCCTCAAAAGTGATTACAGTTGATTCCAATAACGACGTGACTGGCTTTCGTTCAATGTATTTTACCAATACGACTGCATATACTCCTATCACAGCTACTCAAGTGTCTGGAGCTAGCGTTGCTCTTCAACTTAACTCAGCTGGTTACAGCTATTTCGGACCTACTACAGCTCATGGTTTTAGTTTGCAAACATCTAATTCTGGAGCATTATTTATTTCATCCGTAGGCAATATTAGTATTGGTGGAAGCAATAATGGAACATAAAAATTGAACGTGCAAGGGAGTTTGAATTGCACTCAGGTATACATTGGATACACTTTGTTTAATCCATCTGCTTCTACTCTTACTAGTGTATTAGTTGATAAAATTGCATTAAATCAGTCGAGCACGTCATCGACTCGCTGGTATGCTTTCGATAATTCCCCAACAACTCAAAATCTAATGCTCTTTCAAACTGGGTCGGGTGTTACTGGAGATAGTCTTGGAAGTATTGTTGTGTGTACAGCTTTGAGTTCGTTCTGTATCCAAGACATGTTTGACCGTTCGAGTTCATCGTCAAACTATAATTCTATTGAACAAGCCTGGGTTTCAGATCCACGAAGCTGTGTGTTTTGAAATCAATTGCAACCCCGATCTCAGGGCGGGTCAACGTCAACTTCAAATTGGTTATGGATCGACTCTTTTCTGCTTCGCCAGGAAGAGTTGCATGGCAAATAACTGATTCTACGACGACACCGTCTCTCAACATCGATCTGGCGAATCGATGAGTATCAGTAAATTCAAGTACAATTGATAGTCTTAGCAATTTTGATGTTAATGGAACCATTCGTGGCCGTCAGGGTATCCAGCTTGGAGGTGTAGCAATGGAAAGCACATCTCTGTCAGAAAGAAAAATAGTCTCGCTACAATCAACTATGGTAGCTATTATAAGATTGACGATAAAATTTGGTCGAACGCCTTAAAACGTAAATTGTGGGATTATTGGTTATACATGGGCAGGAGCAAACAGCACGTCTAATCGTCTTTCACTTGGATTCTACGGAGCCGATAGTATTTTGTCATTAACAGCAGCTATTCGTGTCAGTATTAACACCACCAGTCCAAGATGTCATTTAGAAATATTTAATGGAGAATCAATAACATTTGCTGCTGGAGGAGGAAGTTATCAGTAATATCAGCACAATACGATAGGAGCGCCCATTGCGAGTCAAATTGTTGCAAGCGCAGTAGAGCCGTATTTTCTTAGTAATGTTTCTGCTCTATTTTCTGGAATCGTATTCTATCAATCTAGATGGAGTCAGAGTGATCGCAGATTAAAAGGAAACATCAAACCAGTTGATATTGATATTGACCGTTTCATGCAATTTAATCCAGTCTCTTACAATTACAAGTCCGATGCTACAAAAAAGCAAAAGTTCGGGTTACTTGCGCAAGATGCAGCTGAACTCGCATTCGAAGTTGTTGAATTAATTCCGAACAAAGATTTGGATGACGGTGTTCAACTGAATGTAGATTACAGCCAAATAAGTGTTATTAGCATGTCTGTGATCAAGCAGTTAATAAACGAATTCAATATCTCGAATCTAAAAAATACAATAAGCAAGCTTAGAGCCTTTGGCTCGGCGCTTGTGCCCCTTGCCTTCAGGCTAATGACAAAGATAGACGTGCTTGATACTACAAGAGACATTACAAAAATATCCAAGATTTAGTGCTGACGATTTAAGCAAGCGCTATCTTTGACCATTGAATTTAGGCTTAAAAGGTTTTGCTTTCCGCTTCTTTGTACCAAAATTACCCTTCCATACACTATTCGACGGTTGAATCATACCATCATTTTATATTATCAGATTCGATCAACTCGCTCATCAATTCCTTCAGCTTCTCTGTATTGTCTTTAGAGTCTTTCTTGTAGCATTTTCAGTTAAGCCAGCTAGGCTGGCGAGTCGGGGACTGATCAGTCCCCTTAAACATAGTCTCATTGCGGATAATCATATTGTTCTATATGTTATAGCATAGAAATTTGCTTCAATCATTCTTACTTATTAACCCATTTTTAGCATATCGACACTAGGAGATTAAGTTCAGTTCTAATCTTTGCATTGTCATTGCCCAACATGATCTGACCACGTAACGTATCAAATTCACTCTTTAGATGCTCATTCGGCGCTTTTAGAGGCTTTTGAATATGGTAGTTGTAATGGCAAGCTTTCAGTATTTCATGAAACCGTAACTTATCATCATGATCAAGTCTTTCGTGTAGCGATTCGCTAATGTTTCCTTCAAAACGATGTGCTTACTAATATCTCGAATACGTCCAACTGAAGTTCTATTGGCGTAGACAAGTTTCACTTTTCCTTTGTCCAAATCTGCCAAGCGAATAAACTTTGATCCAATTGGAGAGTACGTTTGAGCTGAAGCTAATCCCGAACCTTGGATATCTCTGAGATTGAACGGACGATTCGCTTTGCTTTAATCCTGAAACTCCTGCTCCGCGTCGCCCTCGACCTGTGAGATTGTTTGGTGCTGTCCCATGCGTCATTCGTCTACTTTAGAAAGCATCGATATCATTGGCATCATGAAATACGGAAGGTTCTTTTGACTGACTCCGGGCTAAAGTCTTTTCAATTTGACTCAAAAAGTACTTTTGCTTCTCGTCTAGCCGCTTGCAATTTATCATTTTGTTGTATAGATATTGTATTTCGTTAATAATGAACTGATGTGTTGACCCCACTGAATCGTCCTCTTTAAATCAACACTCATCTTATTTGTGAGGGGTTTGCTGTTTTCTAATCACACAAGCTCTCCCGAACTGTCAAATATGTACCGTTGGTCAAACTCAAGTTGACCTTCACGTGATAGTACAATTGGATGATTTCGATTGTTAGCGAGCCAAGGGTTCATTGAAAATACTCGTCGTATTTCAGCGTTAAAATCACCACTTTGTACGCCTTTTGATGTGGTTGTGCTCGATGAAACCGCGAAAGGTGCTTTTATATTTGGTCTTGTAGTGCTGTAGTCAGTTTCATTTATTCCAGACGACGAGAGTCTTCGCTTCGATGAGGAGACATTTCGAATACTTGTTCCTGAGACATCTATAGTCCGTTTTGCATAACGCGCTCGCTCAAACAACGAATCAAATGTTTTCTGCCAACTGACCTCATTCTCTTTCGCTGGCACGTGATTCGGTGTAAAACCTTGACAGTTTGTGTATAGCTTTAGATAACCATCTTTGATATGCAATCTGTATTCGCGCTTTAACCAATCAGATCCGTTTTTGTCTATTGGGACAAATCCAATTTCTTTGAAAATTGATTTGTTGTTTGGATTTGATGCTAATAGCTCAAGTAATTGCTTGTATTCAGCTTGGTTATCAGTATAGGTCTCTTTAGAACCTAAATTTGTTTGCTCGAGTTTAACTAAATCGCTCAAAGACGTGTCTGGACGTCGATTTCTTTTCGTAAACTCTTTTAGTGCGTTGAACACTTGACTTTTCAGTATTCTATCAGAAATCGCTGTTTTTTACATCGGGTGGAGTATGTTTATAATATGCTCTTCCGTTTCAGACCAATCAATAATGTTGTCTACATACTCCGATGGTGCTCTTCGTCTGTTTGTGTAATATACATCACTATTTTTACCTAAACGATATTCTTTCTATGCTTGCGTAATGTAAATTCTCCAGTTGAATTCTTACGACCCATATCCAGATCAGCAAGAAAAGGAAATTTACCGAAAGAGTCTTAACGATGGAATATGCCTGTTGCTACATTCTTTCGTTCTCACTAACACTTCCATTGATATATCACTCTTTCGACGTGTTTGTTCAATTTGAGTTAGAGGCGTATTGTTTAACACTAGAATGCATTTCAATCAGAAGTGACACTATCGTCTAAATAACTAAGAGAGTCATCTTCATCGCCGATATCAGGTTCATTTTTATTTGAGCTATTTGTTTCAGTTTGATTTGAGGTATGTAGTTTGAGTTTCAACCGATCGAGTTGATTTAGAGGAAACATCAACTCCATTTAACAGATCAGTTGCCCACAAAGCATTTTTAATTGCTTCATCTTAATTACGTTGTAGAGCTAAGTTAGCTTGTGCTTTTGCAAGCAGAGCCTGCTTCTTATCTTTATACTCTCCACGTCTATTTCCGGTTACGTACATCTTCGGTTATAATAAATGAATGTTAAAAATTTAATCATAGAAATTCATTTTTTGCCTTTTGGCGCAGGGCTTAGCCCCCCCCCCCACCCGTCGAGATAAAAACGCTTCATGCGCAATACAGTTTGAGACATACTCCTCGTGAGTAGCAAATATCATCTCTTTAGGCGGTTTTGATGCGTCAACTTTATATTCCTTTATCGGCATAGGGTGAGTTTTTAAATCAACTGGTTTTGAAGACGGTTTAAGGGTACATAGTTGCCAAAACGATTTGCTCACCTCACGTTGACCGATTGGCTCAGCTTCCAATCTAATAGGTTTTTCATTCTCATCAAGGTATGTCACGTCCATATCAGTCTATATTTTGACCGATAGATTTAAAATAGATATTCTCTAAATTAGAAGGCTTGGTTTTATTGATCAAGCAAAGATTTTTCTGAGATTCCCTTGAATCATACTCAGAACCGTGGTTCACCCATCTGATTAGATATTTGAAGCTACCATCCTTGTTTTGAACATGTTTGAGAACTCTTTCAACATCCCAAATGCCATTATCAGAATCAGTATTTGTTTGCTCAGCTGTGACCTTTTTCACATCGTTCGGCCTCGCGTAGATGACTTTGCCATTTTTGCTCTTTAGCTCTATTGTGTACCCATCAAATCCAGCAACCGAATAAACAATATATGACAATTTGGCTCCACCCTTATCGAACCGGCCTTTAGGTATCTTGACAACGACTGATTCACCGATATAAAATTCGGATTGAACCGTATCAGACACTTTCTGATTGTGATGTGTTCCGTCTGTGATGATTTGACCTTCCATTTCACGCGGGGTTGCTTTGATCGTTGAATGATAGCTCGTATTGTAATTTTCAATAACATCATCTAAAGTATTTTGCTTGATTAAATCTCCGCTCTTGTAGATACGGTGAAGCTTCTCCTTGATTGTACGGTTGAATCGCTCTATCTTCCCCATTTTGTTATTATCTCCTGGCTCGTTGAAATGCTCAATGTCGTTTGATTTGAAATAGTTCTGAACTTTAGCGTTCATAAATTCACTTCCATTATCAGTAGTTAGAATATTAACCGTATGCTTCTTAGTAAATTGCTTCAAAATAGCTAATACTGTGTCAGCTGATTTGGAGCGTAAAATCTTACCGCAACCAATTCGTGAATTGATGGTCACAGCTGTGAATATGATAGTTGGCTGCCAAAACGTTCAATCAGCATGCCGAATGTGTGGAATTTGACTTGCAAGTTTGTAGATTGGGAACTTGTCTTTTTGAACTGTCTACTGTTGAATATCTAATTGCTCTTTATACCATTTCGTAACCGTGCTAAGGTAATGTTCTTATCGTAAGCCTTTGCACGATCATAGAGGGCTTTAGCCCCACTGAAGCCAGTTCTCGGGTTGTATTAGAGTCGGTCTAATAATGGCGATCTATCGTCGTTGAGCTGATCACTCGCATTTGTGCGTGTGGTCAGTGACCCCATGCCCATCATGGTCATTGTTATAATAGTAAAGGTAAAAAATAATGCTCAGGATCATTGATTTATATATCTAGCGGCGTCGTGTGAATATCATTTTCACTGACTTTTCGCTTGTCGTAGTAGTAATATAGGCTGACCTTGAGTTGGTGATATGTCATCATACCCTTCGATCTACTACAGACTTTGAAATCGATGTTGGTGCCATTCATAGTTGTCCGTTCATCAATAACTCTCTTAAAATTATCGGGAGTAAGTAATGTCTTATTCTTATGACTCCTTTTGCTGATACATTGACGGTGTTTTGTTTACAATTCCGCCAGTTGGATCGAAACAAATTTAGATTTTACTGCTTAAATATATCATTCCATCGCCCTGCCACTCTGTTTTGAATATACCAGGTGTAAAATTGTCAAAGCTTTGTTCTCCTTTGTGTATGTTCTTGGGAACCATTCGTGCTTGTGAGATTCAAAGTGCTCCTTTAGTTCAGGCTTGATTATATTGACGAATGGGTCAGTGTCGCTAAAGGCGAGATAAGCGCTATCAGTGTCCATTTCAAGATATTCAAAATCAGATCGATCAAAGTAAAAGTCGATACAATCATAATAAATTTCTAACATTATATGCTTTTCCAATTGGTAGATGGCAATGCTTACGTGAATTGGGTTATTAAGTATAATTTTTCGCTTTGTGCTCGATATCTAAAAATGTCGTTAAGCTCGTCAACGTCAATAAAGTCTTGACACTCAATTATCGAACGAACAGACTCGGTTCCAGAGTTATATTTTACTTCTTTGTGGTTTGATTTGTCCATTCCAGATCTTCCAAAAGCCGCGTTGACGCATGTTTTCATGTTCTCACCCACAAGCATATCTGAACAACTGTTTGACCCATCACGACGCGCTTGTGAAACCTCTTTCATAAATATTTCATATGGTCTGTGCTTTGTGCTTTACAAATGAATACATTTTTGTCACTTCCAAACCATTTACAATGTACCGTTTAAGGAGAGATGTGTAGACAAGGATTTCTCTCCGAAACACGAACCAAGCAGCTTTTTACTGCTCTTGGCCCTCAAACTGCCGCGAGATTGGTTATATTCATACATTTGACTACCGATTTCGTTTCGCTCATCGTCATTAATGAGTGTATTATTGAAAATTGGGGTCATTTCAGAAGAGTAGTCTTTTAAGTGATTTGGTGTTGATATGTCACATTCTACGAAACAGAAAAGCTTATCATCGAGAATGTCTTGGACGATATTTTTGTATGATTTGATTGTGACCAATCTTCCACATGGCATGTCATTACCAAGCGCCCATAAATATAACGCATTCGCATCATAACCAATTATTTTCTTACAGATCTTTGACCCACCTCTGATATATGTTTCGTCAGTTGCAGCATAACGTTTGAAACTGATTGATGGTCCACCAGCAATGTTTTGCCTCATTTTGTAGTAAATATCCTTTTGAAACTCGTCAATTGAATAGATGACTTTATATTTCTATTCAATAGCTTTTTGTGTGAGTAGTCTTCAATGCTCATATCCTTACGAGCTCGATTACACTTCAAACAACTCATTACAATATTATTGTCAATATGCCCTTTAAAGTTGTAAATTCTATTGACAGTAGCACTTTTAGGGGTTAGGACTTTCTTACAATGAAAGCACGAATATTTTTGTTTCTCAAGAACATGGTCAACATGCTCCATTGTAACTAAACTCGCGACCTTTATCATGATCTTGTTTTTTATCCTTTTAGTCGCAAATCACAAACGCGAACGGTTCACCAAATTTGGGTGATAGCATTTTTAGCTCTCTAAACGATGTTATATACATCATCTTTTCACTTAAGCCAGGAAGTGAAACAGCATCGATAAACATATCAAGCCCATAAGTACGAAAGGACTTGCGCTGCTTTGTAATAGCATCAGCAAATGGTACTACATCTAGATTATTGTACCAAAATAGCATATCCCGTAATGATTTCATACCATAATGAGACCAAACAAATTTAACGTGTTCATAATCCTTATCTGATACCGTAGTGTTTTTAAGCACGCTGTTGAACGCATCTTTAGGCGGAATAAATGGTTCATTGAGTCGTTCAAACGAATCAATGTATTCGTATGGAAATATCCCCTTACCAAGTCCACATATACATGTTGTCTTGTTGGCACACTCACACTCGCCAATATAAGTGCTAAGATATTTTTCATAGGTAACCCCAGCTGAGCATTAAGTTAAAATATCAAGAAATTTAAACTTTCTAGTAGAAATACACATGTAGGAGGGATTTTTGACCACAGATTGTATGTTTCCCATACCAATAACTGAAAACAAATCCTTTTTGATTAAATTGATTTTATATCTACCGCCATTAAATGAGGCAATAGGAACAGAGTATAATGTGTCAATATGGTCTTCAACATCTTTTTCATTCGCTTTTTCGTTACTCTGACCCAATGACTCAAAGTAAGTTTTGAAAAGATAATCTACACTACACTCACCTTCAAGTTTCAAACGTGGCAGCATGGATTAGCTTTTTGAATTTCTTTATGGCTTCATACACAATTCTCCTTTGAACCGTGTTCATATGTTTGAACATTCCTTCAAGCAATATGCAAGGTGAGTCGTTCACAAAACAAACTACTTCTCCCACTGGTGCGACTGTTACTTGTATCTGTGCGATTTTGGTGCGAATCATACTTAATCATACAAAATATTGCAAAATCAGTACATTTTCGCCGCTGATCGTGGCGAGGCGCTAAGCCGCGCCCGCTTCGCTTCGCTCAGCTAAAGTGCTCCCTAGTCGCCCACCTCCGCTGTGCTGCGGTGGCTCCACAATAGATACATCCACCTAGTAGGTGCACCTACTCCGCGCTACGCGCCGCGCCTCCGACCTCCGCTCTGCTTCGGTGGAGCTCTGCTCTCTAAGCGCTCATTTGACATTTGTATGAAAAATGTACTGATTTAGCTGATTTTTACACACAGGGTAATTGCACAGGTGCAAGAGAAGTCCTACTTCTCGTGTCAAACTATCAGTAACAGATACACTTACTGGTATATGTTGATGAGTAATTTTGGTTTGAATCCAAGTCAGGTGTTAACTTACTAACTTTAGCGCAAGATTCAAAGTCAAAAACAATAAAGTGATCAATATAGTGATCAACACTTCCAATGGTATACGTTAGGTATTTTCTGAATTTTGTTTTTGGGCGGTTGATAAGCCATCGGGAATTTATTGAAAACTTCAATGTGCTCAAGGTGGCATTTGCTCTTTTTATGGTTAAGTGACTGAGTCACCGTGGGAGAGAATGAACCACACTTAGGACATTCAAATTTGCCTAAGAGACGATCTTTACCAGTTATAAACATAGCATGACCTTCGTAGTCGAGAACGCTGAGTTAATGAGAGTGAAGAGATGTTGGTTGACGAATCTTGGATTTAGATTCTGTACCCTCGTCGACACCATACACATTGATATAGATGTGAAAGCACTCCTCAAGTTCATCGAAAATTTAAATATCAAGCCCTTCAAATGTCTTAAAGACCTCCTCAGTGTATGGAATACCTTTAAAGTTACAATACCATTTAAATGACCCTTTGGCATGTTTTTCATTCGGCGATAATCAAGAGATTCGCCCCCTAACATATGAGTGAAATACGAGATACAATAAAATATGCATTTGTTTCAGGGTTTGGAAAGTCAAGAACATATTTATTGTTTTAATGAATTTTGGAATCTCTGTTATCACCAAGGCGATGATTACGAGTATATATTTACTTTGAAAGCGCAAAGGTTTTTCATTTTCCATGACGAGCCAGGGTATTCAATTTTCATTACTTTCTCAATGCCTTTGATATGTTCAATCACCTTTGACTTAATATCCTCGTACGAGTTTATTGGGATTGGTTTCTTAAATAGAGTACTCTTTTGCCCTAGTCAGAAGTATCAGTTGTAGCCAATTTGAACTTAAACTTTAAGAGATTTTTGCTGTGATTTTAACGCATTTTCCAAATTTTGGTAAAACTCGCGCTCAGTCATGTTTTCATAAAGATACCATTCAAGAACATCCCCTTTGTATGTTTTGATTTGCGCTGTAGACTCATAGATCTGAACAAATTGCTTTTTGAGAATGTTGAGGTCCATTTTTTAAATACGTATAACAAATTTCAATTTCCCGGTCTGTCCGGTTGAGTAATATAGACGAGACGTCCATACTCGTTTCGCACCTTCAGACGATATGAACTGCCATGGTGTTGGTTTAATACCAAGACGCTCCATAGCTTCGATGATTTACGACTTCATTTTATCAACGACTATATACGTGTGATGATAAAAATATGTGTTTTCACTATAATATATTTTTATCGCTTAAGATGGACTCATCTCTTTATGAAAACAAAAGTATGTATTTAAATTCGATTTTAGATTTAGTTTGCCACCAGATTTCGTTTTTGACTATTCACGCATTCTTTGATTATTTTTTTCTCTATGTTCAGAGTCATATAAATGCTGCTTCTCAACGAATCGTTCCTTGTTCTTTTCATAGTAACGCTTCTGAGCAGCGCGCATTGATTCTTTGTATCTTAGATTTTTTTCCTGATCGTACGTCATGTTCTTTCTATATATTATAATACAAAATATCAGTTTAAACAAAAATATACATAAATACATAAGAGTAAGACACATTCAATTTTACCCAGTTGTAGTAAGTCTGATCGTTGTCATGAATCCACGAAAATGTTCTCCCTTTATATTGTCCGATCTGGATCTTCGTTTGTTTGAATAGTGAGTCGGCAATGTATTTTCGAATATCCTCGTCGTTTCCAAAGTTAGCGTACCAATGAAGACATTCATCATTTTCACCCAATAGGTCACTCGGGCTCTTTCCGAGATATTTCCCACTTTAGAACTGTAAGTCTATTTCTTGTGCATGGACAGTGTTATCATCATGGTATGTTTTGTGAGTTTTACAAAAAAACGACAAGCACTACATCGGGTAGTAGATGTGTTTGTGTTTTCATTAACACAATCCTGACGCGGTTTAAACATAATTGAAAACAATTTGATACAAGTGCTACTTACAAAAGCTAACTGATTGTTTGCAATGTTTATTATCATGTTATTATTATGTTTATTATCAAGTAGTTATTCTTGATTGGTGTTGAACAGTGACAATATTCACATCTAGATGGATGTCAGAAAAATCTACGAGTTGGAAAGGGTTATTTGCCAATTGTTATTCCCATATAAAAATGTTTCTTCATTCAATTCTCGTAATAAACGATCTCAAAACGGTCTTATGTCAATTACTCAAGTCGCCAAGATTCTCGATTAGGAGATTATTTATATGGTTATGTGAACTTCTTTATATCTCTATGTCATTTTAGATCTCATTCTAATATTTGATGTTAGAATATACTGTTTTTTAGAAAATTGAAGACATTAAAGAATCCCTTGAAACGGATAGTGACATAGCCATACGAAGGAGGTGATTTTAACGAAAAGGCCTCTCGATGTTTTTTTGGAAAATTGACTGTTTCACTACACCCTTCATTTAAGTGTCTAAAGGAGTGGTGAAGGAGAAAATTACAGATGAAAAAATGAAAAATATATAATGTACACATTATTGTCCATTATATACTACTGACTGGGTCTACGACATAGCACTTTGCTTTAGAGGCATTGATCAAAGAGTAGACGCGAGATTAGCCCGACGGCGCTGGTCAACTGCGCATCAAAGCGGTTGTCGGTTACTGATGTGTTTCGTATCTTGGTCATTCGCACAAGCGACGACCTCTTAAGCATTGTCTCGAGTACCATTGCCATGTGTAGAAGGGAGAGAGCGAGCAAGCGTAGTATGCAAGTGACTCCCTGTTGGTACGCGTGCCAGACGTGTTTCGTCGCCCCTCCCCTCCCCACCCCACCCCACCCCCGAGGCCTCTTCAGTTGCTTTTCGAACAGACGAGTGGACATACGCGACAAAGATCCCACTGCTGACACTCCCCCTCTGCGCGGTGAATTTGGAGCCCCTCGCTTTGCTTATTTACTACCCATGAGATGTGTTTGTGGCTCAGCTGCTGCGACTTGCTTCTTTAATACCATCGCATTGTTGATGGCGTCTGCACTCGCTGCTCGCGGTGTGGAGCTCCTGCCCATTTGTGGTGTGCTGCTATATCATCACACGCTGCACATCCGTACATCCGCTCGCTCTTTGTACGCGCGCAGCGCTAGCTTACATCTGCGCCGGCTTAAGTCTCTCCGAGCTCGTCTGCCTGCGCTGGACTCGCACTGGCCAGTGTATATCGTCGGCTTCAGAGGGTCTATTGACCACTGCGCGGCAGTTGACTGATGTCCGCGCTCGTGCCTTCCTTCAACGCCTTGATCGTAGCCATCTTCGCTGGCGCGCCACCCATACTGTCGTACTCATGCGCTCTCGCTCACTTCTCTGTTGTTGTCTTTGACGCTGGACGTTCTTCGGTGCTGGAGTACTCCACGAACCCTTGCTCTCTCTCGACACATCCTTCAGGCCTCAAGCGTGTGAGACATAGCGAAGTAGAACCTTGCACACAACATTTTCGAAACCGAACCGACCAAGGGGTAGGATCGCCACAACGTACAGCCATGAAGAGGTGGTATTCCATGTCTGGAGTTGCACGGCTGTTTTCGCGCGCCGGGTCGGCCAGTACACTGCGCCAACTGTCTTCTTGTGCTCGGACAGGGCACTTCGCAATGGAGTGCAGCGTTTACTGCAGTGACGACATGCACCATACTTCTTCGCCAAACGTCCCTTCCAAGTGCTGCTCGTCATGAACGCGTATTTGAACGCAGTGCTGCCGCCGAGCTGTTCGTTTCGCTTCACGTCGTTATGCCTTAGATGCGCTGCTACCAGTTTCTACATAAGCGTGTCCGAGCGCGACTCGAGAGGCGAAACAAGGATTCGGTAGTACGACTCGTTCAACCTTCCAAGCGGCGTGGCCGCGAGGTCTTCGTCGCTGACGGGGCGCCGATCGCGTCGAGTTGTTTCGCCATGATCTAGAGCATGTTAACCACCGAGAGCTGACCGTCACTGTCTTTCATCATTGCGGTGAAGAAGAAACGGCGCAAAGGAGCATATTGGCAAGCGTTTTCTTCCCACAGTGAGTTTCCAGGCGGCGAGACCAGACATCGCGCACACCAGGCACCGAGCGCACCGGCGGAAGCTGCAACCCTTCCGCGAGCCAGATGATCGCGGACACTTTTCTCAACTTGCTGGTTCGTCTGGTTCGTCGCTTGGATTCTTAAGTCATGCAGTGCCCGACCTGGATCAGTCCGGCGCGTCACGTCCCAAAAGTCGAGTTCTTTGAGTAGCACCTGCATCTTGAACCTCGAGATATGAAAGCTGCTGAAGTCGAACTTGCCGATGCTAGAAGGGACGGGGTTCATGCTGGTGGTTGTAATGACTGCGGGTGAAGGGGCGGTAGGGCTTTGGACACGAATATCTAAGTCCAGTATGGCACAATGCATTACCTGCTGAGATCTAGTGCACACAACCGTATGGTGCCTCTACTGTCCTACCTAGTACACTCGCTTGATCTGATCATGCATACACACATACATGTCGACATATGTCTGTAGACAGACAGTCTACCTCTCTATGGTCGTCAAGACCTAGTTCTCGACACTGACAATGGCAAAAATGACAACAATTCTCAGCAGCAGCGAGAACATACACAAGCAGCCTTCAAATACAATAGACTGTTACAGACGCCGCGTTGCAACGATTGCTGACACTGTTTTATGAGAAAGCATGAAACTATTCGAATCACAAGGCACTGTGTAACGCAAATGAAGTCGAGCGACACCTGCAAGCGTAGTGCCCACTGGGATAATGCCTCGTTTGCCTCACTTGAATCTGACGGACCGATATCGGGCTTCTGCGAAACATTTTCATACGTGCCGGCTATCTAGCGCCAGCCCGTGTCAAATAGTAAAAGGCTACTAGTTATGAGTCCGAGACCAAGAGCGGCTCGATGATCTTGATCGGGAGAAAATGATGCCGATGCGCTCGGTATACCAGGATGCAAGGGCGCTTTGTGTGAGTAGTTGAACAACGCCAGGCGTGCAGCGGATCGGAATTGTCCCTCGGAGATCCTGCAGCAGAGGAATGACTGCGCATACGTTTACTTTGCTGAAACGATAGGTCCGTATTAGCGCGGCTGTGGCGATGCGTAAAAATGCCCTGTGCTTCGTCCATATGGCGGGCATTGGTTTCGGTGTCTACTATCTGCACCTTTTGAGCACGTACAACCAATATCGAGACATGTCATTTTGACGGTGCAGGAGCCCTCCAATACCGATTTAAAGAAGAGCGCGATATTTGTTCAAGGTGTTGTTTGTTGACATTCTCGACAATGTCGAGAATAGACCTTGACACCTCGCAGTGCGACAGATAGTCTACCATTTGGACTATCTGGACTATCGGTGCATGTCTAGAGACATGTGCCAACATGTGTTTGTGTATGGATGGTAAGACCAAGTGATGAATCCAGTGCGACACACTAAGCTTAGATGTAGGTGTAGGCTAGTGCCCACATGTGAACTAAGGACCTCAATTAATCACTCTTGCATCCCAGCGACCAGTTCACCTTGGGGCGCTCTAACCAACACACGACTCTTCACGCAAAACAACAAATTCAACGACCAGACGTTAAGCGGGATGTAACCTGACGTTATGTACGCCCAAGCATTTTAAACGACGTCGGACGTAAAGTTATGTAGATTTTGGACACACTGGAGAAAGCTAACACGCCATGTTTCTTGAGTATGTTTTGTCGCTAGCATCGACAAACAATGGCTAGATCAGGGTGGGACGCAGTCGCCGGTCATCATTGCTTCATATATGACTTCGTCGCGCGCGCTGGATACAGTCCGGTACTGCGGAATCTAACGCGGGTCCTGACGGGGACCAACGAAATATGTAGAACGTATTGACATTATCTTTTCCCAGAAACTGGCACTCATTCTTCGATACTCGACCTTTGCTTTGCGTACTTTTCAGCTCTAAACAAACGCGTTGCAAGTGTCTTGATCAGATGATGCTGGGTTTGCGACCAACTTCCCAAACATTGTAAATCAAGTTCACTGATGTATATTATTGTTGGCACGTCCAACATACATGGCATCTCCGACGAGTGTTGCTTGGACGACGTGGCGCTCAACATCGTATCTGGACGATTTATTTACACGTTAACAATAATCTTCAGACACCACCTACTCACGCTTGATATCTATTAGACTACCGTGCGCCTCTCACTTCAGGTGTTAAGCATTTGCAGTCATGTATTCGAAGTCGAATTTCAATGTGTAAGAATGCACAAGCAAAAAAGATCGCCTACTCAATGATTGCATGCATACAATCAGACAGCACCAAGTATTCCTCGAGGGTAAAGAGCGATAGTCAACATATAACGTTTGCAACTGCGATGTTGACATACCCCAAGGGCAGTTGAGAATGGTAAGAATGTGTGAAGGCTAGCCTCTGACTTGACGGCGTTGTGGCGGAGACACAACCTGACCAATCTCAAATCGGCAATCAACTAACATACAGCGCGAAAAGTGATACTGAGGAGTGACAAAACCGTAGTCCCATTTCCTTCGTGTGGCGCCTTCACAGCATCGCACACGTCGATAATCGCGACCCAAACCACAAGCACTGTGATATAAAACATTGACCGCACAATTTTCGCCAAACGAAATAAGTCTGTTTCGTATGTGTGGAAAAAATAATGCGGAGGCTGTGACATCTGGTCAAGTCTTGCTTGGTACGTCTAGCTAACCTAATCGTGTCCGTGTCGATGAAACACTTGAGGTCCAAGAGGTGTTTTGACTGTCTATTTTAGAAATTTCCATAGTAATTCTCGCTTGTATTGCCTAGGTTAATGGACAACTCTGACTGAATTCCTAATGATATTGTTCAAATTTACGAAGCAGGCGGGCTAGGTTGGCCGAATGTATGCATTGGTTAAGACGTTGAATGCAAGAATCGTTTGATGTTCTGTCAGCAAACATCAAAATATGTGATATTCACAACAATTTAGCAAGTTTGTCCACCGTGTTAAAAATACCAGGTGACGTCTGGTTATATTAGCTAGTTGCTGATATCAGATAATACTGTTTGTGCCAAAAGTGTGCAAACTAGCACAGGGTCACACTCAGGAGCGAACTCATGGTTATTGCATAGCAGGAGCGCCAAGGTACGTTGCCTGCGTGAGTGTAGATAAAAAACAGCGGTAGTTTAGCGTGCAAGTCGTGTACACCAAAGTGAGGAGTATAGAAGAGCCTTAGAGCTAGTCTATCTTTGAGCGAAGCCGGTCTGGCTCAAAAACTACACAGCTGCAATGTCGATACAATTGCGACGCGTATCTACTGCTTAGCAGCTCATGCCATATGAGGTGTGCCCAGGATTGTTCAATTATTGCGTATTTTTACCGACGGAAATATATTTTCGCGAGGTTGAGGGGCGCTGTTCGCTGTTCGTTACAGACGGTCCGTTCAGTTAACGTTCGCGCAACTTTAGGTCATTGGTGCAACATTCAGACAACAATCGACGCCATTTTTTACCGTTCTGTCCGTACGATTTGTAATATTCTCATCTCGACGCCTGAAAACTACCGTTACCTAACGCGAGCGCTCGACTCGTTGTATACTACCGCTTCATGTCGCGCGGCTGAAGTCAATTAGTGTCTTATTCAACAGCTCGTGTACGCCCATCACTAGCGAGCGTGGCAACTGACGAGCTCTTGCGCGCGAACTTGCATAGCACGAGCAGGTCGTTTGAGCACATGTGTGTATTGTAATCGCGGTTTCCTGGACATATCTCAGTTATTGTTACCAGTTTCACTGCGTACATGCACACGATCTCAAACAGTATGCGCAGCCGCAGTGTGTCGCGAGTTCGTCATTAAATACACTGATCAGATCGACCAACCGCCGTGCTACTTCCACAGGACATACGAACGGCAAACCTACGCAGTCACGCCACTACAACCGCTATTACAATGTGCACTTGGATGTCTCCCAGATGGCCTGAACGTCGCCGCGTACAAATGGGTCGTTCATGTATACGATGATTTAGCTTGTCATTCAAGACACTTTGACGATATGCACCGTCCAGTGCACTTTGACGATGGGTTTGATACTGTCTCCACCCTCGTGAGTCCGGTACGCAGCAACCCGGCGTCGATACACACAGACTGGGTCACGGGCCCTCCCGTGACACAGCACTGCGCGAGGAAGCGTGTCGTAGTCTTTGCGGTGCAAAGACTACGCTTGTCTTGAAGTTTGTATGCGCCGGCGAGAATGTCTCGCCGACGAAGAGGAAGACGGAACAGATACGATCGTAGGTAAAAGGAGAGTGAGATTGGTGTGCAAGCTTCCAGCAGCTCGCACTTAAAAGAAAAACCTAAAAACCTAAGACCTCCTACTCTGATTGGCTAGACACTGAGTGCCTCCTAACCAATGAGCGGTCTTAATGCTCATGCGTCACAGAGACCTTTCGTGTCGCTGTGCGTGAAGATTCGGTGTGGAGTGGTCCACACTTACTTAAAGTGACACACACCAAATAGTGTGACACCCTAAAATTATGTGGTCCACAAACCCTGAGGTGGACCACACTGTGTAACACCCCGTTACAGACTGGGTCTACGACATAGCACTTTGCTTTAGAGGCATTGATCAAAGAGTAGACGCGAGATTAGCCCGACGGCGCTGGTCAACTGCGCATCAAAGCGGTTGTCGGTTACTGATGTGTTTCGTATCTTGGTCATTCGCACAAGCGACGACCTCTTAAGCATTGTCTCGAGTACCATTGCCATGTGTAGAAGGGAGAGAGCGAGCAAGCGTAGTATGCAAGTGACTCCCTGTTGGTACGCGTGCCAGACGTGTTTCGTCGCCCCTCCCCTCCCCACCCCACCCCACCCCCGAGGCCTCTTCAGTTGCTTTTCGAACAGACGAGTGGACATACGCGACAAAGATCCCACTGCTGACACTCCCCCTCTGCGCGGTGAATTTGGAGCCCCTCGCTTTGCTTATTTACTACCCATGAGATGTGTTTGTGGCTCAGCTGCTGCGACTTGCTTCTTTAATACCATCGCATTGTTGATGGCGTCTGCACTCGCTGCTCGCGGTGTGGAGCTCCTGCCCATTTGTGGTGTGCTGCTATATCATCACACGCTGCACATCCGTACATCCGCTCGCTCTTTGTACGCGCGCAGCGCTAGCTTACATCTGCGCCGGCTTAAGTCTCTCCGAGCTCGTCTGCCTGCGCTGGACTCGCACTGGCCAGTGTATATCGTCGGCTTCAGAGGGTCTATTGACCACTGCGCGGCAGTTGACTGATGTCCGCGCTCGTGCCTTCCTTCAACGCCTTGATCGTAGCCATCTTCGCTGGCGCGCCACCCATACTGTCGTACTCATGCGCTCTCGCTCACTTCTCTGTTGTTGTCTTTGACGCTGGACGTTCTTCGGTGCTGGAGTACTCCACGAACCCTTGCTCTCTCTCGACACATCCTTCAGGCCTCAAGCGTGTGAGACATAGCGAAGTAGAACCTTGCACACAACATTTTCGAAACCGAACCGACCAAGGGGTAGGATCGCCACAACGTACAGCCATGAAGAGGTGGTATTCCATGTCTGGAGTTGCACGGCTGTTTTCGCGCGCCGGGTCGGCCAGTACACTGCGCCAACTGTCTTCTTGTGCTCGGACAGGGCACTTCGCAATGGAGTGCAGCGTTTACTGCAGTGACGACATGCACCATACTTCTTCGCCAAACGTCCCTTCCAAGTGCTGCTCGTCATGAACGCGTATTTGAACGCAGTGCTGCCGCCGAGCTGTTCGTTTCGCTTCACGTCGTTATGCCTTAGATGCGCTGCTACCAGTTTCTACATAAGCGTGTCCGAGCGCGACTCGAGAGGCGAAACAAGGATTCGGTAGTACGACTCGTTCAACCTTCCAAGCGGCGTGGCCGCGAGGTCTTCGTCGCTGACGGGGCGCCGATCGCGTCGAGTTGTTTCGCCATGATCTAGAGCATGTTAACCACCGAGAGCTGACCGTCACTGTCTTTCATCATTGCGGTGAAGAAGAAACGGCGCAAAGGAGCATATTGGCAAGCGTTTTCTTCCCACAGTGAGTTTCCAGGCGGCGAGACCAGACATCGCGCACACCAGGCACCGAGCGCACCGGCGGAAGCTGCAACCCTTCCGCGAGCCAGATGATCGCGGACACTTTTCTCAACTTGCTGGTTCGTCTGGTTCGTCGCTTGGATTCTTAAGTCATGCAGTGCCCGACCTGGATCAGTCCGGCGCGTCACGTCCCAAAAGTCGAGTTCTTTGAGTAGCACCTGCATCTTGAACCTCGAGATATGAAAGCTGCTGAAGTCGAACTTGCCGATGCTAGAAGGGACGGGGTTCATGCTGGTGGTTGTAATGACTGCGGGTGAAGGGGCGGTAGGGCTTTGGACACGAATATCTAAGTCCAGTATGGCACAATGCATTACCTGCTGAGATCTAGTGCACACAACCGTATGGTGCCTCTACTGTCCTACCTAGTACACTCGCTTGATCTGATCATGCATACACACATACATGTCGACATATGTCTGTAGACAGACAGTCTACCTCTCTATGGTCGTCAAGACCTAGTTCTCGACACTGACAATGGCAAAAATGACAACAATTCTCAGCAGCAGCGAGAACATACACAAGCAGCCTTCAAATACAATAGACTGTTACAGACGCCGCGTTGCAACGATTGCTGACACTGTTTTATGAGAAAGCATGAAACTATTCGAATCACAAGGCACTGTGTAACGCAAATGAAGTCGAGCGACACCTGCAAGCGTAGTGCCCACTGGGATAATGCCTCGTTTGCCTCACTTGAATCTGACGGACCGATATCGGGCTTCTGCGAAACATTTTCATACGTGCCGGCTATCTAGCGCCAGCCCGTGTCAAATAGTAAAAGGCTACTAGTTATGAGTCCGAGACCAAGAGCGGCTCGATGATCTTGATCGGGAGAAAATGATGCCGATGCGCTCGGTATACCAGGATGCAAGGGCGCTTTGTGTGAGTAGTTGAACAACGCCAGGCGTGCAGCGGATCGGAATTGTCCCTCGGAGATCCTGCAGCAGAGGAATGACTGCGCATACGTTTACTTTGCTGAAACGATAGGTCCGTATTAGCGCGGCTGTGGCGATGCGTAAAAATGCCCTGTGCTTCGTCCATATGGCGGGCATTGGTTTCGGTGTCTACTATCTGCACCTTTTGAGCACGTACAACCAATATCGAGACATGTCATTTTGACGGTGCAGGAGCCCTCCAATACCGATTTAAAGAAGAGCGCGATATTTGTTCAAGGTGTTGTTTGTTGACATTCTCGACAATGTCGAGAATAGACCTTGACACCTCGCAGTGCGACAGATAGTCTACCATTTGGACTATCTGGACTATCGGTGCATGTCTAGAGACATGTGCCAACATGTGTTTGTGTATGGATGGTAAGACCAAGTGATGAATCCAGTGCGACACACTAGGCTTAGATGTAGGTGTAGGCTAGTGCCCACATGTGAACTAAGGACCTCAATTAATCACTCTTGCATCCCAGCGACCAGTTCACCTTGGGGCGCTCTAACCAACACACGACTCTTCACGCAAAACAACAAATTCAACGACCAGACGTTAAGCGGGATGTAACCTGACGTTATGTACGCCCAAGCATTTTAAACGACGTCGGACGTAAAGTTATGTAGATTTTGGACACACTGGAGAAAGCTAACACGCCGTGTTTCTTGAGTATGTTTTGTCGCTAGCATCGACAAACAATGGCTAGATCAGGGTGGGACGCAGTCGCCGGTCATCATTGCTTCATATATGACTTCGTCGCGCGCGCTGGATACAGTCCGGTACTGCGGAATCTAACGCGGGTCCTGACGGGGACCAACGAAATATGTAGAACGTATTGACATTATCTTTTCCCAGAAACTGGCACTCATTCTTCGATACTCGACCTTTGCTTTGCGTACTTTTCAGCTCTAAACAAACGCGTTGCAAGTGTCTTGATCAGATGATGCTGGGTTTGCGACCAACTTCCCAAACATTGTAAATCAAGTTCACTGATGTATATTATTGTTGGCACGTCCAACATACATGGCATCTCCGACGAGTGTTGCTTGGACGACGTGGCGCTCAACATCGTATCTGGACGATTTATTTACACGTTAACAATAATCTTCAGACACCACCTACTCACGCTTGATATCTATTAGACTACCGTGCGCCTCTCACTTCAGGTGTTAAGCATTTGCAGTCATGTATTCGAAGTCGAATTTCAATGTGTAAGAATGCACAAGCAAAAACGATCGCCTACTCAATGATTGCATGCATACAATCAGACAGCACCAAGTATTCCTCGAGGGTAAAGAGCGATAGTCAACATATAACGTTTGCAACTGCGATGTTGACATACCCCAAGGGCAGTTGAGAATGGTAAGAATGTGTGAAGGCTAGCCTCTGACTTGACGGCGTTGTGGCGGAGACACAACCTGACCAATCTCAAATCGGCAATCAACTAACATACAGCGCGAAAAGTGATACTGAGGAGTGACAAAACCGTAGTCCCATTTCCTTCGTGTGGCGCCTTCACAGCATCGCACACGTCGATAATCGCGACCCAAACCACAAGCACTGTGATATAAAACATTGACCGCACAATTTTCGCCAAACGAAATAAGTCTGTTTCGTATGTGTGGAAAAAATAATGCGGAGGCTGTGACATCTGGTCAAGTCTTGCTTGGTACGTCTAGCTAACCTAATCGTGTCCGTGTCGATGAAACACTTGAGGTCCAAGAGGTGTTTTGACTGTCTATTTTAGAAATTTCCATAGTAATTCTCGCTTGTATTGCCTAGGTTAATGGACAACTCTGACTGAATTCCTAATGATATTGTTCAAATTTACGAAGCAGGCGGGCTAGGTTGGCCGAATGTATGCATTGGTTAAGACGTTGAATGCAAGAATCGTTTGATGTTCTGTCAGCAAACATCAAAATATGTGATATTCACAACAATTTAGCAAGTTTGTCCACCGTGTTAAAAATACCAGGTGACGTCTGGTTATATTAGCTAGTTGCTGATATCAGATAATACTGTTTGTGCCAAAAGTGTGCAAACTAGCACAGGGTCACACTCAGGAGCGAACTCATGGTTATTGCATAGCAGGAGCGCCAAGGTACGTTGCCTGCGTGAGTGTAGATAAAAAACAGCGGTAGTTTAGCGTGCAAGTCGTGTACACCAAAGTGAGGAGTATAGAAGAGCCTTAGAGCTAGTCTATCTTTGAGCGAAGCCGGTCTGGCTCAAAAACTACACAGCTGCAATGTCGATACAATTGCGACGCGTATCTACTGCTTAGCAGCTCATGCCATATGAGGTGTGCCCAGGATTGTTCAATTATTGCGTATTTTTACCGACGGAAATATATTTTCGCGAGGTTGAGGGGCGCTGTTCGCTGTTCGTTACAGACGGTCCGTTCAGTTAACGTTCGCGCAACTTTAGGTCATTGGTGCAACATTCAGACTGAAGGCTTGGAGGCTTGAGGCGTGGTTGGCAAAGGCACTTGGGTGGTTGGATGCAAAATGCAAAGTGATTGATTGATCGAGGTCCTTAGTTCGCATGCACACCTTCCTCTGTGCTAGCTACGTCTAAGCCTGCTGTGCAGTCGCTCCACTAGATACTTGTGCAATGTATCCAGTGTGGCGTAAACACGCATCCATGAGTGTAGGTCGTCACCCACAGCCATGTCCTACCTGCGTAAACACTCACCCACGCCATGGCGCAATCATGTCGGAATGATGGCCCTTGTACGAGTGATGGTCACACCAGTCGAGCTCGTGACGCTGACTCGTCACGCGCTGGCTGTCGCTCGGCGAGGCGTCTTGAACACACTGTCGAGAGCGTCGATAGAGCCAACACTCCCACTCGACTCGCCAGCGACGATGATGCCGAGCTTGGTCCGAAGAGCGTCGAACTGCGGTGCTGCGATCGCCTTCGTCATGATGTCCGCGAGCATGTCTTGTGTCGGACAGTACTGCAGCGCGACTTGACCGTCTTCGACCTTCTCGCGCACGAAGTGGTAGCGGATGTCGATGTGCTTGGTGCGCTTGTGGAACTCGGGGTTCTTGGCCAACGCGATCGAGCCTTGGTTGTCTTCGAGGACCAGGATCGAGTCGCCGTCGCTGAGTTCGCCGAGTTCACGCACAAACGCCTTGAGCCACACCGCCTCTTGAGTCGCCTCGGACAGTGCCATGTACTCTGCCTCGGTCGACGAGAGCGCCACGGATCGCTGCTTCTTGCTTCGCCAGCTCACGCAGCCGCCGTTGAGCATGAACACGTAGCCGCTTGTGCTGCGGCGCGAGTCGTGGTCGCCCGCCCAGTCAGCATCCGAGTAGCCGTGAAGTGCACGATTGTCAAACTTGTCGTCGCACTTGCCAAACACTAGACCGAGCGTCGGAGTCGCTTGCAGGTACCGGAACACGCGCTTGAGAGCCTGCCAGTGTGTCGGACACGGGTCGGCAGCAAACTGGCTGAGCACTCCCACTGCAGCTGCGAGGTCCGGTCGAGTCGCCACCATGAGGTACATCAGGCATCCGACCGCGCTGCGGTACGGCACGCCGTGCATGGTCTCGTCGTGCTTGCACCCGCCGTCGCACATGGCCTTGGTCAGCTTGAGTCCCGGGTCTTGCGGCGTCTTCACGGGCTTGCAGTCTTGCATGCCGAACTTGGCCAAGATCGAGTGCAGGAACTTGGTTTGGCGCACGGACACAGTGCCCAGATCAAAGTCGCGCGCGATCTCCATGCCGAGGCAAAACTTGAGCTCGCCGAGGTCGGACATCTCAAACCGGTTGCTGAGTGCTGACTTGATCTTCGCCATCAGTGCGTCGCTGCTGCACGCAATGATGAGGTCGTCGACGTAGAGGACAATGAACGCCATCTTGTCTTCGCCGTTGCCGCACTCGCGCATCACGTACACGCAGTGGTCGGACTCACACTTGCCAAAGCCGAGACCGATCATGAACGTGTCGATGGTCTGGTTCCACATCCGCGGCGCTTGCTTGAGCCCGTAGAGCGACTTCTTCAGCTTGCACACGTAGTCGACCGGACACGCTGCTTCGACGTATCCATCCGGCTGCTTCATGTAGATGTCTTCGTCGAGGTCGCCGTTCAAGAACGCGGTCTTGACGTCCATCTGGTGCAGCATGAGATCGTACTTGGCCGCGAGTGCGAGCACCACTCGGATCGACGTGAACTTCGCAACTGGCGCGAACGTCTCGTCGTAGTCGATGCCGAACTTCTGCGCAAAGCCCTTCGCGACGAGCCGAGCCTTGTGTCGCTCGACTTCACCGTGCTCGTTCTCCTTGACCTTGAACACCCACTTGCAGCCGATTGCCTTGCGTCCCTTCGGCAGCGGCACAACGTCCCACGTGTCGTTCTTGATCAGCGACTGGAACTCCGAGTCGCACGCTTCCTTCCACTTGCTCGCGTCGCTGGATTCCATCGCCGACTCGAACGTTGTCGGCACTTCTCCCACTGAAGCCACGACGTGAGCAGTGTGGAGCGCCGAAAGATCGTCGAGCGAGGTCGGTCGAGTCGTCGAGTTGGCCGTCGCGTTCGTCGATGCGCCGCTCATTCGACCGACTCCCACTGTCGCCGAGCCGTTCGATCTCTTCGGGCGCGGTGTTTCCGTCACGTTCTCAAGCGACTGCGAACGAACGTGACGCTTCGCACCGCTGATGTACTCCGGCCTGCTAGGCGGCTGTGGCTGCGCAGGTTGATCACCACTGCCAGGCACACCGTCTTGAGCACCCTGCTCCATGTCCGCGTCGCCGACGCCGGACTCGTACTCTTCATGTTCTTCGTACTCTTCGTCGGTGTCGTTGTCGATGAAGTCGATCTCCGCCCCTTGAGCACCGAGTCGACGACCGTCGTCGAACTCGTCTTCCATGAACTTGGCGTCGCGACTCACAAACACTCGACCGGTCTCGATGTCTTCGAACCGATATGCTTTCTCGTGCTCCGAGTAGCCGATGAACCGACAGCGAATCGCACGAGCGTCGAGCTTCAGTCGCTTCGGACTTGGTACGTGCACGAACGCGTGGCAGCCGAATGTCTTGAGGTTCGCGAGCAGCGGAGCCTTGCCGTTCCACACCTCGTACGGCGACATGTTGTCGATGTTCGAGCGACTTGGGCAACGGTTCCGCAAGAACGCCGCGGTCATCACGGCTTCGCCCCAGTACGGCTTGGACATCTTGGCGTGCTCGAGCATGCAGCGCGCGCACTCCACGAGTGTGCGGTTCATGCGCTCCGCCACACCGTTGAGCTGCGGCGTGTACGGCGGCGTGAACTGCTGCACGATGCCGCGATCGGCGCAGATCTTGGCCATCTTCGCCGACTTGTACTCGCCGCCGTTGTCGCAACGCAGTGTCTTGACACGTCGGCCGGTCTGGGTCTCGGCCCACTTGACAAACTGCGCGAACTTCTCGACGACCTCCGACTTGTGCTCCATCAGGAACACAACGCAGTAGCGAGACTTGCCGTCGATGAACGTCGCGAAGTATCTCTTGCCGCCGAATGTCGAAGTCTGCATCGGGCCGCACACATCGCTGTGGACCACGTCGAGGAGACCAACTGCGCGCGCAGAAGTCGAGTCTTGGAACGAAGCGCGCGTCTGCTTGCCGACCGCGCACCCGTCGCACAGCTCCCACTTGCCCGCTGCCGCGATGTGGATGCCGGTGCCGAGCTTGTTCTTCACGATCATGTCGAGTCCAGCATGGCCGATGTGGCCGAGTCGAAGGTGCCACAAGTACGACTTCGACATCGAGCTCGGTTCACTCGTAGCAAGTGCGTGCGCGTTCGCACGACTGTTGCCGCCATTGACTGAAGACATGCTGAGCTTGAACAGACCCTTGCCGAAGCTCTTGCCGATGGTCCACTTGGACCCCTTCAGCGTCGCAACGCACTTGTTGCTGTCGAACGTGATCGGGCCGACGTCCTTCGCAAACCGTGCCACCGAGAAGAGGTTGCGACTCAGTCCCGGTACGAACCACACGTTCGTGAGCACGCCCTTGCGAGGTCCTCGCGCAGTCTGCATGACCATCTCGACGTCGCCGCACCCGATCGCTTCGACCGTGCCGTCGTCCGCGAGGTGCACCTTCACAGGCTTGATCGCACGATACTTGGTAAAGCACGACTTGGAGTGCGTCATGTGCTGAGTCGCTCCCGAGTCGATCAGCCACACACCACTCGCATCTTGAGCCGCGCTTGCACTTGAGCCGACAGCACCATCTTGAGCTTGAGCCATGAACAGATAGTCGCTGTCGCTGTCGATCACACGCGTGTCGTCGCGCGCAAGGTGCGCTTGCACGTGGCGCCGACGATCACCGTTGATGTTGTTCTCTTGGTTCCGCAACGGGCACTCCGCGATCCAGTGGCCGTGCTTGCCGCAGTGGCGGCACGCGCCAGTCTTCTTCGCCGGACGTCCCTTGCGCATAGCGTTCGACACGAACGCTTGCTCGGACGCAGCACCTTCGCCGTGCTGCTCCTTGCGCTTCATGTCCTCGTGCATCAGCCGAGCCGTCACGAGCTCCCACGTCAGCGTGTCGGCACGCGACTCCAACGCCGTGATGAGGAACTGGTACGACTCGTTCAAACTGCCGAGCAGCGTGATCACGAGGTCGTCTTCACTGACCGGAGCGCCGACTGCTTCGAGCTGCTCCGCCAGTGTCTTGAGCTTGTTGATATGCTGTTGCACATCATCGCCGTCCTCCATCATCGTCGCGAAGAAGTGACGACGCATGAAGAGCTTGTTGGCAAGCGTCTTCCTCTCGAAGTGCGCTTCCAGTCTTGACCATGCATCATGCGCACCCGAAGCCGAGCGAACCAACGGGAGCTGCGAGTCTTCCATCGCGAGGCACACCATCGCGAACGCCTTGCGCGACTTCCGCTGGTACATCGCTTGATCTTCGTCGCTCACGCAGTGCTCGATCTTGATCTCGCCGGACGTGACTTCCCACAGCTCGCGCTCTTCCAGCACCATCTGCATCTTGAACTTCCACACGTGAAAGTTGGTTCCGTCGAACTTGTTGATGCGGGCGGTCGTGGTCGAGGACTCCATGCTGGTGGCGAAGGCTGATGGCGCAGAGTCGAACGGGCTTGGGCTCATAACCTGAAGGCTTGGAGGCTTGAGGCGTGGTTGGCGAAGGCACTTGGGTGGTTGGATGCAAAATGCAAAGTGATTGATTGATCGAGGTCCTTAGTTCGCATGCACACCTCCCTCTGTGCTAGCTACGTCTAAGTCTGCTGTGCAGTTGCTCCACTAGATACTTGTGCAACGTATCCAGTGTGGCGTAAACACGCATCCATGAGTGTAGGTCGTCACCCACAGCCATGTCCTACCTGCGTAAACACTCACCCACGCCATGGCGCAATCACGTCGGAATGATTGCCCTTGTGCGAGTGATGGTCACACCAGTCGAGGTCGTGACGCTGACTCGTCACGCGCTGGCTGTCGCTCGGCGAGGCGTCTTGAACCCACTGTCGAGAGCGTCGATAGAGCCAACACAGACAACAATCGACGCCATTTTTTACCGTTCTGTCCGTACGATTTGTAATATTCTCATCTCGACGCCTGAAAACTACCGTTACCTAACGCGAGCGCTCGACTCGTTGTATACTACCGCTTCATGTCGCGCGGCTGAAGTCAATTAGTGTCTTATTCAACAGCTCGTGTACGCCCATCACTAGCGAGCGTGGCAACTGACGAGCTCTTGCGCGCGAACTTGCATAGCACGAGCAGGTCGTTTGAGCACATGTGTGTATTGTAATCGCGGTTTCCTGGACATATCTCAGTTATTGTTACCAGTTTCACTGCGTACATGCACACGATCTCAAACAGTATGCGCAGCCGCAGTGTGTCGCGAGTTCGTCATTAAATACACTGATCAGATCGACCAACCGCCGTGCTACTTCCACAGGACATACGAACGGCAAACCTACGCAGTCACGCCACTACAACCGCTATTACAATGTGCACTTGGATGTCTCCCAGATGGCCTGAACGTCGCCGCGTACAAATGGGTCGTTCATGTATACGATGATTTAGCTTGTCATTCAAGACACTTTGACGATATGCACCGTCCAGTGCACTTTGACGATGGGTTTGATACTGTCTCCACCCTCGTGAGTCCGGTACGCAGCAACCCGGCGTCGATACACACAGACTGGGTCACGGGCCCTCCCGTGACACAGCACTGCGCGAGGAAGCGTGTCGTAGTCTTTGCGGTGCAAAGACTACGCTTGTCTTGAAGTTTGTATGCGCCGGCGAGAATGTCTCGCCGACGAAGAGGAAGACGGAACAGATACGATCGTAGGTAAAAGGAGAGTGAGATTGGTGTGCAAGCTTCCAGCAGCTCGCACTTAAAAGAAAAACCTAAAAACCTAAGACCTCCTACTCTGATTGGCTAGACACTGAGTGCCTCCTAACCAATGAGCGGTCTTAATGCTCATGCGTCACAGAGACCTTTCGTGTCGCTGTGCGTGAAGATTCGGTGTGGAGTGGTCCACACTTACTTAAAGTGACACACACCAAATAGTGTGACACCCTAAAATTATGTGGTCCACAAACCCTGAGGTGGACCACACTGTGTAACACCCCGTTACAGACTGGGTCTACGACATAGCACTTTGCTTTAGAGGCATTGATCAAAGAGTAGACGCGAGATTAGCCCGACGGCGCTGGTCAACTGCGCATCAAAGCGGTTGTCGGTTACTGATGTGTTTCGTATCTTGGTCATTCGCACAAGCGACGACCTCTTAAGCATTGTCTCGAGTACCATTGCCATGTGTAGAAGGGAGAGAGCGAGCAAGCGTAGTATGCAAGTGACTCCCTGTTGGTACGCGTGCCAGACGTGTTTCGTCGCCCCTCCCCTCCCCACCCCACCCCACCCCCGAGGCCTCTTCAGTTGCTTTTCGAACAGACGAGTGGACATACGCGACAAAGATCCCACTGCTGACACTCCCCCTCTGCGCGGTGAATTTGGAGCCCCTCGCTTTGCTTATTTACTACCCATGAGATGTGTTTGTGGCTCAGCTGCTGCGACTTGCTTCTTTAATACCATCGCATTGTTGATGGCGTCTGCACTCGCTGCTCGCGGTGTGGAGCTCCTGCCCATTTGTGGTGTGCTGCTATATCATCACACGCTGCACATCCGTACATCCGCTCGCTCTTTGTACGCGCGCAGCGCTAGCTTACATCTGCGCCGGCTTAAGTCTCTCCGAGCTCGTCTGCCTGCGCTGGACTCGCACTGGCCAGTGTATATCGTCGGCTTCAGAGGGTCTATTGACCACTGCGCGGCAGTTGACTGATGTCCGCGCTCGTGCCTTCCTTCAACGCCTTGATCGTAGCCATCTTCGCTGGCGCGCCACCCATACTGTCGTACTCATGCGCTCTCGCTCGCTTCTCTGTTGTTGTCTTTGACGCTGGACGTTCTTCGGTGCTGGAGTACTCCACGAACCCTTGCTCTCTCTCGACACATCCTTCAGGCCTCAAGCGTGTGAGACATAGCGAAGTAGAACCTTGCACACAACATTTTCGAAACCGAACCGACCAAGGGGTAGGATCGCCACAACGTACAGCCATGAAGAGGTGGTATTCCATGTCTGGAGTTGCACGGCTGTTTTCGCGCGCCGGGTCGGCCAGTACACTGCGCCAACTGTCTTCTTGTGCTCGGACAGGGCACTTCGCAATGGAGTGCAGCGTTTACTGCAGTGACGACATGCACCATACTTCTTCGCCAAACGTCCCTTCCAAGTGCTGCTCGTCATGAACGCGTATTTGAACGCAGTGCTGCCGCCGAGCTGTTCGTTTCGCTTCACGTCGTTATGCCTTAGATGCGCTGCTACCAGTTTCTACATAAGCGTGTCCGAGCGCGACTCGAGAGGCGAAACAAGGATTCGGTAGTACGACTCGTTCAACCTTCCAAGCGGCGTGGCCGCGAGGTCTTCGTCGCTGACGGGGCGCCGATCGCGTCGAGTTGTTTCGCCATGATCTAGAGCATGTTAACCACCGAGAGCTGACCGTCACTGTCTTTCATCATTGCGGTGAAGAAGAAACGGCGCAAAGGAGCTTATTGGCAAGCGTTTTCTTCCCACAGTGAGTTTCCAGGCGGCGAGACCAGATATCGCGCACACCAGGCACCGAGCGCACCGGCGGAAGCTGCAACCCTTCCGCGAGCCAGATGATCGCGGACACTTTTCTCAACTTGCTGGTGTTGGCTCTATCGACGCTCTCGACAATGGGTTCAAGACGCCTCGCCGAGCGACAGCCAGCGCGTGACGAGTCAGCGTCACGGCTTTGACTGGTGTGACCATCACTCACACAAGGGCAATCATTCCGACATGATTGCGCCATGGCGTGGGTGAGTGTTTACGCTGGTAGGACATGGCTGTGGGTGACGACCTACACTCATGGATGCATGTTTACGCCACACTGGCTACATTGCAGAAGAATCCAGTAAGTATCCAGTGGAGCGGCTGCACAGCAGGCTTAGACGTAGCTAGCACAGAGGAAGGTGTGCCTGCGAACTAAGGACCTCGATCAATCAATCACTTTGCATTTTGCATCCAACCACTCAAGCGCATTTTCATCAGGTTATGAGCCCAAGCTCGTTCGACTCTGCCTCCGCCTCCACCGCCTCCACCAACGCAGCCATGGACTACGCCAGCACCGCCCGCATCAACAAGTTCGACGGAACCAACTTCCACGCGTGGAAGTTCAAGATGCAGATGGTGCTCGAAGAACGTGACCTGTGGGAGGTCGTGAGCGGCGAAGTGAAGCTCGAGCACTGCGTGACCGAGCTGGACCAAGCGACGTTCAAGAGGAAGTCGCGCAAGGCGTTGGCGATCGTCTGCCTGGCGATGGAAGACTCGCAGCTCCCGTTGGTTCGCTCGGCGAGTGGCGCGCACGATGCATGGTCAAGACTGGAAGACCACTTCGAGAAGAAGAGCCTGGCGAACAAGCTCTTTCTTCGTCGTCGTCTCTTCACGACCATGATGGAAGAAGGTGATGATGTGCTCGCGCACATCAACAAGCTCAAGACGCTGGCGGAACAGCTCGACGCGGTCGGCGCTCCGGTCAGCGAGGATGACTTGGTGATCACGCTTCTCGGCAGCCTGAGCGAGTCGTACCAGTTCCTCATCACGGCGTTGGAGTCGCGTTCCGACACGCTGACGTGGGAACTCGTGACGTCTCGGCTTCTGCATGAAGACATGAAGCGCAAGGAGCAAGGCGGCGACGGGGTCGCGGCTGGTCAAGCGTTCATGACGGGCGACAAGAAGCGCAGTGCGCGGCCAAGCAAGAAGACTGGCGCGTGCAACTACTGCGGCAAGATGGGTCATTGGATCGCGGAGTGTCCCTCGCGGATCCATGACAACGCGGACCGGCAACGTCCGCAGCGTGCGAACGTAGCGCACAACCAAGATGAAGACTCGGGCGATTTCCTCTTTGCGACCGGCAAGGAGAGTGACGGCGGCGTCAAGAACCCGACATGGCTCATCGACTCGGGTGCGACGCAGCACATGTCGTACTCGAAGCGGTTCATGACGAAGTACAAGACCATCGATCCAGTCGACGTGCATCTCGCAGACGACGGCGTCGTGCAGGCGATCGGCAAGGGCGACGTCGTGATGATGATGAAGACTCCAAGTGGCGTCAAGAAGGGTGTGCTCACGGATGTGTGGCACATTCCCAAGCTGTCGCGCAACCTGTTCTCGGTTGGCAGATTCACCAAGGATGTCGCGCCGATCACGTTCGACACAAGCGTCTGCTACGTGAACCTCAAGGGCCAGAAGTGGAAGATCGGTGAGCGCGCCGGCAAGAGTCTGTTCAAGCTGTGCATGACGCCTGTGCAGGCGGAGAGTGCAAGCGTCGCGAGTGTGTCCAAGGCGCCGCAGATGAGCAAGTCGTACTTGTGGCACCTGCGACTCGGTCACATCGGCCACGGCGGACTCGACGCGATCGTCAAGCACAAGCTCGGCGTCGGCATCGACATCGCGTCGGTGAACAAGTGGGAGCTCTGCAGCGGATGTGCGCTCGGCAAGCAGACGCGAGTGGCGTTCCAGTCGACTGCATCCGAGCGAGCTAAGAACGTCCTCGACGTCGTCCACAGCGACGTGTGCGGCCCAATGCAGACCGCGACGTTCTCCGACAAACGCTACTTTGTGACGTTCATCGACGACAAGTCGCGGTTCTGCGTCGTGTTCTTGCTTCGCAGCAAGTCGGAAGTGCTGGACAAGTTCGTGCAGTTCGTCAAGTTTGCCGAGACCCAGACCGGAAGACGTGTGAAGGTGCTTCGAAGCGACAACGGCGGCGAGTATGTGTCAAGCAAGTTCGCCGCGTTCTGCAGCAATCGCGGCATCGTGCAGCAGTTCACGCCGCCGTACACGCCGCAGCTCAACGGAGTGGCCGAGCGAATGAACCGGACTCTGGTCGAGAGTGCGCGATGCATGATCGAGCACGCGGGTCTGTCTAAGCGCTACTGGGGCGAAGCAGTGTCAACGGCAGCGTTTCTGCGCAATCGGTGTCCGACGCGAGCGACCGGCCATGACAAGTCTCCGCACGAGGCATGGACGCAGAAGAAGCCGTTGCTGAAGAACCTGAAGGTCTTCGGATGCCACGCGTACGTGCACGTGCCAAGCGAGAAGCGGTCGAAGCTCGATGCGCGGTCGACATTGTGTCGCTTCTTGGGCTACTCGGACCACGAGAAGGCGTATCGGTTCGAAGAACTGTCGAGCAGCCGGATCCTGGTGAGTCGCGACGCGCAGTTCATGGAAGACACGTTCGACAGCGGCAAGCACGGACAAGTCGGCAGCAAGGCAGTCGAGTTTCGTGACGGGGATGAAGCGACCGACGGTGAAGACTCCGACGATCGCGACGACGAAGACAGCGATGAAGGCATGAACGAGCGAGCGGCGGAGCCAGTATCGACGAATGAGCGACCGCAATGGCAGCAACGGCAACCATCGACTCGGCAGCCGCAGCGACCACAGCAGCCGAATGTCGAGTACCCGCCGGGGTCGAAGCGCCATTTGCGGACGCACTCGCTCGAAGCTCTGTCGGAGCCACCAGTGGAGAAGCGCTACGGACGCGTGGGTCGTACAAGCGGAGCAAGTTCGACGCCAGCACCAGGTCCAAGGTCGTCGCTCGATGACATGTCGTCGCTGCTCGCATCGGTCGAAGAAGAAGAAGAAGAAGAAGAAGAAGAAGAACGTGCTCACGTCGTGTACTCAGTGGGAGAGTTGCCGACATCGTTCGAGTCGGCGATGGAGTCCAGCGACGCGAGCAAGTGGAAGGAAGCGTGCGAGTCCGAGTTCGAGTCGTTGTGCAAGAACAAGACGTGGGAGCTCGTGCCATTGCCGCGAGGGTCGCAAGGCCATCAGCAGCAAGTGGGTGTTCAAGGTGAAGGAGACCGTCGAAGGTCTCATCGAGCGGTACAAGGCGCGTCTTGTGGCGAAGGGTTTCCTGCAGAAGTACGGCGTGGACTTCGAGGAGACGTTCGCGCCGGTGGCCAAGTTCGCGTCGATCCGGATCATTTTGAGCATCGCGGCGCAGTACAAGCTCGATCTGCACCAGATGGACGTCAAGACGGCGTTCCTCAACGGCGTGCTCGATGAAGAGATCTACATGAAGCAGCCCGATGGGTTCGTCGACGCCAAGTACCCCAACCATGTGTGCAAGCTCAAGCGCGCGTTGTACGGTCTCAAGCAGTCGCCTCGCATGTGGAACCAGACCATCGACGAGTTCATGCGCAAGATCGGCTTCTCCAAGTGCGAGATGGACCACTGCGTGTACGTCAAGCGCGACGACAAGGCCATGATCTTCGTGGTGCTCTACGTCGACGACCTCATCCTCGCATGCAACGACACGGATCTGCTCGCGGCGACCAAGCGTGCGCTGAGTGAGCGCTTTGAGATGTCCGACCTCGGCGAGCTCAAGTACTGCCTCGGCATGGAAGTCGAGCGCGATGACAAGTCAGGCGCCGTGTCGATGCGGCAGACCAAGTTCCTGCACTCGATCCTGACGAAGTTCGGCATGCAAGACTGCAAGCCCGTGAAGACGCCGCAAGACCCGGGACTCAAGTTGACCAAGGCGATGTGCGAAGGTGGCTGCAAGCACGAAGACACCATGAACGGCGTGCCGTACCGCAGTGCCGTCGGCGCCGTGATGTACCTCATGGTCGGCACTCGTCCAGATCTCGCAGCTGCAGTGGGAGTGCTCAGCCAGTTTGCTGCCGACCCGTGTCCGACACACTGGCAGGCGCTCAAGCGCGTGCTCCGATACCTGCAAGCGACTCCGACGCATGGCATTCGCTTCACTGGCTCTGGTGATGGCGAGCTGATCGGCTACTCGGATGCCGACTGGGCAGGCGACATCGAGACAAGACGCAGCACAAGCGGCTACGTGTTCGTGCTCAACGATGGCTGCATCAGCTGGCGAAGCAAGAAGCAGCGCACCGTGGCGCTCTCGTCGACTGAGGCCGAGTACATGGCGCTGTCGGAAGCGACTCAAGAGGCGGTGTGGCTCAAGGCGTTCATGCGTGAACTCGGCGAAGATGCAGGCGACGGCGCTCTGAAGGTGTTTGAAGACAACCAAGGCGCAATCGCGTTGGCCAAGAACCCGGAGTTCCACAAGCGCACCAAACACATCGACATCCGCTACCACTTCGTGCGTGAGAAGGTCGAAGACGGTCAAGTCGTGCTGCAGTACTGTCCGACACAAGACATGCTCGCAGACATCATGACCAAGCCGATCGCAGCGCCGCAGTTCGACGCTCTTCGGACCAAGCTCGGCATCATCGTCGCTGGCGAGTCGAGTGGGAGTGTTGGCTCTATCGACGCTCTCGACAATGGGTTCAAGACGCCTCGCCGAGCGACAGCCAGCGCGTGACGAGTCAGCGTCACGGCTTTGACTGGTGTGACCATCACTCACACAAGGGCAATCATTCCGACATGATTGCGCCATGGCGTGGGTGAGTGTTTACGCTGGTAGGACATGGCTGTGGGTGACGACCTACACTCATGGATGCATGTTTACGCCACACTGGATACATTGCACAAGTATCTAGTGGAGCGACTGCACAGCAGGCTTAGACGTAGCTAGCACAGAGGAAGGTGTGCCTGCGAACTAAGGACCTCGATCAATCAATCACTTTGCATTTTGCATCCAACCACTCAAGCGCATTTTCATCAGCTGGTTCGTCTGGTTCGTCGCTTGGATTCTTAAGTCATGCAGTGCCCGACCTGGATCAGTCCGGCGCGTCACGTCCCAAAAGTCGAGTTCTTTGAGTAGCACCTGCATCTTGAACCTCGAGATATGAAAGCTGCTGAAGTCGAACTTGCCGATGCTAGAAGGGACGGGGTTCATGCTGGTGGTTGTAATGACTGCGGGTGAAGGGGCGGTAGGGCTTTGGACACGAATATCTTAGTCCAGTATGGCACAATGCATTACCTGCTGAGATCTAGTGCACACAACCGTATGGTGCCTCTACTGTCCTACCTAGTACACTCGCTTGATCTGATCATGCATACACACATACATGTCGACATATGTCTGTAGACAGACAGTCTACCTCTCTATGGTCGTCAAGACCTAGTTCTCGACACTGACAATGGCAAAAATGACAACAATTCTCAGCAGCAGCGAGAACATACACAAGCAGCCTTCAAATACAATAGACTGTTACAGACGCCGCGTTGCAACGATTGCTGACACTGTTTTATGAGAAAGCATGAAACTATTCGAATCACAAGGCACTGTGTAACGCAAATGAAGTCGAGCGACACCTGCAAGCGTAGTGCCCACTGGGATAATGCCTCGTTTGCCTCACTTGAATCTGACGGACCGATATCGGGCTTCTGCGAAACATTTTCATACGTGCCGGCTATCTAGCGCCAGCCCGTGTCAAATAGTAAAAGGCTACTAGTTATGAGTCCGAGACCAAGAGCGGCTCGATGATCTTGATCGGGAGAAAATGATGCCGATGCGCTCGGTATACCAGGATGCAAGGGCGCTTTGTGTGAGTAGTTGAACAACGCCAGGCGTGCAGCGGATCGGAATTGTCCCTCGGAGATCCTGCAGCAGAGGAATGACTGCGCATACGTTTACTTTGCTGAAACGATAGGTCCGTATTAGCGCGGCTGTGGCGATGCGTAAAAATGCCCTGTGCTTCGTCCATATGGCGGGCATTGGTTTCGGTGTCTACTATCTGCACCTTTTGAGCACGTACAACCAATATCGAGACATGTCATTTTGACGGTGCAGGAGCCCTCCAATACCGATTTAAAGAAGAGCGCGATATTTGTTCAAGGTGTTGTTTGTTGACATTCTCGACAATGTCGAGAATAGACCTTGACACCTCGCAGTGCGACAGATAGTCTACCATTTGGACTATCTGGACTATCGGTGCATGTCTAGAGACATGTGCCAACATGTGTTTGTGTATGGATGGTAAGACCAAGTGATGAATCCAGTGCGACACACTAGGCTTAGATGTAGGTGTAGGCTAGTGCCCACATGTGAACTAAGGACCTCAATTAATCACTCTTGCATCCCAGCGACCAGTTCACCTTGGGGCGCTCTAACCAACACACGACTCTTCACGCAAAACAACAAATTCAACGACCAGACGTTAAGCGGGATGTAACCTGACGTTATGTACGCCCAAGCATTTTAAACGACGTCGGACGTAAAGTTATGTAGATTTTGGACACACTGGAGAAAGCTAACACGCCGTGTTTCTTGAGTATGTTTTGTCGCTAGCATCGACAAACAATGGCTAGATCAGGGTGGGACGCAGTCGCCGGTCATCATTGCTTCATATATGACTTCGTCGCGCGCGCTGGATACAGTCCGGTACTGCGGAATCTAACGCGGGTCCTGACGGGGACCAACGAAATATGTAGAACGTATTGACATTATCTTTTCCCAGAAACTGGCACTCATTCTTCGATACTCGACCTTTGCTTTGCGTACTTTTCAGCTCTAAACAAACGCGTTGCAAGTGTCTTGATCAGATGATGCTGGGTTTGCGACCAACTTCCCAAACATTGTAAATCAAGTTCACTGATGTATATTATTGTTGGCACGTCCAACATACATGGCATCTCCGACGAGTGTTGCTTGGACGACGTGGCGCTCAACATCGTATCTGGACGATTTATTTACACGTTAACAATAATCTTCAGACACCACCTACTCACGCTTGATATCTATTAGACTACCGTGCGCCTCTCACTTCAGGTGTTAAGCATTTGCAGTCATGTATTCGAAGTCGAATTTCAATGTGTAAGAATGCACAAGCAAAAAAGATCGCCTACTCAATGATTGCATGCATACAATCAGACAGCACCAAGTATTCCTCGAGGGTAAAGAGCGATAGTCAACATATAACGTTTGCAACTGCGATGTTGACATACCCCAAGGGCAGTTGAGAATGGTAAGAATGTGTGAAGGCTAGCCTCTGACTTGACGGCGTTGTGGCGGAGACACAACCTGACCAATCTCAAATCGGCAATCAACTAACATACAGCGCGAAAAGTGATACTGAGGAGTGACAAAACCGTAGTCCCATTTCCTTCGTGTGGCGCCTTCACAGCATCGCACACGTCGATAATCGCGACCCAAACCACAAGCACTGTGATATAAAACATTGACCGTGTTGGCTCTATCAACGCTCTCGACAGTGTGTTCAAGACGCCTCGCCGAGCGACAGCCAGCGCGTGACGAGTCAGCGTCACGACCTCGACTGGTGTGACCATCACTCGCACAAGGGCAATCATTCCGACGTGATTGCGCCATGGCGTGGGTGAGTGTTTACGCAGGTAGGACATGGCTGTGGGTGACGACCTACACTCATGGATGCGTGTTTGCGCCACACTGGATACATTGCACAAGTATCTAGTGGAGCGACTGCACAGCAGGCTTAGACGTAGCTAGCACAGAGGGAGGTGTGCATGCGAACTAAGGACCTCGATCAATCAATCACTTTGCATTTTGCATCCAACCACCCAAGTGCCTTCGCCAACCACGCCTCAAGCCTCCAAGCCTTCAGGTTATGAGCCCAAGCCCGTTCGACTCTGCGCCATCAGCCTTCGCCACCAGCATGGAGTCCTCGACCACGACCGCCCGCATCAACAAGTTCGACGGAACCAACTTTCACGTGTGGAAGTTCAAGATGCAGATGGTGCTGGAAGAGCGCGAGCTGTGGGAAGTCACGTCCGGCGAGATCAAGATCGAGCACTGCGTGAGCGACGAAGATCAAGCGATGTACCAGCGGAAGTCGCGCAAGGCGTTCGCGATGGTGTGCCTCGCGATGGAAGACTCGCAGCTCCCGTTGGTTCGCTCGGCTTCGGGTGCGCATGATGCATGGTCAAGACTGGAAGCGCACTTCGAGAGGAAGACGCTTGTCAACAAGCTCTTCATGCGTCGTCGCTTCTTCGCGACGATGATGGAGGACGGCGATGATGTGCAACAGCATATCAACAAGCTCAAGACACTGGCGGAGCAGCTCGAAGCAGTCGGCGCTCCGGTCAGTGAAGACGACCTCGTGATCACGCTGCTCGGCAGTTTGAACGAGTCGTACCAGCTCCTCATCACGGCGTTGGAGTCGCGTGCCGACACGCTGACGTGGGAGCTCGTGACGGCTCGGCTGATGCACGAGGACATGAAGCGCAAGGAGCAGCACGGCGAAGGTGCTGCGTCCGAGCAAGCGTTCGTGTCGAACGCTATGCGCAAGGGACGTCCGGCGAAGAAGACTGGCGCGTGCCGCCACTGCGGCAAGCACGGCCACTGGATCGCGGAGTGCCCGTTGCGGAACCAAGAGAACAACATCAACGGTGATCGTCGGCGCCACGTGCAAGCGCACCTTGCGCGCGACGACACGCGTGTGATCGACAGCGACAGCGACTATCTGTTCATGGCTCAAGCTCAAGATGGTGCTGTCTGCTCAAGTGCAAGCGCGGCTCAAGATGCGAGTGGTGTGTGGCTGATCGACTCGGGAGCGACTCAGCACATGACGCACTCCAAGTCGTGCTTTACCAAGTATCGTGCGATCAAGCCTGTGAAGGTGCACCTCGCGGACGACGGCACGGTCGAAGCAATCGGGTGCGGCGACGTCGAGATGGTCATGCAGACTGCGCGAGGACCTCGCAAGGGCGTGCTCACGAACGTGTGGTTCGTACCGGGACTGAGTCGCAACCTCTTCTCGGTGGCACGGTTTGCGAAGGACGTCGGCCCGATCACGTTCGACAGCAACAAGTGCGTTGCGACGCTGAAGGGGTCCAAGTGGACCATCGGCAAGAGCTTCGGCAAGGGTCTGTTCAAGCTCAGCATGACTCCAGTCAATGGCGGCAACAGTCGTGCGAACGCGCACGCACTTGCTACGAGTGAACCGAGCTCGATGTCGAAGTCGTACTTGTGGCACCTTCGACTCGGCCACATCGGCCATGCTGGACTCGACATGATCGTGAAGAACAAGCTCGGCACCGGCATCCACATCGCGGCAGCGGGCAAGTGGGAGCTGTGCGACGGGTGCGCGGTCGGCAAGCAGACGCGCGCTTCGTTCCAAGACTCGACTTCTGCGCGCGCAGTTGGTCTCCTCGACGTGGTGCACAGCGATGTGTGCGGCCCGATGCAGACTTCGACATTCGGCGGCAAGAGATACTTCGCGACGTTCATCGACGACAAGTCTCGCTACTGCGTTGTGTTCCTGATGGAGCACAAGTCGGAGGTCGTCGAGAAGTTCGCGCAGTTTGTCAAGTGGGCCGAGACCCAGACCGGCCGGCGTGTCAAGACACTGCGTTGCGACAACGGCGGCGAGTACAAGTCGGCGAAGATGGCCAGGATCTGCGCCGATCGCGGTATCGTGCAGCAGTTCACGCCGCCGTACACGCCGCAGCTCAACGGTGTGGCGGAGCGCATGAACCGCACACTCGTGGAGTGCGCGCGCTGCATGCTCGAGCACGCCAAGATGTCCAAGCCGTACTGGGGCGAAGCCGTGATGACCGCGGCGTTCTTGCGGAACCGTTGCCCAAGTCGCTCAAACATCGACAACATGTCGCCGTACGAGGTGTGGAACGGCAAGGCTCCGCTGCTCGCGAACCTCAAGACATTCGGCTGCCACGCGTTCGTGCACGTACCAAGTCCGAAGCGACTGAAGCTCGACGCTCGTGCGATTCGCTGTCGGTTCATCGGCTACTCGGAGCACGAGAAAGCATATCGGTTCGAAGACATCGAGACCGGTCGAGTGTTTGTGAGTCGCGACGTCAAGTTCATGGAAGACGAGTTCGACGACGGTCGTCGACTCAGTGCTCAAGGAGCAGAGATCGACTTCATCGACAACGACACCGATGAAGAGTACGAAGAGTACGAAGAGTACGAGTCCGGCGTCGGCGACGCGGACATGGAGCAGGGTGCTCAAGACGGTGTGCCTGGCAGTGGTGATCAAACTGCGCAGCCACAGCCGCCTAGCAGCCCGGAGTACATCAGCGGTGCGAAGCGTCACGCTCGTTCGCAGTCGCTTGAGAACGTGACGGAAACACCGCGCCCGAAGAGATCGAGCGGCTCGGCGACAGTGGGAGTCGGTCGAATGAGCGGCGCATCGACGAACGCGGCGGCCAACTCGACGACTCGACCGACCTCGCTCGACGATCTTTCGGCGCTCCACGCTGCTCACGTCGTGGCTTCAGTGGGAGAAGTGCCGACAACGTTTGAGTCGGCGATGGGATCCAGCGACGCGAGCAAGTGGAAGGAAGCGTGCGACTCGGAGTTCCAGTCGCTGATCAAGAACGACACGTGGGACGTTGTGCCGCTGCCGAAGGGACGCAAGGCAATCGGCTGCAAGTGGGTGTTCAAGGTCAAGGAGAACGAGCACGGTGAAGTCGAGCGACACAAGGCTCGGCTCATCGCGAAGGGCTTTGCGCAGAAGTTCGGCATCGACTACGACGAGACGTTCGCGCCAGTTGCGAAGTTCACGTCGATCCGAGTGGTGCTCGCACTCGCGGCCAAGTACGATCTCATGCTGCACCAGATGGACGTCAAGACCGCGTTCTTGAACGGCGACCTCGACGAAGACATCTACATGAAGCAGCCGGATGGATACGTCGAAGCAGCGTGTCCGGTCGACTACGTGTGCAAGCTGAAGAAGTCGCTCTACGGGCTCAAGCAAGCGCCGCGGATGTGGAACCAGACCATCGACACGTTCATGATCGGTCTCGGCTTTGGCAAGTGTGAGTCCGACCACTGCGTGTACGTGATGCGCGAGTGCGGCAACGGCGAAGACAAGATGGCGTTCATTGTCCTCTACGTCGACGACCTCATCATTGCGTGCAGCAGCGACGCACTGATGGCGAAGATCAAGTCAGCACTCAGCAACCGGTTTGAGATGTCCGACCTCGGCGAGCTCAAGTTTTGCCTCGGCATGGAGATCGCGCGCGACTTTGATCTGGGCACTGTGTCCGTGCGCCAAACCAAGTTCCTGCACTCGATCTTGGCCAAGTTCGGCATGCAAGACTGCAAGCCCGTGAAGACGCCGCAAGACCCGGGACTCAAGCTGACCAAGGCCATGTGCGACGGCGGGTGCAAGCACGACGAGACCATGCACGCGTGCCGTACCGCAGCGCAGTCGGATGCCTGATGTACCTCATGGTGGCGACTCGACCGGACCTCGCAGCTGCAGTGGGAGTGCTCAGCCAGTTTGCTGCCGACCCGTGTCCGACACACTGGCAGGCTCTCAAGCGCGTGTTCCGGTACCTGCAAGCGACTCCGACGCTCGGTCTAGTGTTTGGCAAGTGCGACGACAAGTTTGACAATCGTGCACTTCACGGCTACTCGGATGCTGACTGGGCGGGCGACCACGACTCGCCCCGCAGCACAAGCGGCTACGTGTTCATGCTCAACGGCGGCTGCGTGAGCTGGCGAAGCAAGAAGCAGCGATCCGTGGCGCTCTCGTCGACCGAGGCAGAGTACATGGCACTGTCCGAGGCGACTCAAGAGGCGGTGTGGCTCAAGGCGTTTGTGCGTGAACTCGGCGAACTCAGCGACGGCGACTCGATCCTGGTGCTCGAAGACAACCAAGGCTCGATCGCGTTGGCCAGGAACCCCGAGTTCCACAAGCGCACCAAGCACATCGACATCCGCTACCACTTCGTGCGCGAGAAGGTCGAAGACGGTCAAGTCGCGCTGCAGTACTGTCCGACACAAGACATGCTCGCGGACATCATGACGAAGGCGATCGCAGCACCGCAGTTCGACGCTCTTCGGACCAAGCTCGGCATCATCGTCGCTGGCGAGTCGAGTGGGAGTGTTGGCTCTATCGACGCTCTCGACAGTGGGTTCAAGACGCCTCGCCGAGCGACAGCCAGCGCGTGACGAGTCAGCGTCACGACCTCGACTGGTGTGACCATCACTCGCACAAGGGCAATCATTCCGACATGATTGCGCCATGGCGTGGGTGAGTGTTTACGCAGGTAGGACATGGCTGTGGGTGACGACCTACACTCATGGATGCGTGTTTACGCCACACTGGATACGTTGCACAAGTATCTAGTGGAGCAACTGCACAGCAGACTTAGACGTAGCTAGCACAGAGGGAGGTGTGCATGCGAACTAAGGACCTCGATCGATCAATCACTTTGCATTTTGCATCCAACCACCCAAGTGCCTTCGCCAACCACGCCTCAAGCCTTCAGACCGCACAATTTTCGCCAAACGAAATAAGTCTGTTTCGTATGTGTGGAAAAAATAATGCGGAGGCTGTGACATCTGGTCAAGTCTTGCTTGGTACGTCTAGCTAACCTAATCGTGTCCGTGTCGATGAAACACTTGAGGTCCAAGAGGTGTTTTGACTGTCTATTTTAGAAATTTCCATAGTAATTCTCGCTTGTATTGCCTAGGTTAATGGACAACTCTGACTGAATTCCTAATGATATTGTTCAAATTTACGAAGCAGGCGGGCTAGGTTGGCCGAATGTATGCATTGGTTAAGACGTTGAATGCAAGAATCGTTTGATGTTCTGTCAGCAAACATCAAAATATGTGATATTCACAACAATTTAGCAAGTTTGTCCACCGTGTTAAAAATACCAGGTGACGTCTGGTTATATTAGCTAGTTGCTGATATCAGATAATACTGTTTGTGCCAAAAGTGTGCAAACTAGCACAGGGTCACACTCAGGAGCGAACTCATGGTTATTGCATAGCAGGAGCGCCAAGGTACGTTGCCTGCGTGAGTGTAGATAAAAAACAGCGGTAGTTTAGCGTGCAAGTCGTGTACACCAAAGTGAGGAGTATAGAAGAGCCTTAGAGCTAGTCTATCTTTGAGCGAAGCCGGTCTGGCTCAAAAACTACACAGCTGCAATGTCGATACAATTGCGACGCGTATCTACTGCTTAGCAGCTCATGCCATATGAGGTGTGCCCAGGATTGTTCAATTATTGCGTATTTTTACCGACGGAAATATATTTTCGCGAGGTTGAGGGGTGCTGTTCGCTGTTCGTTACAGACGGTCCGTTCAGTTAACGTTCGCGCAACTTTAGGTCATTGGTGCAACATTCAGACAACAATCGACGCCATTTTTTACCGTTCTGTCCGTACGATTTGTAATATTCTCATCTCGACGCCTGAAAACTACCGTTACCTAACGCGAGCGCTCGACTCGTTGTATACTACCGCTTCATGTCGCGCGGCTGAAGTCAATTAGTGTCTTATTCAACAGCTCGTGTACGCCCATCACTAGCGAGCGTGGCAACTGACGAGCTCTTGCGCGCGAACTTGCATAGCACGAGCAGGTCGTTTGAGCACATGTGTGTATTGTAATCGCGGTTTCCTGGACATATCTCAGTTATTGTTACCAGTTTCACTGCGTACATGCACACGATCTCAAACAGTATGCGCAGCCGCAGTGTGTCGCGAGTTCGTCATTAAATACACTGATCAGATCGACCAACCGCCGTGCTACTTCCACAGGACATACGAACGGCAAACCTACGCAGTCACGCCACTACAACCGCTATTACAATGTGCACTTGGATGTCTCCCAGATGGCCTGAACGTCGCCGCGTACAAATGGGTCGTTCATGTATACGATGATTTAGCTTGTCATTCAAGACACTTTGACGATATGCACCGTCCAGTGCACTTTGACGATGGGTTTGATACTGTCTCCACCCTCGTGAGTCCGGTACGCAGCAACCCGGCGTCGATACACACAGACTGGGTCACGGGCCCTCCCGTGACACAGCACTGCGCGAGGAAGCGTGTCGTAGTCTTTGCGGTGCAAAGACTACGCTTGTCTTGAAGTTTGTATGCGCCGGCGAGAATGTCTCGCCGACGAAGAGGAAGACGGAACAGATACGATCGTAGGTAAAAGGAGAGTGAGATTGGTGTGCAAGCTTCCAGCAGCTCGCACTTAAAAGAAAAACCTAAAAACCTAAGACCTCCTACTCTGATTGGCTAGACACTGAGTGCCTCCTAACCAATGAGCGGTCTTAATGCTCATGCGTCACAGAGACCTTTCGTGTCGCTGTGCGTGAAGATTCGGTGTGGAGTGGTCCACACTTACTTAAAGTGACACACACCAAATAGTGTGACACCCTAAAATTATGTGGTCCACAAACCCTGAGGTGGACCACACTGTGTAACACCCCGTTACAGACTGGGTCTACGACATAGCACTTTGCTTTAGAGGCATTGATCAAAGAGTAGACGCGAGATTAGCCCGACGGCGCTGGTCAACTGCGCATCAAAGCGGTTGTCGGTTACTGATGTGTTTCGTATCTTGGTCATTCGCACAAGCGACGACCTCTTAAGCATTGTCTCGAGTACCATTGCCATGTGTAGAAGGGAGAGAGCGAGCAAGCGTAGTATGCAAGTGACTCCCTGTTGGTACGCGTGCCAGACGTGTTTCGTCGCCCCTCCCCTCCCCACCCCACCCCACCCCCGAGGCCTCTTCAGTTGCTTTTCGAACAGACGAGTGGACATACGCGACAAAGATCCCACTGCTGACACTCCCCCTCTGCGCGGTGAATTTGGAGCCCCTCGCTTTGCTTATTTACTACCCATGAGATGTGTTTGTGGCTCAGCTGCTGCGACTTGCTTCTTTAATACCATCGCATTGTTGATGGCGTCTGCACTCGCTGCTTGCGGTGTGGAGCTCCTGCCCATTTGTGGTGTGCTGCTATATCATCACACGCTGCACATCCGTACATCCGCTCGCTCTTTGTACGCGCGCAGCGCTAGCTTACATCTGCGCCGGCTTAAGTCTCTCCGAGCTCGTCTGCCTGCGCTGGACTCGCACTGGCCAGTGTATATCGTCGGCTTCAGAGGGTCTATTGACCACTGCGCGGCAGTTGACTGATGTCCGCGCTCGTGCCTTCCTTCAACGCCTTGATCGTAGCCATCTTCGCTGGCGCGCCACCCATACTGTCGTACTCATGCGCTCTCGCTCACTTCTCTGTTGTTGTCTTTGACGCTGGACGTTCTTCGGTGCTGGAGTACTCCACGAACCCTTGCTCTCTCTCGACACATCCTTCAGGCCTCAAGCGTGTGAGACATAGCGAAGTAGAACCTTGCACACAACATTTTCGAAACCGAACCGACCAAGGGGTAGGATCGCCACAACGTACAGCCATGAAGAGGTGGTATTCCATGTCTGGAGTTGCACGGCTGTTTTCGCGCGCCGGGTCGGCCAGTACACTGCGCCAACTGTCTTCTTGTGCTCGGACAGGGCACTTCGCAATGGAGTGCAGCGTTTACTGCAGTGACGACATGCACCATACTTCTTCGCCAAACGTCCCTTCCAAGTGCTGCTCGTCATGAACGCGTATTTGAACGCAGTGCTGCCGCCGAGCTGTTCGTTTCGCTTCACGTCGTTATGCCTTAGATGCGCTGCTACCAGTTTCTACATAAGCGTGTCCGAGCGCGACTCGAGAGGCGAAACAAGGATTCGGTAGTACGACTCGTTCAACCTTCCAAGCGGCGTGGCCGCGAGGTCTTCGTCGCTGACGGGGCGCCGATCGCGTCGAGTTGTTTCGCCATGATCTAGAGCATGTTAACCACCGAGAGCTGACCGTCACTGTCTTTCATCATTGCGGTGAAGAAGAAACGGCGCAAAGGAGCTTATTGGCAAGCGTTTTCTTCCCACAGTGAGTTTCCAGGCGGCGAGACCAGACATCGCGCACACCAGGCACCGAGCGCACCGGCGGAAGCTGCAACCCTTCCGCGAGCCAGATGATCGCGGACACTTTTCTCAACTTGCTGGTTCGTCTGGTTCGTCGCTTGGATTCTTAAGTCATGCAGTGCCCGACCTGGATCAGTCCGGCGCGTCACGTCCCAAAAGTCGAGTTCTTTGAGTAGCACCTGCATCTTGAACCTCGAGATATGAAAGCTGCTGAAGTCGAACTTGCCGATGCTAGAAGGGACGGGGTTCATGCTGGTGGTTGTAATGACTGCGGGTGAAGGGGCGGTAGGGCTTTGGACACGAATATCTTAGTCCAGTATGGCACAATGCATTACCTGCTGAGATCTAGTGCACACAACCGTATGGTGCCTCTACTGTCCTACCTAGTACACTCGCTTGATCTGATCATGCATACACACATACATGTCGACATATGTCTGTAGACAGACAGTCTACCTCTCTATGGTCGTCAAGACCTAGTTCTCGACACTGACAATGGCAAAAATGACAACAATTCTCAGCAGCAGCGAGAACTGAAGGCTTGAAGGCTTGAGGCGTGGTTGGCGAAGACACTTGGGTGGTTGGATGCAAAATGCAAAGTGATTGATTCATCGAGGTCCTTAGTTCGCATGCACACCTTCCTCTGTGCTAGCTACGTCTAAGCCTGCTGTGCAGTCGCTCCACTAGATACTTGTGCAATGTATCCAGTGTGGCGTAAACACGCATCCATGAGTGTAGGTCGTCACCCACAGCCATGTCCTACCTGCGTAAACACTCACCCACGCCATGGCGCAATCATGTCGGAATGATTGCCCTTGTGCGAGTGATGGTCACACCAGTCGAGGTCGTGACGCTGACTCGTCACGCGCTGGCTGTCGCTCGGCGAGGCGTCTTGAACACACTGTCGAGAGCGTTGATAGAGCCAACACTCCCACTCGACTCGCCGGCGACGATGATGCCGAGCTTGGTCCGAAGAGCGTCGAACTGCGGTGCTGCGATCGCCTTCGTCATGATGTCCGCGAGCATGTCTTGTGTCGGACAGTACTGCAGCGCGACTTGACCGTCTTCGACCTTCTCGCGCACGAAGTGGTAGCGGATGTCGATGTGCTTGGTGCGCTTGTGGAACTCGGGGTTCTTGGCCAACGCGATCGAGCCTTGGTTGTCTTCGAGCACCAGGATCGAGTCGCCGTCGCTGAGTTCGCCGAGTTCACGCACAAACGCCTTGAGCCACACCGCCTCTTGAGTCGCCTCGGACAGTGCCATGTACTCTGCCTCGGTCGACGAGAGCGCCACGGATCGCTGCTTCTTGCTTCGCCAGCTCACGCAGCCGCCGTTGAGCATGAACACGTAGCCGCTTGTGCTGCGGCGCGAGTCGTGGTCGCCCGCCCAGTCAGCATCCGAGTAGCCGTGAAGTGCACGATTGTCAAACTTGTCGTCGCACTTGCCAAACACTAGACCGAGCGTCGGAGTCGCTTGCAGGTACCGGAACACGCGCTTGAGAGCCTGCCAGTGTGTCGGACACGGGTCGGCAGCAAACTGGCTGAGCACTCCCACTGCAGCTGCGAGGTCCGGTCGAGTCGCCACCATGAGGTACATCAGGCATCCGACCGCGCTGCGGTACGGCACGCCGTGCATGGTCTCGTCGTGCTTGCACCCGCCGTCGCACATGGCCTTGGTCAGCTTGAGTCCCGGGTCTTGCGGCGTCTTCACGGGCTTGCAGTCTTGCATGCCGAACTTGGCCAAGATCGAGTGCAGGAACTTGGTTTGGCGCACGGACACAGTGCCCAGATCAAAGTCGCGCGCGATCTCCATGCCGAGGCAAAACTTGAGCTCGCCGAGGTCGGACATCTCAAACCGGTTGCTGAGTGCTGACTTGATCTTCGCCATCAGTGCGTCGCTGCTGCACGCAATGATGAGGTCGTCGACGTAGAGGACAATGAACGCCATCTTGTCTTCGCCGTTGCCGCACTCGCGCATCACGTACACGCAGTGGTCGGACTCACACTTGCCAAAGCCGAGACCGATCATGAACGTGTCGATGGTCTGGTTCCACATCCGCGGCGCTTGCTTGAGCCCGTAGAGCGACTTCTTCAGCTTGCACACGTAGTCGACCGGACACGCTGCTTCGACGTATCCATCCGGCTGCTTCATGTAGATGTCTTCGTCGAGTTCGCCGTTCAAGAACGCGGTCTTGACGTCCATCTGGTGCAGCATGAGATCGTACTTGGCCGCGAGTGCGAGCACCACTCGGATCGACGTGAACTTCGCAACTGGCGCGAACGTCTCGTCGTAGTCGATGCCGAACTTCTGCGCAAAGCCCTTCGCGACGAGCCGAGCCTTGTGTCGCTCGACTTCACCGTGCTCGTTCTCCTTGACCTTGAACACCCACTTGCAGCCGATTGCCTTGCGTCCCTTCGGCAGCGGCACAACGTCCCACGTGTCGTTCTTGATCAGCGACTGGAACTCCGAGTCGCACGCTTCCTTCCACTTGCTCGCGTCGCTGGATTCCATCGCCGACTCAAAAGTTGTCGGCACTTCTCCCACTGAAGCCACGACGTGAGCAGCGTGGAGCGCCGAAAGATCGTCGAGCGATGTCGGTCGAGTCGTCGAGCTGGCCGTCGCGTTCGTCGATGCGCCGCTCATTCGACCGACTCCCACTGTCGCCGAGCCGCTCGATCTCTTCGGGCGCGGTGTCTCCGTCACGTTCTCAAGCGACTGCGAACGAACGTGACGCTTCGCACCGCTGCTGTACTCCGGGCTGCTAGGCGGCTGTGGCTGCGCAGGTTGATCACCACTGCCAGGCACACCGTCTTCAGCACCCTGCTCCATGTCCGCGTCGCCGACGCCGGACTCGTACTCTTCGTACTCTTCGCACTCTTCATCGGTGTCGTTGTCGATGAAGTCGACCTCTGCTCCTTGAGCACCGAGTCGACGACCGTCGTCGAACTCGTCTTCCATGAACTTGACGTCGCGACTCACAAACACTCGACCGGTCTCGATGTCTTCGAACCGATATGCTTTCTCGTGCTCCGAGTAGCCGATGAACCGACAGCGAATCGCACGAGCGTCGAGCTTCAGTCGCTTCGGACTTGGTACGTGCACGAACGCGTGGCAGCCGAATGTCTTGAGGTTCGCGAGCAGCGGAGCCTTGCCGTTCCACACCTCGTACGGCGACATGTTGTCGATGTTCGAGCGACTTGGGCAACGGTTCCGCAAGAACGCAGCGGTCATCACGGCTTCGCCCCAGTACGGCTTGGACATCTTGGCGTGCTCGAGCATGCAGCGCGCGCACTCCACGAGTGTGCGGTTCATGCGCTCCGCCACACCGTTGAGCTGCGGCGTGTACGGCGGCGTGAACTGCTGCACAATGCCGCGATCGGCGCAGATCTTGGCCATCTTCGCCGACTTGTACTCGCCGCCGTTGTCGCAACGCAGTGTCTTGACACGTCGGCCGGTCTGGGTCTCGGCCCACTTGACAAACTGCGCGAACTTCTCGACGACCTCCGACTTGTGCTCCATCAGGAACACAACGCAGTAGCGAGACTTGTCGTCGATGAACGTCGCGAAGTATCTCTTGCCGCCGAATGTCGAAGTCTGCATCGGGCCGCACACATCGCTGTGCACCACGTCGAGGAGACCAACTGCGCGCGCAGAAGTCGAGTCTTGGAACGAAGCGCGCGTCTGCTTGCCGACCGCGCACCCGTCGCACAGCTCCCACTTGCCCGCTGCCGCGATGTCGATGCCGGTGCCGAGCTTGTTCTTCACGATCATGTCGAGTCCAGCATGGCCGATGTGGCCGAGTCGAAGGTGCCACAAGTACGACTTCGACATCGAGCTCGGTTCACTCGTAGCAAGTGCGTGCGCGTTCGCACGACTGTTGCCGCCATTGACTGGAGTCATGCTGAGCTTGAACAGACCCTTGCCGAAGCTCTTGCCGATGGTCCACTTGGACCCCTTCAGCGTCGCAACGCACTTGTTGCTGTCGAACGTGATCGGGCCGACGTCCTTCGCAAACCGTGCCACCGAGAAGAGGTTGCGACTCAGTCCCGGTACGAACCACACGTTCGTGAGCACGCCCTTGCGAGGTCCTCGCGCAGTCTGCATGACCATCTCGACGTCGCCGCACCCGATTGCTTCGACCGTGCCGTCGTCCGCGAGGTGCACCTTCACAGGCTTGATCGCACGATACTTGGTAAAGCACGACTTGGAGTGCGTCATGTGCTGAGTCGCTCCCGAGTCGATCAGCCACACACCACTCGCATCTTGAGCCGCGCTTGCACTTGAGCAGACAGCACCATCTTGAGCTTGAGCCATGAACAGATAGTCGCTGTCGCTGTCGATCACACGCGTGTCGTCGCGCGCAAGGTGCGCTTGCACGTGGCGCCGACGATCACCGTTGATGTTGTTCTCTTGGTTCCGCAACGGGCACTCCGCGATCCAGTGGCCGTGCTTGCCGCAGTGGCGGCACGCGCCAGTCTTCTTCGCCGGACGTCCCTTGCGCATAGCGTTCGACACGAACGCTTGCTCGGACGCAGCACCTTCGCCGTGCTGCTCCTTGCGCTTCATGTCCTCGTGCATCAGCCGAGCCGTCACGAGCTCCCACGTCAGCGTGTCGGCACGCGACTCCAACGCCGTGATGAGGAACTGGTACGACTCGTTCAAACTGCCGAGCAGCGTGATCACGAGGTCGTCTTCACTGACCGGAGCGCCGACTGCTTCGAGCTGCTCCGCCAGTGTCTTGAGCTTGTTGATATGCTGTTGCACATCATCGCCGTCCTCCATCATCGTCGCGAAGAAGCGACGACGCATGAAGAGCTTGTTGACAAGCGTCTTCCTCTCGAAGTGCGCTTCCAGTCTTGACCATGCATCATGCGCACCCGAAGCCGAGCGAACCAACGGGAGCTGCGAGTCTTCCATCGCGAGGCACACCATCGCGAACGCCTTGCGCGACTTCCGCTGGTACATCGCTTGATCTTCGTCGCTCACGCAGTGCTCGATCTTGATCTCGCCGGACGTGACCTCCCACAGCTCGCGCTCTTCCAGCACCATCTGCATCTTGAACTTCCACACGTGAAAGTTGGTTCCGTCGAACTTGTTGATGCGGGCGGTCGTGGTCGAGGACTCCATGCTGGTGGCGAAGGCTGATGGCGCAGAGTCGAACGGGCTTGGGCTCATAACCTGAAGGCTTGGAGGCTTGAGGCGTGGTTGGCGAAGGCACTTGGGTGGTTGGATGCAAAATGCAAAGTGATTGATTGATCGAGGTCCTTAGTTCGCATGCACACCTCCCTCTGTGCTAGCTACGTCAGCCTGCTGTGCAGTCGCTCCACTAGATACTTGTGCAATGTATCCAGTGTGGCGTAAACACGCATCCATGAGTGTAGGTCGTCACCCACAGCCATGTCCTACCTGCGTAAACACTCACCCACGCCATGGCGCAATCACGTCGGAATGATTGCCCTTGTGCGAGTGATGGTCACACCAGTCGAGGTCGTGACGCTGACTCGTCACGCGCTGGCTGTCGCTCGGCGAGGCGTCTTGAACCCACTGTCGAGAGCGTCGATAGAGCCAACAAGAACATACACAAGCAGCCTTCAAATACAATAGACTGTTACAGACGCCGCGTTGCAACGATTGCTGACACTGTTTTATGAGAAAGCATGAAATTATTCGAATCACAAGGCACTGTGTAACGCAAATGAAGTCGAGCGACACCTGCAAGCGTAGTGCCCACTGGGATAATGCCTCGTTTGCCTCACTTGAATCTGACGGACCGATATTGGGCTTCTGCGAAACATTTTCATACGTGCCGGCTATCTAGCGCCAGCCCGTGTCAAATAGTAAAAGGCTACTAGTTATGAGTCCGAGACCAAGAGCGGCTCGATGATCTTGATCGGGAGAAAATGATGCCGATGCGCTCGGTATACCAGGATGCAAGGGCGCTTTGTGTGAGTAGTTGAACAACGCCAGGCGTGCAGCGGATCGGAATTGTCCCTCGGAGATCCTGCAGCAGAGGAATGACTGCGCATACGTTTACTTTGCTGAAACGATAGGTCCGTATTAGCGCGGCTGTGGCGATGCGTAAAAATGCCCTGTGCTTCGTCCATATGGCGGGCATTGGTTTCGGTGTCTACTATCTGCACCTTTTGAGCACGTACAACCAATATCGAGACATGTCATTTTGACGGTGCAGGAGCCCTCCAATACCGATTTAAAGAAGAGCGCGATATTTGTTCAAGGTGTTGTTTGTTGACATTCTCGACAATGTCGAGAATAGACCTTGACACCTCGCAGTGCGACAGATAGTCTACCATTTGGACTATCTGGACTATCGGTGCATGTCTAGAGACATGTGCCAACATGTGTTTGTGTATGGATGGTAAGACCAAGTGATGAATCCAGTGCGACACACTAGGCTTAGATGTAGGTGTAGGCTAGTGCCCACATGTGAACTAAGGACCTCAATTAATCACTCTTGCATCCCAGCGACCAGTTCACCTTGGGGCGCTCTAACCAACACACGACTCTTCACGCAAAACAACAAATTCAACGACCAGACGTTAAGCGGGATGTAACCTGACGTTATGTACGCCCAAGCATTTTAAACGACGTCGGACGTAAAGTTATGTAGATTTTGGACACACTGGAGAAAGCTAACACGCCGTGTTTCTTGAGTATGTTTTGTCGCTAGCATCGACAAACAATGGCTAGATCAGGGCGGGACGCAGTCGCCGGTCATCATTGCTTCATATATGACTTCGTCGCGCGCGCTGGATACAGTCCGGTACTGCGGAATCTAACGCGGGTCCTGACGGGGACCAACGAAATATGTAGAACGTATTGACATTATCTTTTCCCAGAAACTGGCACTCATTCTTCGATACTCGACCTTTGCTTTGCGTACTTTTCAGCTCTAAACAAACGCGTTGCAAGTGTCTTGATCAGATGATGCTGGGTTTGCGACCAACTTCCCAAACATTGTAAATCAAGTTCACTGATGTATATTATTGTTGGCACGTCCAACATACATGGCATCTCCGACGAGTGTTGCTTGGACGACGTGGCGCTCAACATCGTATCTGGACGATTTATTTACACGTTAACAATAATCTTCAGACACCACCTACTCACGCTTGATATCTATTAGACTACCGTGCGCCTCTCACTTCAGGTGTTAAGCATTTGCAGTCATGTATTCGAAGTCGAATTTCAATGTGTAAGAATGCACAAGCAAAAAAGATCGCCTACTCAATGATTGCATGCATACAATCAGACAGCACCAAGTATTCCTCGAGGGTAAAGAGCGATAGTCAACATATAACGTTTGCAACTGCGATGTTGACATACCCCAAGGGCAGTTGAGAATGGTAAGAATGTGTGAAGGCTGAAGGCTTGAAGGCTTGAGGCGTGGTTGGCGAAGGCACTTGGGTGGTTGGATGCAAAATGCAAAGTGATTGATTGATCGAGGTCCTTAGTTCGCATGCACACCTTCCTCTGTGCTAGCTACGTCTAAGCCTGCTGTGCAGTCGCTCCACTAGATACTTGTGCAATGTATCCAGTGTGGCGTAAACACGCATCCATGAGTGTAGGTCGTCACCCACAGCCATGTCCTACCTGCGTAAACACTCACCCACGCCATGGCGCAATCATATCGGAATGATTGCCCTTGTGCGAGTGACGGTCACACCAGTCGAGGTCGTGGCGCTGACTCGTCACGCGCTGGCTGTCGCTCGGCGAGGCGTCTTGAACCCACTGTCGAGAGCGTCGATAGAGCCAACACTCCCACTCGACTCGCCAGCGACGATGATGCCGAGCTTGGTCCGAAGAGCGTCGAACTGCGGTGCTGCGATCGCCTTCGTCATGATGTCCGCGAGCATGTCTTGTGTCGGACAGTACTGCAGCGCGACTTGACCGTCTTCGACCTTCTCGCGCACGAAGTGGTAGCGGATGTCGATGTGCTTGGTGCGCTTGTGGAACTCGGGGTTCTTGGCCAACGCGATCGAGCCTTGGTTGTCTTCGAGGACCAGGATCGAGTCGCCGTCGCTGAGTTCGCCGAGTTCACGCACAAACGCCTTGAGCCACACCGCCTCTTGAGTCGCCTCGGACAGTGCCATGTACTCTGCCTCGGTCGACGAGAGCGCCACGGATCGCTGCTTCTTGCTTCGCCAGCTCACGCAGCCGCCGTTGAGCATGAACACGTAGCCGCTTGTGCTGCGGCGCGAGTCGTGGTCGCCCGCCCAGTCAGCATCCGAGTAGCCGTGAAGTGCACGATTGTCAAACTTGTCGTCGCACTTGCCAAACACTAGACCGAGCGTCGGAGTCGCTTGCAGGTACCGGAACACGCGCTTGAGAGCCTGCCAGTGTGTCGGACACGGGTCGGCAGCAAACTGGCTGAGCACTCCCACTGCAGCTGCGAGGTCCGGTCGAGTCGCCACCATGAGGTACATCAGGCATCCGACCGCGCTGCGGCACGGCACGCCGTGCATGGTCTCGTCGTGCTTGCACCCGCCGTCGCACATGGCCTTGGTCAGCTTGAGTCCCGGGTCTTGCGGCGTCTTCACGGGCTTGCAGTCTTGCATGCCGAACTTGGCCAAGATCGAGTGCAGGAACTTGGTTTGGCGCACGGACACAGTGCCCAGATCAAAGTCGCGCGCGATCTCCATGCCGAGGCAAAACTTGAGCTCGCCGAGGTCGGACATCTCAAACCGGTTGCTGAGTGCTGACTTGATCTTCGCCATCAGTGCGTCGCTGCTGCACGCAATGATGAGGTCGTCGACGTAGAGGACAATGAACGCCATCTTGTCTTCGCCGTTGCCGCACTCGCGCATCACGTACACGCAGTGGTCGGACTCACACTTGCCAAAGCCGAGACCGATCATGAACGTGTCGATGGTCTGGTTCCACATCCGCGGCGCTTGCTTGAGCCCGTAGAGCGACTTCTTCAGCTTGCACACGTAGTCGACCGGACACGCTGCTTCGACGTATCCATCCGGCTGCTTCATGTAGATGTCTTCGTCGAGATCGCCGTTCAGGAACGCGGTCTTGACGTCCATCTGGTGCAGCATGAGATCGTACTTGGCCGCGAATGCGAGCACCACTCGGATCGACGTGAACTTCGCAACTGGCGCGAACGTCTCGTCGTAGTCGATGCCGAACTTCTGCGCAAAGCCCTTCGCGACGAGCCGAGCCTTGTGTCGCTCGACTTCACCGTGCTCGTTCTCCTTGACCTTGAACACCCACTTGCAGCCGATTGCCTTGCGTCCCTTCGGCAGCGGCACAACGTCCCACGTGTCGTTCTTGATCAGCGACTGGAACTCCGAGTCGCACGCTTCCTTCCACTTGCTCGCGTCGCTGGATTCCATCGCCGACTCAAACGTTGTCGGCACTTCTCCCACTGAAGCCACGACGTGAGCAGCGTGGAGCGCCGAAAGATCGTCGAGCGAGGTCGGTCGAGTCGTCGAGTTGGCCGTCGCGTTCGTCGATGCGCCGCTCATTCGACCGACTCCCACTGTCGCCGAGCCGCTCGATCTCTTCGGGCGCGGTGTCTCCGTCACGTTCTCAAGCGACTGCGAACGAACGTGACGCTTCGCACCGCTGCTGTACTCCGGGCTGCTAGGCGGCTGTGGCTGCGCAGGTTGATCACCACTGCCAGGCACACCGTCTTGAGCACCCTGCTCCATGTCCGCGTCGCCGACGCCGGACTCGTACTCTTCGTACTCTTCGTACTCTTCATCGGTGTCGTTGTCGATGAAGTCGATCTCTGCTCCTTGAGCACCGAGTCGACGACCGTCGTCGAACTCGTCTTCCATGAACTTGGCGTCGCGACTCACAAACACTCGACCGGTCTCGATGTCTTCGAACCGATATGCTTTCTCGTGCTCCGAGTAGCCGATGAACCGACAGCGAATCGCACGAGCGTCGAGCTTCAGTCGCTTCGGACTTGGTACGTGCACGAACGCGTGGCAGCCGAATGTCTTGAGGTTCGCGAGCAGCGGAGCCTTGCCGTTCCACACCTCGTACGGCGACATGTTGTCGATGTTCGAGCGACTTGGGCAACGGTTCCGCAAGAACGCCGCGGTCATCACGGCTTCGCCCCAGTACGGCTTGGACATCTTGGCGTGCTCGAGCATGCAGCGCGCGCACTCCACGAGTGTGCGGTTCATGCGCTCCGCCACACCGTTGAGCTGCGGCGTGTACGGCGGCGTGAACTGCTGCACGATGCCGCGATCGGCGCAGATCTTGGCCATCTTCGCCGACTTGTACTCGCCGCCGTTGTCGCAACGCAGTGTCTTGACACGTCGGCCGGTCTGGGTCTCGGCCCACTTGACAAACTGCGCGAACTTCTCGACGACCTCCGACTTGTGCTCCATCAGGAACACAACGCAGTAGCGAGACTTGCCGTCGATGAACGTCGCGAAGTATCTCTTGCCGCCGAATGTCGAAGTCTGCATCGGGCCGCACACATCGCTGTGCACCACGTCGAGGAGACCAACTGCGCGCGCAGAAGTCGAGTCTTGGAACGAAGAGCGCGTCTGCTTGCCGACCGCGCACCCGTCGCACAGCTCCCACTTGCTCGCTGCCGCGATGTCGATGCCGGTGCCGAGCTTGTTCTTCACGATCATGTCGAGTCCAGCATGGCCGATGTGGCCGAGTCGAAGGTGCCACAAGTACGACTTCGACATCGAGCTCGGTTCACTCGTAGCAAGTGCGTGCGCGTTCGCACGACTGTTGCCGCCATTGACTGGAGTCATGCTGAGCTTGAACAGACCCTTGCCGAAGCTCTTGCCGATGGTCCACTTGGACCCCTTCAGCGTCGCAACGCACTTGTTGCTGTCGAACGTGATCGGGCCGACGTCCTTCGCAAACCGTGCCACCGAGAAGAGGTTGCGACTCAGTCCCGGCACGAACCACACGTTCGTGAGCACGCCCTTGCGAGGTCCTTGCGCAGTCTGCATGACCATCTCGACGTCGCCGCACCCGATCGCTTCGACCGTGCCGTCGTCCGCGAGGTGCACCTTCACAGGCTTGATCGCACGATACTTGGTAAAGCACGACTTGGAGTGCGTCATGTGCTGAGTCGCTCCCGAGTCGATCAGCCACACACCACTCGCATCTTGAGCCGCGCTTGCACTTGAGCCGACAGCACCATCTTGAGCTTGAGCCATGAACAGATAGTCGCTGTCGCTGTCGATCACACGCGTGTCGTCGCGCGCAAGGTGCGCTTGCACGTGGCGCTGACGATCACCGTTGATGTTGTTCTCTTGGTTCCGCAACGGGCACTCCGCGATCCAGTGGCCGTGCTTGCCGCAGTGGCGGCACGCGCCAGTCTTCTTCGCCGGACGTCCCTTGCGCATAGCGTTCGACACGAACGCTTGCTCGGACGCAGCACCTTCGCCGTGCTGCTCCTTGCGCTTCATGTCCTCGTGCATCAGCCGAGCCGTCACGAGCTCCCACGTCAGCGTGTCGGCACGCGACTCCAACGCCGTGATGAGGAACTGGTACGACTCGTTCAAACTGCCGAGCAGCGTGATCACGAGGTCGTCTTCACTGACCGGAGCGCCGACTGCTTCGAGCTGCTCCGCCAGTGTCTTGAGCTTGTTGATATGCTGTTGCACATCATCGCCGTCCTCCATCATCGTCGCGAAGAAGCGACGACGCATAAGAGCTTGTTGGCAAGCGTCTTCCTCTCGAAGTGCGCTTCCAGTCTTGACCATGCATCATGCGCACCCGAAGCCGAGCGAACCAACGGGAGCTGCGAGTCTTCCATCGCGAGGCACACCATCGCGAACGCCTTGCGCGACTTCCGCTGGTACATCGCTTGATCTTCGTCGCTCACGCAGTGCTCGATCTTGATCTCGCCGGACGTGACTTCCCACAGCTCGCGCTCTTCCAGCACCATCTGCATCTTGAACTTCCACACGTGAAAGTTGGTTCCGTCGAACTTGTTGATGCGGGCGGTCGTGGTCGAGGACTCCATGCTGGTGGCGAAGGCTGATGGCGCAGAGTCGAACGGGCTTGGGCTCATAACCTGAAGGCTTGAGGCGTGGTTGGCGAAGGCACTTGGGTGGTTGGATGCAAAATGCAAAGTGATTGATTCATCGAGGTCCTTAGTTCGCATGCACACCTTCCTCTGTGCTAGCTACGTCGAAGCCTGCTGTGCAGTCGCTCCACTAGATACTTGTGCAATGTATCCAGTGTGGCGTAAACACGCATCCATGAGTGTAGGTCGTCACCCACAGCCATGTCCTACCTGCGTAAACACTCACCCACGCCATGGCGCAATCATATCGGAATGATTGCCCTTGTGCGAGTGACGGTCACACCAGTCGAGGTCGTGGCGCTGACTCGTCACGCGCTGGCTGTCGCTCGGCGAGGCGTCTTGAACCCACTGTCGAGAGCGTTGATAGAGCTAACAGCCAACAGTTTGTGCCAAAAGTGTGCAAACTAGCACAGGGTCACACTCAGGAGCGAACTCATGGTTATTGCATAGCAGGAGCGCCAAGGTACGTTGCCTGCGTGAGTGTAGATAAAAAACAGCGGTAGTTTAGCGTGCAAGTCGTGTACACCAAAGTGAGGAGTATAGAAGAGCCTTAGAGCTAGTCTATCTTTGAGCGAAGCCGGTCTGGCTCAAAAACTACACAGCTGCAATGTCGATACAATTGCGACGCGTATCTACTGCTTAGCAGCTCATGCCATATGAGGTGTGCCCAGGATTGTTCAATTATTGCGTATTTTTACCGACGGAAATATATTTTCGCGAGGTTGAGGGGCGCTGTTCGCTGTTCGTTACAGACGGTCCGTTCAGTTAACGTTCGCGCAACTTTAGGTCATTGGTGCAACATTCAGACAACAATCGACGCCATTTTTTACCGTTCTGTCCGTACGATTTGTAATATTCTCATCTCGACGCCTGAAAACTACCGTTACCTAACGCGAGCGCTCGACTCGTTGTATACTACCGCTTCATGTCGCGCGGCTGAAGTCAATTAGTGTCTTATTCAACAGCTCGTGTACGCCCATCACTAGCGAGCGTGGCAACTGACGAGCTCTTGCGCGCGAACTTGCATAGCACGAGCAGGTCGTTTGAGCACATGTGTGTATTGTAATCGCGGTTTCCTGGACATATCTCAGTTATTGTTACCAGTTTCACTGCGTACATGCACACGATCTCAAACAGTATGCGCAGCCGCAGTGTGTCGCGAGTTCGTCATTAAATACACTGATCAGATCGACCAACCGCCGTGCTACTTCCACAGGACATACGAACGGCAAACCTACGCAGTCACGCCACTACAACCGCTATTACAATGTGCACTTGGATGTCTCCCAGATGGCCTGAACGTCGCCGCGTACAAATGGGTCGTTCATGTATACGATGATTTAGCTTGTCATTCAAGACACTTTGACGATATGCACCGTCCAGTGCACTTTGACGATGGGTTTGATACTGTCTCCACCCTCGTGAGTCCGGTACGCAGCAACCCGGCGTCGATACACACAGACTGGGTCACGGGCCCTCCCGTGACACAGCACTGCGCGAGGAAGCGTGTCGTAGTCTTTGCGGTGCAAAGACTACGCTTGTCTTGAAGTTTGTATGCGCCGGCGAGAATGTCTCGCCGACGAAGAGGAAGACGGAACAGATACGATCGTAGGTAAAAGGAGAGTGAGATTGGTGTGCAAGCTTCCAGCAGCTCGCACTTAAAAGAAAAACCTAAAAACCTAAGACCTCCTACTCTGATTGGCTAGACACTGAGTGCCTCCTAACCAATGAGCGGTCTTAATGCTCATGCGTCACAGAGACCTTTCGTGTCGCTGTGCGTGAAGATTCGGTGTGGAGTGGTCCACACTTACTTAAAGTGACACACACCAAATAGTGTGACACCCTAAAATTATGTGGTCCACAAACCCTGAGGTGGACCACACTGTGTAACACCCCGTTACAGACTGGGTCTACGACATAGCACTTTGCTTTAGAGGCATTGATCAAAGAGTAGACGCGAGATTAGCCCGACGGCGCTGGTCAACTGCGCATCAAAGCGGTTGTCGGTTACTGATGTGTTTCGTATCTTGGTCATTCGCACAAGCGACGACCTCTTAAGCATTGTCTCGAGTACCATTGCCATGTGTAGAAGGGAGAGAGCGAGCAAGCGTAGTATGCAAGTGACTCCCTGTTGGTACGCGTGCCAGACGTGTTTCGTCGCCCCTCCCCTCCCCACCCCCACCCCACCCCCGAGGCCTCTTCAGTTGCTTTTCGAACAGACGAGTGGACATACGCGACAAAGATCCCACTGCTGACACTCCCCCTCTGCGCGGTGAATTTGGAGCCCCTCGCTTTGCTTATTTACTACCCATGAGATGTGTTTGTGGCTCAGCTGCTGCGACTTGCTTCTTTAATACCATCGCATTGTTGATGGCGTCTGCACTCGCTGCTTGCGGTGTGGAGCTCCTGCCCATTTGTGGTGTGCTGCTATATCATCACACGCTGCACATCCGTACATCCGCTCGCTCTTTGTACGCGCGCAGCGCTAGCTTACATCTGCGCCGGCTTAAGTCTCTCCGAGCTCGTCTGCCTGCGCTGGACTCGCACTGGCCAGTGTATATCGTCGGCTTCAGAGGGTCTATTGACCACTGCGCGGCAGTTGACTGATGTCCGCGCTCGTGCCTTCCTTCAACGCCTTGATCGTAGCCATCTTCGCTGGCGCGCCACCCATACTGTCGTACTCATGCGCTCTCGCTCACTTCTCTGTTGTTGTCTTTGACGCTGGACGTTCTTCGGTGCTGGAGTACTCCACGAACCCTTGCTCTCTCTCGACACATCCTTCAGGCCTCAAGCGTGTGAGACATAGCGAAGTAGAACCTTGCACACAACATTTTCGAAACCGAACCGACCAAGGGGTAGGATCGCCACAACGTACAGCCATGAAGAGGTGGTATTCCATGTCTGGAGTTGCACGGCTGTTTTCGCGCGCCGGGTCTGTTGGCTCTATCGACGCTCTCGACAGTGGGTTCAAGACGCCTCGCCGAGCGACAGCCAGCGCGTGACGAGTCAGCGTCACGACCTCGACTGGTGTGACCATCACTCGCACAAGGGCAATCATTCCGACATGATTGCGCCATGGCGTGGGTGAGTGTTTACGCAGGTAGGACATGGCTGTGGGTGACGACCTACACTCATGGATGCGTGTTTACGCCACACTGGATACATTGCACAAGTATCTAGTGGAGCGACTGCACAGCAGGCTTCGACGTAGCTAGCACAGAGGGAGGTGTGCATGCGAACTAAGGACCTCGATGAATCAATCACTTTGCATTTTGCATCCAACCACCCAAGTGCCTTCGCCAACCACGCCTCAAGCCTTCAGGTTATGAGCCCAAGCCCGTTCGACTCTGCGCCATCAGCCTTCGCCACCAGCATGGAGTCCTCGACCACGACCGCCCGCATCAACAAGTTCGACGGAACCAACTTTCACGTGTGGAAGTTCAAGATGCAGATGGTGCTGGAAGAGCGCGAGCTGTGGGAGGTCACGTCCGGCGAGATCAAGATCGAGCACTGCGTGAGCGACGAAGATCAAGCGATGTACCAGCGGAAGTCGCGCAAGGCGTTCGCGATGGTGTGCCTCGCGATGGAAGACTCGCAGCTCCCGTTGGTTCGCTCGGCTTCGGGTGCGCATGATGCATGGTCAAGACTGGAAGCGCACTTCGAGAGGAAGACGCTTGCCAACAAGCTCTTATGCGTCGTCGCTTCTTCGCGACGATGATGGAGGACGGCGATGATGTGCAACAGCATATCAACAAGCTCAAGACACTGGCGGAGCAGCTCGAAGCAGTCGGCGCTCCGGTCAGTGAAGACGACCTCGTGATCACGCTGCTCGGCAGTTTGAACGAGTCGTACCAGTTCCTCATCACGGCGTTGGAGTCGCGTGCCGACACGCTGACGTGGGAGCTCGTGACGGCTCGGCTGATGCACGAGGACATGAAGCGCAAGGAGCAGCACGGCGAAGGTGCTGCGTCCGAGCAAGCGTTCGTGTCGAACACTATGCGCAAGGGACGTCCGGCGAAGAAGACTGGCGCGTGCCGCCACTGCGGCAAGCACGGCCACTGGATCGCGGAGTGCCCGTTGCGGAACCAAGAGAACAACATCAACGGTGAATCGTCGGCGCCACGTGCAAGCGCACCTTGCGCGCGACGACACGCGTGTGATCGACAGCGACAGCGACTATCTGTTCATGGCTCAAGCTCAAGATGGTGCTGTCGGCTCAAGTGCAAGCGCGGCTCAAGATGCGAGTGGTGTGTGGCTGATCGACTCGGGAGCGACTCAGCACATGACGCACTCCAAGGTCGTGCTTTACCAAGTATCGTGCGATCAAGCCTGTGAAGGTGCACCTCGCGGACGACGGCACGGTCGAGCGATCGGGTGCGGCGACGTCGAGATGGTCATGCAGACTGCGCAAGG